>BCHH01000001.1:4907621-5154071 GCA_001599595.1 Beverwykella pulmonaria
AGTTTATTATTTAGTGGTTGTTGAGATATCTGGCTCTAAAATCACTGGATTTTGGTGTGTTTTGGACTGGCCCGCTCGCTTGTCTGGCCCGCTCGCTTATCGAATACGTTACATCTCTAATTATTCAAGCGTAAGAATTTATGCTCCTGCTTTATTGTCTATACGTGTAGTAAGTCACAGAAAAAAATCTTTGCTTTGGTATTCTACGTCTCCACTAGAGCTTTTACCGGTCGAAGTTGATAGACCAGTCTAGTAATAGTGTGCCAGAGAACAGTTTACCTAGCGAACCATGAGGCACTATAGTTAACAGCAGCAAACATCCTATAGAAAAATCAAGCTGAAGCATGTCACGAGTACTAAAATGCCACTCGTTTGGTGCTCGGGTCATGTGCTAAGAGCAGGTAGGCTCTTGTAGCAAATAAGATGTTAAGCGTTGCATACTCGACTGCATGTTCAGAAGCGTGATATCTTGCGAATAGTCAACAGGGGCTGCTACAGGACAGTGCTTAGTTAATATGCCATAAATGAATATGAGACCAGGAAACTTGTTCCGAATAGTATTCATTATCTCGCCATTTCTCGGATCGCAAATACTATTGATTAGGCGCTAAAGTTGGTATCGCGAGAGATATTGAAGTGTTTGGAAAATAGGTGCACACAATGGGAAATTTTTTTTGGAATTGATGCTACATCCATGTCGTAGGGTTAGGATGGAAGAGCTATTTAGAAGAAAAAGAGCGCATGTACAAACGACAGTAAGTTAAGAATGTTTTGGTAGATGATGTGGAGGAAAGACACGTGCCGAAGAGCACACGGTAGGCTCATGTCGTAGAACCAACATTTCCAGGCGGAAACGAGCACTTAGAAAGTGTAGTCGTCACCATTCAAGATGCCGTAGTATGCATCGAGTGCTGTATTCCATTGCGACAAGTCGTCCCATATATAAGGCTCGTCCGGTATGTCGGAAGCGCAAGGACAGCTGGTACGGGTATTAGCATGAATCGGAATAATGTGTGTGTCAGATTTACTCTTTGTAGGTACCGTCTGAGTTCCCAATACACTGGCCGCTGATTGCATCTGCCCCTCCGCACAGGTCACATAAAAGAGCTAACTGTCTATCATTTGTACTGGGACACTTGTTGGCTTGATTGCACGAACATGGAGCAAAGAAGCCGTTGCAGATGCTAGAGGCACCACCTTTACAAAGTTGATGTGAGCAAGCAAGTTCGTCGGTGGATGGGCACGATGCCTCCATCCTGCCGGACCGGTTTATTGGAAAGCTGTCGAAGTTCTTTGGGTTGTACCAGATTTTTTGAATGGCGATGTTTAGGATTGCATACGTCATGTAGATGACCTCGGCGTCACTAAGGTCGACCATGACTTGCTCAAGCTGAGCGGCCCCAGTCAGGACAGCTCTAAGGAACGCGGCCTGTCGTGATTCGTCTGACCATCGGGGAAGATCTGTCATGCTTTTGGGTGCTCCTGGAACGGGGCTGCCTAGATAGAGGTGAATGATGGCTGTCGTAAAATCGACCTGGGATACAAGATAGTCAAAGGTGCTGATAATACAGTCAGTGACTGCATCACGACGCCTACCCTTACCGGGGCAAGTGTTAGCCTGAAGGAGGTTGTAGGTAAGCTTGGATGTATCTAGGTCGAGATGCACATTAGTCACGCTGTCGGAGATGTAGAGGAGAGGCCATGGCATGTCGGTGAAGTCCGGTGGCTGTGGAAAAAAAATACCACCAGGACCTGTACCGTTGGAGCAAGGGTAAGGACAATAATTCCGCTGGCACGCAAAATTACATATGCCGAAATCCTGGTAGTAGTCCTGAGCGAAGCCGGTGATACTGCTGTCGGGGGATGGAGGCTGGTGTAGAGCACCCGTGGAAGTGCATGTGCACAGGTGCATGGGGCAAAAACCGAGATAACACGCGTAATCGCATAGGCCATTGAACGGGCTCGGGCCCGTGCCACCAGTACAAGTAGGGGGGAGGAACTCTCCGGTAGTGGGAAGAACGGTAGGCTCTTTCGTATAGCCACACGCTGTGCTCGGGCAATAGCCATGATTGCAAGCAAAGCTACAGATGCCATTGTATGCAGGGCTTTCACCTGCAAGCGGGAAGCCGGGAGTGCTTGTGATGGGGGGAGGGTTCGCGACGCCAAGAGCTGTGCAAGTACAAGCTCCGCTGGGACAGTATCCATTCTTGCACGTGAAGCTGCACGGGTCATTGAAGTTGCCGAAGCCCATGCCTGCGGTACAATTCAGGACAGCGACATTCTTTGGCGGTGAAGCAGACGGAATGGGGTTGCCCCAATTGAAGCCCACCCAGCTAAACAGTGGTGTAATTAGCTCAGGCATCAATATGCTATGCGCGATCGAGTGCGGACTTACGCGTTCCAATTGTTAAGTTCGTTAGGACAACTAGTCGAAATATTTTCGCCATCCATGTGGGTGATTTCATTGCCATTGCGCGAGATAGTGACCTTCACAGCGCCTGTAGCACCATTGGTCGCAGCGCTTCCAAAGTACACGCCAACGCCTCCGTATGGTTTGGACGTCCAGTCAGCCGCGACAGCCGCACCACCAATTGTGACTGAGACGCTGGCGGCAGAGCCGAGCAAGGCCGAGAAAAAGATTTTGTCTTGTACGATCTGAGAAGGTGGGTACTCTAACTGCAGCTGGCTGGCCGTGTTGCCCGTTGTTCCACCGTCGGCGCAAGAGCCAGAGGGATTGAGCCGATACCAACCCACGACGCCCTCTTGGTCGACCGAAGCCACGCCATTCTTCCACGTCGAAATGAGGAAGGGTAGGAAGTTGCGCCAGCCGTCGTGGGGCATGTTGTTAACATAGTTGAACGGGGCGCGCCCGACCTCAAAGGCGGAATATTGGCGGTCATCGAGTGGGCCAATATAGTGCGACTCGCCAAAGTCCTACATCTGTGAGCGGGATGAGCTGATAATTGGAAGAAATATACATACGTTCCAAGAAATGATCTGGATGAATTCCGGTTGAATATCAATGGCAATCAGTTGTTGCCATCTGTCGAACCAGAGACTATCACCTCGCCAGAGCCAGTTCTTTTTATAACCGGGCAAGTTTGTATAGAACCAGGGGGATACTGGGGCCATATACGGCTTGCCTCCAAGGAAGTTGTAATACGAAGCGTCAGGATATGTGTTTGTGTCGGCAGGACCTTTGGGCCATGCATCCCAGCTGAAGAGCCCATCTGCGACACCATTAGCGAGCTCAATAGCAGCTTGAGCGCCAAGCGAAGACCAATCCGGAATGAAGAAGCATCCAGTGGCCGCCTTGATGTCATGCCAGTCAGCAGCGTTTTTTGGACCTTCAAAGGTTGACACAAAAGGCTGAGATCCGCGAAAGAAGTAGGCACTAGATTTCGAATATTTCTGGATGAGGTTTGTGACGTCACCCTTATCCCACGCGCCGTTTCCAGCATAATCAAATGAGAAGAACAGCTTGAAACCGTTGGTTTCAGCTGCAGTGAAAGCGTTAGGCACGCTGGTAGCGGTGGTGTTCTCGTCCTTCGCCATGTTGAGAGCGAAGGCATCGATGCCAGCCCCCTTGGCTAGTTTAATGTTCTCTACCCAGTTATCAACAGTGAACTTGGCTGTGTTGCCGACCTGTAGGCTTCGTTAGGGATATGATATACAGGATGCGAATTCTTAGGGGTGTAGTCTTTACGAACCATGAAGTGAGCGAAGACACTTTTTCCATATACGGCAGCCGGGCCCATCAGAGCAACCAGCCCTAGAAAGAACTTCATAATGAGCGACAAAAAGTGACCAACAGTCAATATTCAGATCGAACTGACGCCCGCTGTGTTGGCGATACGCTACGTATGGTAGCTGCTGCTTCCACGAAGGTACTCCCCCTTATCAGGTCACAGCATTACGTCGAATTTCCATGATGCACTCAGATGTCTTATCTGGAGCGCAGGATCTAGGTTGAATTATTGGCGCCTGCGGCAATAGATCCTGTATGGTGAAAAATCATTCCACTATTGAAGTCCATTTCTAAATTTATTGCAGCGCAAAGTACTGAAATGAGCGTATACCTGGCTGTCTATAGGGCGTCCGTGGGGGCCATTGAAGGATGTATTGGGGTCCAAATAAGCAAAATCCGTCCGGTCACAGGGCTGCAGGAAATGGTGGCGATTGGTGGAGCATTATATCTGAATAGAACAGAGCCTCGTTCAACCTCGTATCTTTTATGATAAGAGTATTTACTTGGAAAGTCACGGTAGGCCGCGCATGAGGCAATTCTCCTGGTTACACTCCCCACTCCTACTAGCGCTTAGTAGATATTGATCAGATGTTAATGTTATGTACGAGGAGCTCGTATTTTCTGAACCTAACTAAAGCTGCATTATAGCATATCTTCATGTAATTTACGAAAGAAAACTACGATATACAGTACTATCCAAGAATCTCCATGCCCGTAAAGATTTGCTGTGCTATTGTGTCTTGAAACTACACACATGTCACGTGCATATGCCACTGACTAATCATGTCCGCTATCACATATATATCAACTATAATCCTCGTATATTCTAGACACCAGATCATCAGAGAGCACACAATACGGAACCGTATGCCCCCTTATCACCACCGACATTACAGTTATTAAATTAGCTAGTTCAGGAGGTACCCTTATCGGCATGATAGAAAATACGAGCTCCTCGTATGACTTACAAGAAGTGTTTTCTCGACTTCAAGGATATGTCAGAATGTCGGATATGTGCACTTCGGCCATATGTCTCTCAACAGTTGATTACAAGGACCGTGCCCATTCCTTGCACCCTAAACGAGAAATTTGGTGGTCACACTCCCACGCATTTGGTCGAACGGATGATGGAGCTGGCAGCCAGAATTGAATCCGCATCTAGGCCATGTGCTTGGTCGAAGGAAGCACGCTGTACGCTTACTTAGTCCAGGGGTAAATTCCTCGGACCCAGTCTGCAACACACATCCAGATCACTCGTTCCCGAGGTCATGATATGTATTTGAATCACACCTTCGTTTAATGTTTTTGATGCGAACAGCTTTCGCTCGCGTTCAACCATGGTTTCTACCACTTTCCCTTCCTTTTCTCTGTTGCTACTGAGCCTCTTCCTATCATGCCACTTGGTACTTAGTGCTACCACTTACTGGGTTGATCCAGTTTGCAGCAACTATGGCGATTTACGCGACGCCATAACCGAAGCGATTTGGAACGCCGGCAACGTTGCACACTCCCTTGCCACACGCGACAGCCGCTGGGAACAGGCTTTGAAATGGTTCTTCAACTTCGACTATTCGAGTGTTGACGTACTTAGCCAAGCCAACGTTGACTACGTAGAGCGTATGCAGCCTCATTGACTCATTGGCATGACATTTTCCAACAATTGAAACCGACAGACACGTTTAATCGCATTGGGTCATTGACCCTAGGCACTGACCAGCTATCTTCCATCATTCGCATATACTGCGGTAAGCATTTCACGATAGTTCTGCAGACCAGGAAGTTCAGGCCATAACCTGTTCGCAGACAACGACAGTCGTTACTTTGCAGTAGACAGATTCAGCGGCGATTATATAACCGAGCCGGATCCAGGCACTGATGCCTTCGACACAACCTTATTCCGGGATGTATCTAACGACAGCCTCGTTACAGGCA
Organism: Beverwykella pulmonaria; assembly: GCA_001599595.1. Lineage (NCBI taxonomy): Eukaryota > Fungi > Ascomycota > Dothideomycetes > Pleosporales > Melanommataceae > Beverwykella > Beverwykella pulmonaria. Next base: position 4,913,302 of record BCHH01000001.1, read on the forward strand.
AGGCTCTAACCTGCAAGAAAGGCGAGAACAGCAATGGGGTCATATATGCACGCACAACCGAATTCTTGAACGAGCGCTATGAGATGCTCAGAAATGGCCTTTACTCTCCCAGCCTACAACCCGCTAATCGCGTTACCATTACTGTAAGCGTGCCAGTTCAAATCTCGTTGCCACTACGCCAAGGCTAATAATTAGCAGATCTGTAACGCGCTTCACAACAACCAGAACCAGGACAGGCACTTTACCTGGAAAGCGCTAGCGCAAAAAAATCTGGGTACAATGTCGAATATTCCTGCGCTTGCCCCCAATGCTGCTCAGGTGATAACACATGAAGTAAGCTTCCCGGCTTCTCTGACACCATGATTGCTGTGGCTGATGCTTCTCAGCTTGCCCATTGCAAGCCTCTTAGTGAACAGACCATGTTCGAACCTTCAGGAACTACCAATACAATACAAGAGCACTTTCAGTGCGGTGTTGATACACATCCGAGCAGACCGGGCAAAGAGACCAGCACTCACATCACAGGCTATTATCGGATCGATCACACGCAGACGCCAGGCGAGAGACTGGTCAAACGGGAATGGACCATCATGAACCCCGACAGCTATGCTTACATGGCTTCTCTATATCGATTGTATGGCAAGCGGTGGAATCATCGACGGGGTCAGAATGGCTTTATTACCTTGTTCCCAGACAAAACCTTACCCGATACTGGCGATTGGCCCGATGCTGCTCCTACACCTTCGGGCAGCCCTACTCCTCCACGATCCCAGTGCCAATTCAACGTAGACTGTGAAACTGGGTGTTGCGACAAAAACTCAGGTTACTGCAGTTCAATCGACTCTGGGAAATGCTCAGGAAGCGGAAATTGCAAGAGCAACGGAGACTGTGGTTCTCATTGTTGTGGCCAAGGAAATAACTACTGCTCCTCTCCGGAAGGTGCCACATGCATGTCGGGCAGCTTTACCAATGGTAATGTATGCATCTTCAACGAAGACTGCAATACAGGTTGTTGTTCTCCGAACTACCACACTTGTGTCACGCCAGAAACTGGTACTTGTCAGTAGAGTTGCTGAACGCAGTCTAAAGGGTGAGCTGGGGTTAGTTGAAATGTCGTAGCAATTCTAAGAGAAGTTTTCTTTCCTCCCTTATTTGTAAAAACTTAGCCAAACTTCGATTTCTTTGTCCTACTTATTGACTTTTCTATACATAACAGATCATTGAAATCGTTGCCGATTTGATGCAATCCAACGTGAACATCGATACGTTGGAGACACTGCGATTCTTAGCAACCTTTGAACTCCAACGTCTTGAAAATTTGGAGATGATATCTCATCTCCACAGTCTTCAGTGCTGTGATCCTCGGCCAGGCTAGGATATTAATTTTGCTGTTCACACTCTGTACTACCAGGAGGAGCTTCAAACTCAACTTTAGGCCATAATGCGCGATTCTTCAGTGGTTGTGACTTTAGCCGTTAGAGATGGTCGCAACGTATACAGATACTCTTGTGTTACTCAGGCGATATTGGTATGCTAGAAGAGACTGGAGTTCCTTTGGAAGGATACAAAAGATGCGAGGGCGATGTAAAGTAGGGTCTTCCATAACGACAAATCTGGGTGGGTAGGTTTGAGTTGAGGAGTAGATACCAAGGAGGCGGAAGAAGCACAAAACCCCCATTGTTTCCTCTGTACTATGCTTCAAATACTAATAAAGGGACACAGATTCAGTACCGTATATATGTCCAGCTCTTTTTAAATAGGCTTCAGGTACCCAAAACAGAGTTCCTGTAGTCGAACATGCATGGGTTTGTATTTTAGTAATCACAGACGGGACCAGAAACTTCTATGGTCTTAAGTCGCACACTTTTAGACGTGAGGATAGAGAAGACAAATATCCAACAAAACGCGTAAGCCTGAGGCACTTTTCTTTTAGGAATATGCACCGATTATTTGGGACATCAAGAAATCACGAAGAAATTCGAATGGTATGCTGGAAACGCTGTACAAGACGTTGTATAAAGACGGCGAGTTTAAGCTAAACGAAGTTATTTTCTGCTCAGATGTGAGTGGTATAGAGAAGGAAAAACTAGGTCTGTAGAACTTGCATTTAAATTCACTAAACTAATTTGTTGCAGACTTCTTTGACCCTCGAAAAAAAAAGGCGTCCCTTCTCTAAAGACTCCGCACTGGCATGCTGAAAAATGGAGGGATTGTAAAGGGCTGGGCCCTGGTTATGTGGATCCTTCGGCTCGCCTCGGATCCTTCGTACGAAGCCTTGGCAGGAACTTATAACTCCGCCGGCCTCTGCCTCTTGTTCGTCTTCATGCTTCCTTCTGTTGCTAGATAGGAATACAATGCTTATTATTTGAGCCTCTTCTATCCCCTTACACATATCATAGAATACGTTCATGAAAGCCCAAACCTGGAATTTTAAAGTTTATTATCGAGTAGTGGTTGAGATATTTTGCTTCCAAATTCCGATATTTTGGTGTATTTGGGGTGAGCCGCTCGGTGGTGTGAGCCGTTCGGTGGTGAAACACGTTATCCCTCCAGACGCTTGAGGGCCATAGCAGTTAGGTTAGCTTGATTGCCTTCTCCTACGGCTCAGCACGGCTCGCGTCTGCGTCCTCCGACACCACAGTTAAGGTCTAGGATGCGAGCAGCGGTAAGTGCCTCCAGACGCTGGAGGGCCATAGCAGTTTGGTCAACTCGGTCGCCTTCTCCCACGACTCGGCACGGCTCGCGTCTGCGTCTTCCGACACCACAGTCAAGGTCTGGGATGCGAGCAGCAGCGAGTGTCTCCAAACATTCAATACTGGTAGAGCCCTTTCTAACATATCTTTCATGCCACGAGTTCATATATTTACACTGAAGTTGGTACTATTAATATCTATGCTTTGTCTAGTATAGCTACAATAGCGACTGTTTTAGAGCCTTGAGCTCAGATAGATCATAGATAACGTATAATTCAGAAAACTTGTTAGGGTTACCCTCAGAGTATAGGCCATCATGCTCAGCAGTACTAGGGAAGAAAATTGGTATTGGTGTTGGAACTGCTAGAGTGTGGATATATGATGTTCAATTAGAAGGTTTATGAGCATTTATGTAGATATAACTTGCTATCCTATAATTTTTATTCCCCCTTTTCCATAGTGGGCCGGGGATTCGCAGAAATATATAGCTTTAAATTGCCACAGCGAAGCTTCTTGCATCCTTTATTTGCTTACAATGTAAGGCGTATCACGACGTTTAACCAAGTCAGCATGCTGGCAGGGTGGACCTTCAGGATTGCAAACATACCAACGCCCTAAGAGGTGAATAGGGCACCACTTCTGTCTATATCCCAGGGTGTTTGGATAAGCATTCCACCAAGCTTTGAGCCTTACGGACGCCTATCCCCGATTCCTTGGCTACTCTGGCCAGTCGGACATATTCTATCGTTCCATTTTCCCTCTTCAACCCAAAGATCCGTAAAGTCAAGCTTTGGCTAACCTTTTTAGTCGTGCGCCGTCTCCGCATTTCCCGTTTGTGGGATGTCGACCTTCGCGATGTCAAGACATCCAGCTGAAACCCCAGCTGATGGTCAACAAAACACCCTCATGTACCGATACTTGTTTATGGTTGGACCGGTGAGTATGACATACGCCGACACTGAGAGCAACTCGGCGAGGTGACGATTTCTAGGCTCCAATAGCACGACAAAGTAATCTGGACAGCAAGCTCAATTTAGTCAAGGTTATGCATTTAATAAGGGGGTAAAGACAGATGGAGAATGCGGCTGAGGCGGTACGTGCCCCACCTCATCAGATCATTGGTCGAGCCTCGATTCGACGGTGTGCAGGGCTGAAGGATGACCACCCAATTCTGTTAAGCGATTTAAGGGTTTTGGAAACCCGCTAGCTTCACTTCGAAAATGCTACAAAGAGCAAATTTTCAAACCTCGTGTAGAGCTTTTTGGTCGGCGATTACAGCCTAGTTAGAGATATTGTCACGGTTCCATAGGAAAGGTGTGTAGGCGTGGAATATGTAGGTTTCGGGTTTCTGTTGTACCGATCTATGTGGATATAAATATTTGACCTTCCAGACGTTCTTTCCATTTACCACTCGTCGCTCAATCACTTCAACAATCACAGGATTCATCATTTCGTCTTTTCTGGAAGCTTCACTCCCATCTTCCTCCTCTCATCTCCTCTCAATCCAAAATGAAGGCCTTCCTTCTTGCTCTGCTCCTCACCCCATCTGCTCTCTCTGCAGCCCTCCCAGACCCAACCCTCTCCAACGGTGTCTGGGTCATCTCCTATGACGACTCCGGCAACATGGTCGGCACTCCCCAGCTCATGGCCCCTATCAACACGACGGTTCCCCTGAAGGAGCGCAGTTCCAATCTCATAACGCGGCAATCTGCGCCTCCCCTCCCCAACCCCCAAGTCACCTGCAGCACCGACTACATCAACGCGTACGACTTTGACTGCGCGCGCAACACTCTCGACAACTGGGAGGACCAGGGTTTATTCTTCGGACCCCGACAGAAAGTCATTGCGACGTGCAATAGCGCCCAGGCGTATCTTTGTATGTACAGTCAAAATGGCCGTGGGTGGAGGAGCGAGAGCGATGAGGCGTATCGCGATGTGGATGCTGTTTGTGGGACGACTAAGAGTGGCTGGGTCTATATCTCAGCTTATGATAAGAGTTATGGGAGGGATAACGCTGGGTTGGCCGAGTGTGGGTTTTAGGGGATGATAGTGGGTGAGTGGGTGGGTGTGTATGTATGGAAGTGGAGTCGGAATGAATGGTGTCTTCATTGAGCGGGGAATTGGTGAATTTCTTATGCAGGATGCAGAACCAGACGTAGCAGTGTCTCAAAGAATGAATGGCTAGATTAGTGTGAGTTGGATGTAATTTAAAACAATTTGCAGAATCCCTATACTGCTTGTCTCACTCTGTTAGCAGTTAGGGGGGATAAACACTGTTCTAATATTGTAGCTAATTTATGCTTGGTGATTCTTAAGGCTGATTTAGAAAGGTAGCAGACAGCTAAAGAGAGTCTGTATTGAGCAGATATTAGTAGTGAGACGGTATTGTCACACATGCTGTTCGCGCCCTGCTCCGAATCCTACTCCTGCTCCAAGTCCTGCTCAGCGGATAGTTGATCACCAGTATATAGACTCGATCGTCGCTTGGACGATTGAGCCCCTTAGCAAACTTCTTGGCTCATCACGATAGCTTTACGTAGCTACTAGTCAATTGAATTTGATGCCTGTCCATCTAGCGTTCTCTATCTAGTACACCGTCATAAATGTTTTGTGACTTGAACGTCAGCAGAGGTGGACGAACGCATCGATCACGCTAGCAGGGAGGGCGGCCGACCCGCTCTGGCCACATCTTTGTGAGGTGGCGATTCTGTAGATGTTCTCACGGAGTTGACTGAAAGTCGGCTCACAGCGCGGGGCTCAATGCTTTTTCTAACGATCCACACGGGGGAACCTCAGATGAATAAGAGCATGTGACTAATTTTGATCTATTCTACACCCATTGAGCACTGTCCGCCTTTCATACTATTAATTTGAACCTAGTCCACGTTTTCAATACCCTCGAACTCTTAGGCTCTAGACACCATGTCCCTATGCGCATCGACCTTTGCAAACATGACATAGTGCTCCGCTTGTTTTGGCTCTGCTCCAGCTAAGTTGATATAACGCTAGCTTTTTGATTGCCTAACTTCAGCCATTGAAGTATAATGAGGATGGGAAAGAGAACGAAACGGTTTATATATAGATGCAAGGAGAGAAAGAATAAGATTAAATGAAGCGCAGAGCGTGCAGCAGATACAGCTGAAATAAGAAGAGAAACTTGGGAAAGTCATGTTCTTGAACTTGCGGTGACGATTATCAGAATGATGTGCTGCGCTGGCATCCCCATCCCCACCATAACCATCCTCAGCTCATATTTAACCCACACCATCCAAACCCCTATGCCTCAGCTAGAAACTTCCCAAATACCATGGCTATTTTTTGACTGCTCTATTTCAGGCATGTTGTCCGACACTTGTATTTTAGTGCAGCCTTGTATGCAGGCCCACGCATACTTTTAGAGTACGGGACTGCCCTTGGGAGTAACTGATGCCTATAATGATAAGCATAAAATGGGGATTATCATAATACAGAGAAAAGTGGATGCAAGCCCAGCGCCACCATGTCACTCTCCTATCTCTCTTTTGAATGAATTTTCACGTTGTCTTTCCCCAATTCCCTCCACCAACGGTGGAGTAGCCTAGGCTCGATTGTAGCACACATGTGATGAGGTTCTTCAAGTCGCGTCATCGGGCAAACCTCTCTTCGTTTTAGTAAGAGGCCTACTCTGGAGTGTGCAGAGAAAAAGATGGAGTGAGGAGAGGTGTGCATATACACAACAGAAGGAAATACCTTCTAAGATGCCATTCGAAGTGAGCAGCTCATATTCATCGTCATGTGATTCTGAACATCCCAGTCAAGCAGGACGCCTACTCAGCGGCGGTATATCGCTCTCCCATTATCTTTCAAATCTCATTCCATGTGTTGTTTCACTTGAGTCGATCCCCTATACCAATATGTTGGCGTTGTTTGCAGTGTTTCTTTTCGCGCCCATGTTCTTTATTTGCGGATTCTTTTAGCCCAGGCATGGTGTTTATCGAGATGACTTTAGTTCGGGGAAGTGCAAACCAGCGGAGAAATAAAAAATGGGATGAGGATGGGGATTGGGAGGAGGTGGGTTGAAGCACGAAAAACGCCAAGGCGCAAAATAGGAGAGGAAGACGAGACTGCCAGACTAAAGCCCTAAAAGTGTGGTGACGATTACCGGCATTCTTCAACTTTAAACAACATGACCAGTAAACAGAGTGTCAAGATGTATCAAATCTGCAAAGCAGATTTGCCATACTCCACTTTTGACACATTCACCGATTGCATCATTTGATTAACAGATTAGCACACCTACCAATAAACAGAGAGTCTATATCGGGCACAGAGTCAGTTCATTACGATTAATCCCGGCCCTCACACTTCAACACCTACGCCATCATAACTGGATTTTGCACCCGACCGCTACTTGTAATATGGAGGATGATGATCAATTTTCTCCCTCCCTCTTTCTCTAGAGAATTATGTATTCGGAATTGGTATATAGTGATGAATCCAAACAAGGGAGGAAAAGTAAAATTTCACAGCGCGGTACGGCACCATGACTTGGCTTTAACTTTGCTCCTACTCCCACACAATGTAAGCAATGTGTGCTCCGAAGAAGGTTGCAAGAAGGCAATAACAGAAAATGCACCCGCCAAACAGTAAGCTTATGAATTGGCATCATGGAACTCCTCCCCTGTTTCTGAATCTATCCTCGCCAGGGTTGTTTTGGTGGGCGTTGGCTTCTCGCTTTCCGAATGTAAGAGTTTTGATGCTGGTATACCTTTCATGAGGTCGTGTTCTACCGAATTGATCGACTGCGGTTTTGGCTGCTCTGGTTTTGGCGCTTCTGCTGGCTTTGGCGCTTCTGCTGACCTCGGTGCCTCGACTGACTTCTTAGGCACGGGATCACTGAGATCGATCAAGTCTCCATAGATCTGCTGATGCTGGTGAGGATGCTCAGAGGGCTCTATGTGAGGGTGCTCGTGAGGCTCTATGTGAGGCTGGGCGTAAGGCTGATCGTGAAATTGATGATCATGTGTGTGATCCACGCTACGGCGCGTTGGGATCCGTTCGAGACTGCTGTTTCGCGTGGGAATATTGAATTGTCGTGTTGGTGTTTGTCCGGGCAATATAGCATGAATTTGAAGTATCTGCTTCACTTGCTCTGCAGGGGTCTTCCCGTCACTGTGACAAGATTAGCACGCAATCGTTCAATGGCGTATTTGGGTGTTCTGACACTCTAGCATTGATGATCCAGTCCAGATCCTCTTCACCTTCCTCACTTCCGCCATGACCTCCATGGACTCGTCGGAACAATTGTGGATGCCAGTCTATTTCGTGGTTGACCCGCATTGCCGCCTCTTCTCTTTGCATGTCTTCTATGCGTGACTTCTCTTCTGTTGCGGCTTCCTGGTCTCTCCGCTTGATAGCCTCGGTGACATTGTGCCATAGCCTTTGCGATTCTCGTTCATCTTGCTCCTCTAGTGGTCGGGCTTTTGGTGGTGTTTCTTTTGCGTGTGAGGCATCGAACAAAAGTTCCTTCTTGCCAGTCTGCAACCAAATTAGTCGGACAGTTATGACTTGGGGTCTTTACGATTGCCCTAAAAGTGGTAAAATGGCATCCACATACGGTCAAGTCTTTGATAAACATTTCCTCGTTCCATAAGCCCGAAAGCTCATACAAGTTCTTGTCTGTGTTAGTATCTTTGATATACCCACCGATGGCATTGTATGTCCCTCCAAAGTAGCCTTTGGTCTTGAACTCCAAATCCGCCACCAAACCTGTTTCAGGACAGCGGACATAGCTGTGGTCACCCAATTCGTACTTCATCTTGCCAAACAAAATTCCTCGTGCATACATGTTGGGTTGAGTGACGAAACTGCGGAACATTAGCACGCCCGTTAGAAATGTTCCCTGTGGTCAACTGACTATCGTTCTTTCGTATTCAGAAACCTCATTACAGCTATGCCTTCCATCATGCTTGCCGCTGAGTTGCCCAGGAACTTGCTTCTTGGTTTTAGCGTCCCATCTATCCGTATGTGGTGTTCTGGTGCCATGAAAAAGTAGCTGGATTTGGGTGGGTGGTGCGATGTCTGTTCGGCGATGTAGTATCCCCGGGTCCCGTCATCATAGTCCCAGTAGCCAGTGAAGATTTCGCCTAGGATTGGATTCAATGGTTTCTTGACGCCCCTGCATTCACATTAGCCATCATTCCGATACCACGGAGTTTGGAGAGCACGTACGGGGGTTTGATGTGCCAGCCACTGAGGTAGAACCTCACCACAGCGACGAACCGTTGTACGGGGTCCTCGATCTTAGTCATGGGGAGGAGGGTATCGGGATGCGCCATGAAACTATGCCCCATTGTCAGCACTCAGGCTCCTTCCGGATCTTTCGGTTCCAGAGTAACACACTTTGTGATCCTCTCCAACATCGACCGCGGCTCCAGGATGAAGGTGGGAAGGGTTACTCGGCTGAGATCTGCGCCAGGCCGCAGCTGTGATATGATGTGCATGAGCACTGTATAGCATGCCCACGTTAGCGAGTTCTTCGGCTTCAAGTGTCCACATCCTGCGGGTGTTGATTGCACTGGCTGGCGAACATACTGCTGCCCTGCTCCGAGTCCACGACGGTCTCGTCGTCCCGTGTGACTTCATCGCCTCTGGTCTCGTCGGTAGAGGAGCGAGCGCCTACAAAGGGAGGGAACCCCCAAGTTAGCTTCCTGTATCACTCTCAAAGATGTGCAAAGGGGCACGCAGGAGAGAGAAATATGACGTACTGGTCAGCGAGTGCCGGCGGTGGACGTGGCCTAGAACCATGACGAGAGGTTGTAAAGCGCACAATAGGCGTGTTTGAGGAGAAATGGAGGCTGCAAGGTAGAAGTAATTGAGAATTGCACGGCTTACGGGCCAACTCAGAGGCCAGAAACTAGATGCCTAAGACGCCGGTGACAACAGCATGCACGCTGGTGGGCGATGACGGAACGCGGCGGCGCGGCGCGGGGAAGAAAATTGGCACTCAATCTACAAAGTGCCAGCCACCCCACGATGTCGGCGCTCCAGAAAACAACGACATCCACCTGATCTAGAGGTGACGCTTGATTGGCTGATTGGGACAGTTTACATTTCACTTTGTATATATTCCAGATACGGCGTATTGGCGTTCGGTTTGGGGGGCGACGCTTCTAAAGAGATGCACCGGCAGCCTCATGCACTTGAATGTACGTCTGCTAACCATGTCACGCGCTCAATGTGAACTAGCAGCCACTTGTGTATCGTTCTAATACGAGCTTCTGGGTCATCGTCTGCCATGGGAAATGTTTCAAGAAAGATAGCTAGAGCTGGCATGAGGGCAAAAAGATTGACTTGGCCCTACGAAGTACCATGGTATCTGCTGGGAGTACTATTACGCTAGGTTCCCGAAGTCTCTGCTTGGATTCCCGGGTTCACGTCATGAATTCCCAGTAGTCAGGTACCGTTTGACCCGAGTTCGCTATCCCCAGCTGCACCTATCATATCTCTCCGAAGCCTCGGATTTAATCAAACATGGTAAGTGGTCGTTGCACACTGAGTCTATGCTTCTGTTGTGATGAGTAAGTGCGACTTCTCATCGGGTATCTCTCGTATCCATGCCCCAGTATTCCAATCTTCGAACATTCCTATAGATCCTTGAGTCTCTGAATCGCCTCGTCTTTGCCGATAACGGTAATGCCAGCCTTTTCATATTCCTCCATCAGTTCCGGCAGAGACGCCGGGTCCACAGCCCTTGTTGCCTCGCCCACGACCCACGTATTGAATTCCTCCTTCCGTGCATCGAGCGCCGTGAACTTGACGCAGTAGTCCGCGGCTAGTCCCGCAATGTATACGTCAGTAATCCCCTCGTTGTGGAGTAACTGCGCCAGGTTGCTACGAGACACATTCGGATTCGTGAACGGATCAGCAAACGCGGAATACATCTCCACGCGCTTGTCCTGGCCTTTCTCCACAATATGATGGACTTTGTTAACATCGAGCTCCGGGAGCAGCTCAGCGCCCTTGGTACCCTGGACACAGTGGTCCGGCCATAGCCGCGTTTCCTGGGTTTCTTCTGGGTTGAGGGGGTTCGTTATTGTGAACATCGATTCGAAGGGCTTATTATGCGGCGATGCGTGGTTCGACGCGAAGGAGATGTGGTCTTGAGGGTGGAAGTCCTTAGTCGCTATCTTGATCGCGAACGGGAGCGATAAAAGCTCATTGAGAATGGGAACAATATCACGCCCTTGGTGTACGGCGAGCGATCCGTTCTACATAGCCGTCAGTAAGGTCGTGAAGTGACGGAAGTGACACTCACTGGAGGGCAGAAGTCCTCCTGGACGTCTACAATTACGAGTGCTGGTTTGAATGCCATGGAGTGTGGGCGTGAGGCTGCTGGTGATTATGAAGGAAGTGAGAATGTCAGTCTATCATATAGTCATTATTCAAAGGGAGCTGCAGCCTAGTTAGGCGAAAGGCTTTGTGCTGCGCACCTCGCTCGTGGAGCTGTCAACCTAGAAGGGCTTCTCGTGTGACTGGATAGTGCTGTGGCTTTGCTGTGGCTTGCTTAGTACTTAATCTTGGCAAATCTCATGCCATGCATCCGAAGGGAACCTCAACTCATCCTCTCCAAGCTCCACAACCCCCTCCCCACTCCGCGCTCCGCCCCAATTGCACCGCAATGTTTCTCCAACGCTCAGCCATAGCTGCGGTCCGGCGAACGGTGCCTCGCGCTCTCGCTCGCCGCACCTTCACCAGCTCCATTGTGCGCCGTAAGTACCGCAGCCAGCTATCGTACGATCCACGGCTAACTTGAATTGCAGGCGATGCGGGCAAACCCGAGTCTGCCCCGGCTGGTAGCAACCCTCCCAGCTTGTTGGCTGGATACAAGACAATCGATCGTACGTTTGGCATCTACTATCCTACTTCCTGCGCAAGCCGAGGATAGGAATAGTCGTAATTGGAGAAGATTGCTGATGAGATTGGGCAAACAGAGATCAAGACCGAGGAGGACCTTCTCCCACCTGGTGCGAAGCCCGGAACCGTGCCTACCGACTTGGAGCAGTCTACCGGTCTAGAGCGCCTCGAAATTTTGGGAAAGATGCAGGGTGTCGATGTCTTCGATATGAAGCCGCTAGATGCGAGCCGTCTTGGTACGTCACTGACTCCACAACAAAATCGCTTTACCGCATGGAAATGGCATATGGGATGAAGGTGACGTGACAATTGATGGAATGGCAGGCACGCTCGAGGACCCCATCATTGTCAACTCTGCCGGCAACGAGCAGTACTGCGGTTGCACGGGATTCCCCGCCGACTCCCACAACGTTCTCTGGGTCACCGTGAGTCACCAAAACATTTCGGACTCTGTGATCTTGTTGAAAGCTAACGTAGCCTAGCTGACCCGTGAGGAACCCGTTGCCCGCTGCATGGAATGCGGCTCGGCATACAAGATGCACTATGTCGGCCCACCTGATGACCCACATGCGCACCACGACCACCATGGTACTTCTCAGATTGCCAATACTACTTCTTCTACCTACTAACGTTGTGAATAGGAGCTGCACCCGAGCGACCCAAGAACATGGCCGATTTCATCAAGCCGGAATACCAGAACTGTTAGGATCGAAACAGTTCATTTGGAATCGAACATGTATCTACACCAATCCGCTTAGGTGCACAGGCCTGTAGTATATAGCCGGGGACGGAGGGGCATTTGTCTTAGAATTAGTGAAGTTTATCTCCCCGTTAGGGGAATTTTCCTTTTGTGCCACGACCTCGCTATGCTTTGATTCATGGCTCACGAACTCGGTCTGCCAGGAATGCCCTATGATACGGCTTCAACCAGTTCGATGGCCGCTGACACCACCCACAAGCTACTCGCCAAATGACACAGCCCTCTCGCAATACCTAGAACCACACTCTACTCTACCCTCCGCCCTTCTCTCTTCGTGACTTGCCTCACACATTATGCCTTAGATCCAATCTCGAATGGCCCCGCTTCTCTCATGTCCCCTTCACACTCATCATTCCCATAATCACACTCTCCATCTCCTTCCTCTCGCTCACATCCACGTCGCCATTCGCCATCTCCTTCTTCTTACCTCCCCCACCATCCCCCAACTTATACAACTTTCGCACTTTGCCTACATCACACCACCCCCCCAACTCTTCCCCCGTCTCGGTAATCGGCACACTCGTCCCCTCCACTACATCCCCTAAATGCTTGCCCACGCTCTCCGCAGTAATTTCCGGACTCAAGGACAATTTGACCACGATGAGGACGGTGGTGGTGTCGCCGATGCCGAACTTTCGGTACGATTCCCCAATGTTGTTGTTTGGGTGCAGGCGGAAAATTATTTCTGAGTGCGGGGTGCGGGATTTTAGGCGGCGGGTAAGGGAAAGGTGCAGGGAGGAGAAGACGGGGGAGAGGAGGTGGAGGGGGGTGAGTATCTAGGAGTTGTTAGTTTGGTGGAGTGTTGGGATTGGGCTGCGAACGTGACAAGAATGGAAGTGGGATCAAACATCAGGACAGGAGAATGAAAAACTGACAAATGAGAACTGAAAGGAATATAAAGGGAAGAAAAGGTACACAATGATGTGAAATTGTGTATATCTTACCATGGTGGCATCGATGAAGGCATAGTCGAAGTCTGGATTTGCTTCTAGAAGTTGACTTCGAAGAAAGGGAGCATTCTTCACGTCCTTAAATAGAGCGACTTGTATTGGGTACTCAGGATAGTGCGGGAGGGAAAAGGTCCGCACAGCCGCCATGGTGGCTGCTGCAAATGTCCACCACTTGGTGAGCCACACTAAATATTATGCAGATGCTCGCCGGCTGCTACGTCGATGCGCTCGATGTCGCCCTTTTCCAAAGAGTATAAATGCAGCTCTTTCGGCGAAGACAATAGCCAGGCAAGTCGAATAAAGTTTGTGCTGCTTGTGCTTTCACCCAAGTGGCCGTTTTGGGCAGAACTTCAGCTGGCGGAATAAGCGACTTGGCGGGTTCAGCTCGCCAAGATGAATGAGAGTCGTGATGGTAGATATTGGGCAACGAAAAACGGCGTGTGCCAGTGAGAGTTGTACGCCTGAAGTGAAGATACGTTGTAAGTTGGGCCAGACGTGGGTGACGACTACGGCTCTGAAAGCGGGCCTGGACGTGGGAACGTTTGTGTGGCAGGCCGCGACAGCAACTCCAGCCCGGAAGGCTAAGCATCTCGTGACTGCAATCCAGCTCATGTTCAAATCTCTCTATCCTTCAAAGAAACACACCATACCTATCCGCTTCATATCGCACAGCGGGTGCCCTCTCACAGCGCTGTCGGACCAGCCACATGCACTCTGTTTGAGCCACTAGCCTGTCTGCGGGTGTTTGCAGGTGTCCACGGCTTGTTCCACGGCGAACTCCTTCCCATCAGCTCAGCGACGCATCATCATCATGCCGCAAAAGCGTCCCTCCGAAGATCTTCAACATGCCGGCAAGATTCCAAAGAGCGAGCATGGACTTGCGGTGAGCCCATTGACTGAGCAGCATCCCCAGTATGGCGATTTCTCTGGGTCGGTCAAGAAGAAGCTGGCCAATTCGTCGCGGACAGGCCAGGCATGCGACCGCTGCAAGGTACGTCAACTGGAGGTATCGCGACGGCAATTCGTCACAATAGGTGTCACATGGGCAGCCTGAGCTGTGGCTTGCCCCGGCGCGCAACTGAAGACCGACATTCACTACTTGGCGTGATCATTGCTGCTGCAACGCGCTCACGGCTAACCTGCCCACAGGTGCGCAAGATACGATGCGACGGACGCCCAGAAGGCTGCTCGCCATGCGCGCAAAACCGGACGCCATGCAAAACTACAGATCGAATCACCGGGCGTGCGACGACACGAGGCCAGGTCGAGGCTATGGAGAGCGAGAATGCCTACCTCCGCGCCCACGTTGCCGAACTGCAGGCGCAGCTGAAGGAGATGGGAGTGGAGCCTAGAGCGCCATCCAACTACACTGGATACATGTCTTCCAGCATGTCATGGCCGTCGGCGAACCTTGGGAACGAAGGCCAGGGATGGGGAGATGCGTCACAGCGTCGAACGAGCACATCGCCCATACCCGGCTACGCTCCAGCCAGCGGGTTGGAGAACACAGATTATCGGCCGCTGCCACAGTTCAAGACGGGTTCTATTGGAGACAACTATCTCGGCGTGTCGTCTGCCGACTCGCTGCTGAGCCATATCAAGGGGACATCTCTATCGCTGTTTGGCACTGAGATAGACATCACCGACTTTGTCGACAATGAGGAGGATTACGACAAGTCTGTTATGTCTTATAACCACTTCCTGAAGGTTGCATTGAACGAGGACCCGCATGTCCAGCCCATACCCTATCCGCCGTACCAAATCCTGAGCGAGTACTCTACCTGGTATATTCGCTCGCTGAACCCTTATACCATGCTTCTCGACAAGCCTGCATTCATGCACTTAGTAAGGGCTTCACATGTCTTCGTGAAAATTTCTAGCTAACGCTTGCAGATCTGGCGCATTGGGAATGAGCCCAACTTCTCCCCCACCCCTGCCGAGACTGTGTGCGTACACATGATGCTGGGGACTCTGAAATACCAGATATCGGTTCGAAATGGTCAAAATTCGATGATGGAAGAGTCCCACGAACACTACCGGTACTCACTGAGTTTCTTCAAGAATCTACTACGTGGACACCAGTGGCAAGACCTGCAAGCCTTGACTCTGATCTGCTTGCATCTTCGAAACTTCCCGAAGCCGGGCGCAGCTTGGATCATGTGCTCGACAACCTTCCTACTAGCTATAGAGCTTGGCTTGCACAGATCTGCAAAGGCGTGGGCCAATACTGCTGGGAAAATGGATAAGCTGGAGATCGAAATGAGAAAGCGGATATTCTGGACTCTCCATGCTCTGACAACGAACTTAAGCGGCAAGTTGGGCCGGCCAATGCCAATCAACGTGGACGACATTGATGTCGAATTCCCCGAACCGATCAACGACTGTTTACCCGGAGAGGATACAAATCTGACCCCGTTCCGTAAATGCTCATTCCAAGTCGGCATCCTAATAGCTAAGTACACTGTCTGGTCATCGGAACTATTCCGCACTGTCTATGGGATTCGCCAAACTTCCCGCAGTTACGAAGAATCTGTGAAACGACTCGAAGGAGGAATCCAGCGCTGGAAGGAGGAGCTTCCATCTGAACTTGCCGACCCTACCCGCGCTTCTCAGGACGACTACATATTTGCTCTGTATCTCGAGTTCTGGGATCAAGAGTTTCAGCTGCTTCTCCATCACCCTGCGGTCTGCCGGTCGACTGATCCCGATTTCATAAATGCGAACCTAGACAAATGCCTCGCAACATCACAAAAGATGCTGCAAAATTGCAATCAAATGCGAAAGATTAGAAGCTTGGACATTCCTTGGATCAACGCTGTTGTCTACATTGCGGCAATCTTCACCACGTTATTCATTTACTTTCAGAGAAAAGACCAAATGACTTCGGTGGACATGACCAAACTGAAGAACGACATGGATCAATGGATTGAGGTCATGGGCGAATGCGGTCAGCTTCTAGGTATGGACTCTTTGCGCACTTATTATGCTATGTGACTGAGTAACTGACACAAGGAACAGATTCTGGGGACAAACTGAAGAATGCAATCCGCAAAATCATCGAGCATTCATTGAACAGCATCAACGAAAGCATCGTCCAGAGGACCGCGACAGAGTCTTTAGCTCTCCAAAACCCGCAAGATTCATCAGCTGCCGCGGCAGTGTATGGCAACGGTGGCTTTCACGGACAATACTCCAATGCTACAACTACTGCAACAGATCCTGCCATTACTACCACCCCATCATACGGTAGTGTTGCAGCAGGCGCTTCGTTCTCTTACGGCAATGGTAACTCAGCCCCAGTATCTACACATCCACAGATGGCGCATGGCTACGATCAACAGGCATACAGCAGTGGCGAAGACGCAGGAATGACGCCTAGTCACGCAGCTGCTCTTGCAGCTGCAGCTTCGGGTGCAACGCCCCAACGTCCAACTGATAACTACCCCTTCGCAAATGCTCCCGATGCTAAAAATGGGCAACAACCTTCATTTCCAGCCAATAGAGTTGGTCCCACAGATTGGCGACAGTGGACGCGAATGTATACGCAGCAAGCTGGACCAACTGGTGAGTTCCTAAATACAGCCAACACCCTAATGGCCTTGGGCGGTCGAGAAGGCGGAGCCCAAGGCCCGGGACAAGAGGGAGCAGGCACTGTCGACGGTTCAGCAATGCAAGCCCCAGGGCCCTCTAACTTCCAATGGCCAGGAATAATTTTTGGCATGGGCGGCTCAAATGGCCACGTAAATCAATAGTGAAGGAGTAATGGTGTATGTGACGGGCTTGGCGCTATACGAAGATGGCGGGTATTTTGGAAGAGACGCATCTGGGGCTCGATATTCCTGGGTTTTTGGGCTGGGCGTTTGGCGGGGTAATATGGCAGATATGGGATAATGGGACATGGGACACGGATGCGGCTCCAAGTCGTTTGTAAGATACTATGTTTGGAACTCGAGTCCTGGAGGCGAAGTCAGGTGGGAGGTGGAAAGAGAGAGCCTGGGAGCTGGAACGGCAGAGCAGGGTGCCGCCGATCACGTAGGGCGATAATGGAGGTTTCTTTGGTGCTATGGACGTGCATTTAGGGTGTCTAGGGTGAGTCTGGTTGGCCAGACCGTGCATGTCGTGCGCTGGGTGAGTGTGCAAGTGCTCCGTAAGGCGACCTCCTCACACGGCTAACGCAGGGAGTTTGAATTGCTGTCGCTCTTCCCACAGGTGGTTTACCAAGATGGCCACATAGACGTGGATGGCGGTCGATAATCTACCCGTTCGTATAAGCCTCATGTGCGAAGATTAAGACTCGGGGCTAGGCCCGGACAGGAAGGCATGGGTGCGGCGCTGGTTCGTGGATCCTGGCAGATGCAGGCACTGGGCATGCTATCCCCGCGATTGGAAGGCGCGCACGCGGTGGCGCGCCGTTGCACCTTCCTCAGCGGCGACAACTTCCGGGGTCCATTGTGTGCCTCGACAAGAGACAGAGTTTCGCGCGTCCTCACTGGCCACAATCTATATCGTGGAGCTGCCGATCGCTCGTGCGCACATCCTGTGCCCCGTGGATGTATCCCAAATGAAGGCCAAGCGAGGTAGGTGGGCATATCTAAGTATATGAGGCCGTCCGAGTCTTTGCGGGTGTCTTGAAGCTTCGCCTCTCTTTTCTTTGCAAGCTCCCCAGACGTCGTGGGCTGTGTTTGTCGTGGCATTTCTTCTGTCAAGCTCTCATCGGGTTCTGTCCGCAGCTTCTCTCCTTTCCATTGGCGCGTCCCCGCGTTCTTTTCCCCCTCCGTCGTCATGCATTCGTCCACTTCATTCTGGGCGCTGTCGCTCGCGCTCCTCCAGCTCACTGAGGCCATGGGAGGAGCGCGGAGCCGCCAATTCAACCTGATGGCTGATATGGGTCTTTTACCGGATGGCACACCCATGCAATTTTCCGCCGAAATCCTGAGCTCCATGAAGGTCGCGTCAAGGTCGACTCAACCTCCACCGCCGCCCGCAACGCCCGAGGTCATCACTCCCGAATACGTCGAGCTTCCGCTAGACAACTTCGCCAAGAACGGAGACTACTCGTACGACGGGACCTTCAACAACCGATTTTGGGTTAGAGAGGAGGTGTATAAGCCTGGCGGCCCTGTGTTCATTTACGATGTGGGCGAGGCAGATGCACAGCCGAATGCTCTGTTCAGACTGCAGAATGTGACGTCCTTTTTCAAGCAGCTCGTGGATCAGTACAACGGGATTGGCATAGTCTGGGAGCACAGATACTGTAGGTCACATCACACATTGAATCAGCTCGGCGACAAGCAAATAATTTGCTAACCTTTCCATCGCCAGACGGCAACTCGACCCCCGAGCCAATTGACCTCAACACGCCACCCGAAGTGTTCAGATTCCTCAATACGGAGCAGTCTCTGGCCGACGTTGATAGGTTCGCCAAGCAGTTCAAGCGCAAGAACATCAACTACACCCTCACTCCGGATAAGACGCCCTGGGTCTTTGTCGGAGGCTCGTACCCAGCCATGCGTGCGGCTTTCATGCGCGACAAGTACCCCGACACCATCTTCGCCAGTTATGCTTCCTCAGCTCCAACCGAAGCTCAGGTCGACATGTCCGTGTACTTCGAACCCATTTGGCGCGGCATGAATGCGTACGGGTGGGGAAACTGTACCAGGGACATCAACGCTGCAATCACCTACATGGACAAGCTGATGGAGAAGCCCGCTGAGTCAGCAAAACTGAAGGAGAAGTTCCTCGGTCTCGGCGCAGCTAACAACACCAACCCGACCTTTGCTGACGCTCTGAATGTGATATTTTATCTCTGGCAATCATACGGCGTCGAGGGCGGAACCTACAGTCTCCGAGCTTTCTGCGACTGGATTGAGACAGATCCAGCGACCAACAAAACGGCTCCTGCAGACGGCTGGGCAAAGAGCAAGGGCCCAAAATTCGCTGTTGATCGGTGGGCGTCATGGAAAAATTTCGTCCCTGCTGTGAACGATTACTTGGTCACCTCTTGCTCGGGTAATATGACGGTGGCGGGAGATTGTAATCTCGACCTGAGGTTTTCGGACCCGGCGGCCATCTCGTGGACATGGCAGTACTGCACGCAGTGGGGTGAGTTGCACGCATACCAGCCTATAAACTGTTGAGGGCATGGGATACTAACGTGTGTAAAGGCTATTTCCAATCTGCCAACCTCGGCGCCCACCAACTCATCAGCAAATACAACTCCCTCGTCCATCAAAAGGACATCTGCCACCGCCAATTCCCTACCGCGTCCGCACCCCTCTTCCCCGAATGGCCGCGCACAGACCTCACTAACCGTATCTTCGGCGGCTGGGACATTCGCCCGTCACAAGTATACTGGTCTGGCGGTGAATTTGATCCCTGGCGCACGCTCTCCCCCCTGTCATCAGAACCATTCGCTCCTCACCCCCAGGCTTTCACCGACCCCCCAAGGTGTGGTGCAGAGCAGCCAGAGAGCCAGATCTTCGGCTATGTGATGAAGGGAGCGCAGCATTGTTATGATTTTAGAACGTATTTTGTCGGTGGAGAGGTCAGTAGGAAGTATTTTAGTGACGCGCTAAGTAAGTGGTTGAAGTGCTTCAAGCCCAAGGGGAACGGGCAACATTGGAGGGCTTAGGTGGGGAAGTGCATTAATTAGAGGGGGAAGGTGGAGCGAGTGCGGGGGATGATATACATATTCATATTTCATAAGACAAAAGCGTGATCTGCAATGCTCCTTTCATGTTGTGTGGGTGTGCTACATGGCCTTTCGTTGCCTTCGGTAGGACTAAAGATTGAGGCTCCTGAACAAACTGCACTGGAAGGTGAGCGAAGAGAAACATGTAGGTTGATGACGTTTCAAAAGTATTGGGCCTTGATATAAATATTCGGAATGCAAGATATTGAGACGAAGACGTGATGGAATGACCCTTGTTCGAGTACGAGGCTGACCCTTTATCGATAAGCGTAAAGTTTGGCGAGTGACCCCACCACGTCACTGACGCTCGGAGGAGATTAAACTCTGCCCAACATTCCGTACACACGGGGCCCTTCTGCAGCTCATACTTCAACTCCTCCAATCATCTGGAAGCGCGTACTACTTTCGCAATACAGAACAAGCACACCTTCCCGAATTCGCGCCTACGCGGCATAACCAAACTCAAACACCCCACCATACCCCGCCACGATGCGCCTCTTGAAATCGCAAATCGACCAAAAGCATGGCTCAGGCTTTGCAACGTTATTACCGGAGGAGCCTGAGGACATGGTCCGACTTAGATTACTCCCCATTCGCGCTCAAAACTAATCGATATCTTCAGTGGCATGCCTACAACCTCATCCAACCTACCGACCTCGTCCGCGCCAAAGCCCTCCGCCGCGTAACAAAAACCACTGATTCTGGCTCTTCCATTAGCGAGCGCGTGAAAATCGACCTCACCATCTCCGTAACATCGACCGACTTCGACGTCGGCTCGGGGCAACTGCATGTTGCGGGCCGCGTAGCAGTCGAAAATGAGTATGTGAAACTCGGGGGCCACCACACACTAGATCTAGAGTTGAATAGGAGATTTACGCTAGAGAAGGTGGATGGATGGGACAGTGTCGCGCTTGAGATGCTAAGAGAGGCGTGTGAGACGGAAAGGAAAGCCGAGCTTTGGGCGGTAGTGATGGGCGAGGGGATCGCGAATATTTGCCTGATAACCGAGCATCAAACCATCCTTCGACAACGAGTAGAAGTCCCCGTGCCGAGGAAACGGCGGGGTGGGCTCGATGGGCATGACAAGGGGATGGAGAAGTTTTTCTGGACAACGTTGGGGACGTTGCTGCGGCATCTGGATCTTAATAACGCTGTAGCGTCGACGTCACAGCCGGAGAAGACGGTCCCACTGCTTCTTGCGAGCCCGGGGTTCGTGGCACAAGCTTTTCTTGCATATATCAAGGCGGAAGCTACACGCACGACGAACAAGCCGCTTCTCGCCCTTCTGCCCTCGATACTCGTTGCGCATTCCTCGTCTCCTCATGTTCACAGCCTAGCAGAAGTCCTCGCATCCCCAGCCATAACGACAAAATTGTCTGACACAAAGTACGCGCGCGAGACGGCGCTCATGGACAAGTTCAACACGTATATCCGGCTAGACGACGGTCGCGCATGGTACGGGCCGCGAGAAGTCGAGCGCGCTGTGGAAAAAGGCGCGGTAGGAAGGGGCGGCGGCGTGTTGTTGATATCGAACGCGCTGTTCCGCGCAAAGAATGTTGCAGAACGAAAAAGATGGGTCGGGCTTGTGGATCGGGTAAGGGAAGTAGAGGGCGGCGAGGTTAGAGTATTGAGTAGTTTACATGAGAGTGGGCAGAGGTTGGAAGCGTTAGGAAATGTCGCGGCTATCCTGACGTTTCCGCTCGAGGATCTGGATGAAGAAGAGGACGAGGAGGCAGAAGTTAAGCCGGAGGTGCAAGAAGAGGCAATGGTTATATGAGGTTGGAAGATTTGGGACGGAGACATATAGCGTAAGCGCAAAAGTTTAGATATCCAAAGACTTCATTTCAAATTCATAACTCTCTTCCTAGCCAGATATCTAAAGTGATGTGGAGAATCCAAAGCTTGAAGCAATCAACAGCAGTGACTCGAAATCTCCTTTCACACTACAATGAGCGGCGTGCCATAAGCCATATCTTCATCATCGTCATCATCATCGAAAAATGAAATAGCGTCCTGGGTTGACAATCCGAACTCGCTAAACGATCCAAACGATTTTGTTGGAGGAACGGCTTTCGGGGCTGTACTCGCTTTCTTCGGAGAGGGTCTCTTTAGCAGAGGTTCAGGAGCTAAACCTGGACCTGGGGTAGGCGGGGCTTTCCTTTTGACGGGTTGTTGCGCCGGCCGAGGGGGAGGAGCCATAGGGGACTTTTTTGGATTTGAGGCAGAAATACTCGTACGCCCAAGTATGTTTCTGAGAGGATTTGAGTTCGAAGGCGGCTTGAAAAGAGGTTTGGGTGGTGTGTCTTGTTTCATGGGTATGGCCTGTGGGCTGATCTTCGGCGGTTTGGGAGTTAATTTGAATGTGTCTTCTAAATCATCTAGATCGAAGTCCAGGTCCTGGGTGGAGAGCGGTATAAACATCTCTTCAATTGGGGCCGCTTTAGGTTGAGGGGTTGAGTAAATGTTATCTAAGGAAAGTTCTCGTGCGATTTGCGTTCCGCTGTCTAAAAAGTCGTCCCAGCCGTCAAGCGTAGTAGTGGAGGGAATATCGGGTAGACAAGGAGTGGGCGGTCTTGTTGTCTTTGATGCGGCAATTCCTGGAAGCTTGAAGCTGGGGGGTGGCATCGAGGGGGCTTTGCTTTTCAGTATCGAGATTTCTGGTTTCTTGAAGGTATTGGGAGGTCTAGGAGGCCGACCTGACATGTTTGGTATCTTGAACGTAGACTGTGGAAGGTCTCGAGATTTCGGCGGCGGCATATGGGCGTACTTGGTAGAAACTCGTATCGGAAACTGCATCCTTGTAAATGCGAATTGCTCCTCGTTCCTGTACTTGGCTGGAAATGCAACACGTGTGATGAATGCCTTGGTCCCTTCTAGTTGGCCATCCAGTACGAGGCATTCTAGCCATTCCATTTCTATTCGAAGAACCCGCAAATGATTGCTCTTCGAAAGCTGGCTGCTAGTGTTAAGGTCACGGAGTAGTGATACAACACATCCTACTTTGAGGCGGAGTCTATGAGGCGGCAGTCCTGCAGGATTCAGCTTGTAGAGCAGCGAGGAAGCGGGGTTCCATCTCGAGAGGTCTGTTGAAGTATCTTGGGAGAGCAATTCAATCAATGGCTCAGGTAACAAATTAAGTACTTCTTCGGCAGCCTTATTGATAGGTCCGTGTGAGCGTAAGAATTCCGGATCGTCTCTGTCGGCAACTGGCTTCTTTGTATCGGGAATCGGCGCGGGCAAAGGTGGCGGAGGTAGCTCTGGAAGCGGGTCTGGTATCTCGTCTATTGTGTCCGACATGACTAAATCGTGTGCCTCAAACAAAGAATCATCATCCAAGTCGTCGTCGATCCAATGATCTCCTTCTGGCAGGATTGTCGCATCCAAAACTGGCAAATCCGCCATCGCATCTTCTCCATCGCTATCATCCCAAGGCTCCTTCTCCATGTCTTTTTCCACATCTTCCGCAATTATATCCAACTTATTCGCGAAGTTCTTCTCCTCCATCTCCTGCCTCGTCTTGTCCTCTGCTTCCCGTTTCTTCAACCCTAGAAAAGCTTCCATCCCATTCTTCAACTTCGCCTGTGTATGACTATATCCAATCATCTGTGTTGCCAATCCAACACCCAACTGCTTCCTCACCTCTCTCTCCTTCCTTTCCTTCTCTTCGCGTTTCTTCTTCGTGGCCCGCCTCCTCTCTTCTTGCTCTCGGAATCGCGCGGCGCGTGTATCTAATTCAGCCAGGCGCTCGAGTTGCCGCTTTTCCCTCTCGGGAATCCGTGGTCCATTCTTCTTGTATTCTTTCTGGGCCTCTTTGGAGGTTTGCGCTATTCGTGTCGGGCGGGTGGTCATGGTGGGCGCATAGTGTTGTGATGGGTTTGACTGGGGTCGTGGAAGTGGCGTTCTTGTGCGATGAGAGTATGTAAGCAAAGTGGTCTGTGCAATGACGCGAATCCACGTGACCCGATAAGCCTCCAGGGCAGCATTCACTGTCTCCCGAGAGTTTGGTACTTTTCATTTTTTTAACTCATAGTGTCGATCTTGTGTACTGGAACTATGCACATCGTCAAAACGACCTGTCAGAATTCCAGTATTGGGGTGGTTCTGTCCTCGGTCATCCATCGTCATCAATCTGCAGTGCAATCTTCAACGCGTCCACAACACCAACAACTCTCATCGCAATGATACATGCTACAGGTGTTCACATCTCGGGGTATATTTCATGGAAGCGAGAGGTCTATCTTGTAGATATAGCCGGGCAACGTCGGATTATATCGTTGCTTTTGATCTCTGACCAAGATACACTCTGTATCCAACTTTCGGTGAAAATGATTTGAAAAGGTCTTGAGAGAACACCCCAGAGACCAAGCTGCCCATAATACAAATGGTCAGAGGATTATCGAAGTGGATAATTCTTGTCGCATGACCCGAGTCCGGAATTAGTCCGCTCCCGACTACCCGCGGGAAACGACATCCAGCTGCATCTGCATCCAAGCTCCCAAGCTCCACCCCACAATGGAGATTTGACATGAGCCAGGCACGACACGCGGAGTCTCCGCATTTCCAGCTAGAGCTCAGGAGCTTGGGCGCCGCCTCGCAGCTGTTTGAAAGGATAAGGCCGGAAGCTTGATGCGGGGCTTTCCCTACATTTAGCTGGAAGGGATTGTCTATTCACTTCTTCAAGAAAACAGAATACGTTTCTTGGAAGCAAGATGGCATTTGCTCTCAAGGGTGTTGCGTATATCACTGGCGCTGGATCTGGTGAGATCAACCCACCCATCCAGAGCTTCCTCGAGCTTCTGTTCGAAAGTTCCTCGGGGCTGATCTTCTACAGGCATCGGCCAGTTTGCCGCATATTCGCTCGCAAAACAAGGCGTCCGCCAATTCGCGCTGCTCGACCGAAATCCCTCCACTGCGACCATCACCGAGTTGAAGAAGAGGTACCCAGATGTCTCAATCAAAGAGATCGAGCTCGACGTTTCGAACGAGAATGCAATCAACGAAAGTGTCGAGCAAACCGTCAAAGAATTCGGTCGTATCGACTACGCACTTAATAATGCAGGCATCGGAGGCACGCTCAACACGACAGACAAGATTGAACTTAGCGACTTTCAACGCGTGCTGGCCGTCAACACCACTGGGGTTTGGCTGTGCCAGAGGGCACAGATCAGGCAGATGCTGAGGCAGGAGAAGCTCTCAGATTCCGAGCGTTCATATCGCGGTTCGATCGTCAACACAGCGTCGATGTATGGGATTGTTGGGCCCTCGTTGAATGTCCCGTCGACGGCGTATGCTACAAGCAAACATGCGGTCGTTGGATTGACAAGGGCAGATGCAATTGCTTTTGCGCCAAAGGGGATTAAGATCAACGCCCTCTGCCCCGGTTACGTTGCGACGCCTCTGGTCATGAACAGTATGAGTGCTGGCAATGTCATGGACGACGAGAGAGTGAAGGTGCCTATCCAACGTTTGGCAAACATGGAGGAGATTGGAGACTGCGTTGCATTCTTGCATTCGGAAGCAAGCAGCTACATGATTGGCGCGGCACTGATTGCAGATGGAGGCTTTACGATCCAGTAGGGATCGGCAATGTGTCTGAACTGTACAAAGCGCAGCTCTTCCCGTAATGAAAATAATGCGTAAAGCTTTCCCTTTGCGGAAGTACAATGAAGATGCCTCGGTCTAGAATAAGCTCGCTGAGAGCAGCGTCTGGAAGGTCCAGCTTCCGTATCCGACACCTAGACTTCCAATGCGTCGGCAGCCTTAGCCAGATGGCCTGACCCTGAGCTTCTTTTTAGCAGAATGTCGAGATAGCTAGAGGGGCGGGACGTAGGAATGTCGGTTCGGTTATGCTTTACCACGACCCGAACGACTAAGGTGGTGTACAATACGCTCCGCTTACGAGTCGCGCCTGTCTTTCCCCGGATATTGTGGCAAGACCCCGGATTCTGCAATCCACAATATGACTCGCACTACACGTACTTGCAGACCCGACATGACTCCAGTTCGGTGAGAAGAGCAGACTGATATAAAGGGTCTGGATGGAGCCTGGAAGGGACGCTCCCTTCGTTCTCCATTCTCTCCTGCTGAATTGCGTCTTCTCCTTTCGTATACCCAGTGCAGAATCGTCTTTTTCGTACTTGCAACCACACAATGGCAGACTTCATCGTACCGTCGAACATCCGGCCAGAGACAGACGCACAACATCGGATACAGGGGCCTATCCACGCTCCCCGCCATGTCCGCATCATTTGCATTGGAGCTGGCGCGTCCGGTCTGTTAATGGCATACAAACTGCAGAGACACTTCTCCAATTTCAGCCTCGTCGTATACGAGAAGAACTCAGAGGTGTCGGGGACGTGGTTCGAGAACCGATATCCGGGGTACGTTCACGTTCATGGAGGATCGACTCTTCCGAGGAGGTTCGGCTATCTCTCTTGGAAACAATGCTAACCTTTACCGTGTGGTAGGTGCGCCTGCGATGTGCCAAGCCACAACTACACATGGAGTTTCGAGCCAAAACTCGACTGGTCGGCCGTGTACGCTGGATCCAAGGAGATCTTCCAGTACTTCAACGACTTTGCGCGCAAGTACGGCCTACACAAGTATGTCAAGACGCAGCACCAGGTGTCTGGCGCGTTTTGGAATAAGGAGAAGGGCGGATACGATGTGCACATCAAGGACCTTGCAGGCAACACCACTGTCTCAGACCACTGCGACATCCTCGTCAATGCATCGGGCATCCTGAACAACTGGCAGTGGCCTGCCATTCCGGGAATCGACAAGTACAAGGGCGTGCTGCTGCACACGGCGAACTGGGACGACAAGATCGATCTCACGGGCCGCCATGTCGGTCTGATTGGCAACGGGTAGGATTACCCCCCGTGCGAGGGACACACATTTGTACTGACCCCGTTATAGCTCTTCCGGCATTCAAGTCCTTCCCACCATCCAGCCGCATGTCGGCAAAGTTACCACCTTCATCCGCGAGCCCACGTGGGTGTCGCCCGTGCAAGGTCTCGAGCAACACGTCTTCAGCGAAAAGGAACGCCTTGACTTCGCGACCAAGCCGAACACACTCGTCAAGTACCGCAAAAATGTCGAACGGGGGCTGAACGGCCAATTCGGCATCTTCCTCAAAGGCACAACTACAAACAACGACACCGAAGCATACTTCCGCCAGCAGATGTCCGAGAAGTTGTCCAACCCATATCTTGAGGAGCGCCTGATTCCCAACTGGCACGTTGGTTGCCGTCGTTTGACGCCTGGCGTGGGATATCTTGAGGCACTTGGAAAGCCAAATGTCGAGGTTGTCTACGGCGAGATCAACGCCATCACTGAGAAGGGCTGTCTCTGCGACAATGGCAAGGAATACCCCATCGACGTCCTGATCTGTGCGACCGGCTTCAATACCTCCTTCAAGCCTCGCTTCCCTGTTGTAGGCCCCGATGGCACCAACCTCCAAGACGCGTGGAAAGACGAAGCCAGATCGTACCTTGGCATAGCCGCCGCCGAAATCCCCAACTATCTCATCTTCCTCGGACCCAACTCCCCAATCGGTAACGGACCGGTGCTATCAGCCATTGAGCAACAAGCAGACTACATGCTGAAGATGATCGATCGCTTCCAAACGCACAACATCTCCACATTCGCACCCAAGGCCGAAGCTGTCGCAGACTTCATCGCACACAAGGATCAATTTATGGAGAAGACGGTGTGGCATGACCCCTGCCGCTCATGGTACAAGGGCCGACCCGACGGACCCGTTACCGCGCTCTGGCCCGGCTCCACGCTGCATTACATCGAGGCGATGATGGAGGTGCGTCTAGATGACTGGGAAGTCAAGTACAATGGCAACAGGTTTGCGTGGCTGGGTAATGGATACTCGCAGACTGAGCTGGACCCCACGGCTGACTGGGCGTTCTACATTCGTGAGAAGGATGACGACGAGCCCCTCTCGAGGGGCCGCAAGATGCAGCTCATAAATAAGAGCGGTACCATACAAGCGACTGCTGCAGTCAGCTTTACGGGAGCGAATGTTGATGCGCCTAAACTATGAGTTGCGGGTATTGGGGCGGGTGAGACGGCTATGACGAGTGGTGCTGATGTGACGGGTACGAGTATTCGGAGGTTGGGAAAGATGAGTCTGCTATGATCTGCAAATGGCTGTTTGGACAGCTTGTTTGGACTCTTGAAAGGAATAATTATTTTCGCTTTTATGGCGGCGAACGTTTCCTCTTGGGCATACCGTAGCATTTCCATTATTCGAATGTGATCTTGTACAACTCCTCATGCTCGCTTCCTCATACTCACTTGTGAAGTTAGTGCCAGGCCACCACCGGCATTTGTTCGGCTTCGAGCCACATCCTGCCAGGATGATGAAGTCAGTGGTACTATCAGCAAAAACCAGCGCTACGGTTCAAATATTCGAAAAACTTTCCTTCTGCCTTGCGTACTGGTACCTTGGCCTTGTAGCACGACCCTCTACCAAACTTCAAACTCAAGAAATTTCCCAAAAGAATCACCAATTGGTAGGCACGAACCTCCGACTCCAATTCTAGATATGCTGACGCGATCAGCAAGCTGGTTCTGCCATTTACTACAAACGTTTCACACGACAACGGCAACGACAATGGTAACGGCAACGGCAACGGCAGGGGGAAAAAAAGGGTTTTGTAACTGCGGCGAACTATGGTAATGCATGGGCTGATCAATACTCGAGCTAGAAATGATGTGGTAAAAGGTGGGGTACTCAGCAGTACTCTATTGGGATGGCGAAGATCATCCGTACCGGTGGGAAGCGTGGGTTGTGGTGTTGCGGGGAGCCGATGTACGCGGCTGAGTAGACCGGGCGTTTGGTGATTGGCTGCGCAACGAGGGAACTGGATTCTCGAAGCAACATGTTTCAGAAGCCTAGTGTTTGAAGAACGAATGCAGCAAAACATTCCTCAGGCACAAAATAAGGATGAATGTTGTACCTGACTGCTGTAAGCATTACTCTGCTATGAGACCTGTGATCTATTAAAAGCTCCCATGTTTCGAAGCACCGCATTACCAAGAAGCCACAGACGGCGTATCCACCTCTTATCCACACTATCATGGATATAAGCGCACGGCCATATTGCGGAAAGAATGAAGGTCTGTTGGCAATAGGCAAGCAACGGGTGGAGATCCGTTGTGCAGGCCGGTCAGCCATCGGTCGTCGGCGGTGCCCTGATACGAGCCCTGAGGCGAAACCGCCAACGTCTTACTCGCGGATACGCACTTTGATGTTTAGGAACAACCATGGAGGCTACCGAGTCGCAAGCTCCACCTCCCGTGCCCAGAGAATTTGGAATGATCTGCATACGATTTGGGAGCGGGCGGAAGTTTTTAGAGGTCGAGTGTTTCGGGCATTTCTTTTTTTGGCCGCCAAGAGCGTAAAAGCTCCGGAGGTGCGGTTGACGGATCGAGGTTAGTGGGCAGTAGTCAGGACAGGAGGGCTAGCTTTGTACTAATGCGTCGGTGGTTCGAGGGTTCATGGAAGAGTCGGATATGGAAACTATGGTGTAGATGGAGCAGTGCGCTACAAGGTTGTTTCAATCCACCTACGTATAAAGCCTCAGCTCTCTGGCAAAAGGAATTCATCATCACAATTCCAAATTTCGTCTCCCGTCTTGAAGCATATACAGCAACGGCCTTTACGACTTCCTTACCAACATTTCCTATACCCAACTACCATCCACTACCATAACTTTAATTCCTAATGGCCACTACGAGCGTCTCCACACCCATCCCCTCCACCATCGGGGTCTCCCATGTCATTGCCGCCCTTCACAACCATGACCTCATGATTAGGACGCTGTGCCCGGCGCTCCTTTCATACACCTTTCAGTCCGGCAACCCGAACACGCAGGCGACGTACTCGGTGACGGATAAGAAGCCCGTTGGACAGGTCGGTCCACCCGTCAATACCACTTCCGCATAGGAACATTTGACATTAACATGCCCGCAGACGACCTACAAACTTATCCTGACCAACGTCCCCGACGGTGTCGACTCCCTCGTCAATGCTAAGCCGCCTGTCGGCATCCTCACCATTGCTGGCAAGTGGCGTGTCAAGGACAGAATGCTGGTCGAAGACGTGGAAATCGATGGCAACTTCATGATGAAGAAGATGGCCAAGGGCAACGTCGAGAAGACACACCCTCAGCAGCACTCATTGCTGCTCGAGCAGGCGACGAGAGCCTAGAGAGACTATTTGGGGAATATATATATTCAGGCGTTGGGATGCATGGGTTTGGGTAATGGGATTGTATTGGAGTTAGGGTTGGAATCATATCGACTGGAACACCCGAGAGTGTTCCTGATGTACAAAGTATGATGCATATCGTTGGGTGCTATGCTTTTAGCAACGCAACACGTGGGAAAGGGAGAACTGAACAATGTGGGAAACAAATATGGGCCGGCTGTGGCATGGGCTTGCACACGATGACGGTAGTTGAAGAGCTGAAGAACGCGGACTGGAGATGCCGCAATCTGGCGATTAGATAGGATGACAACACAACCAGAATATTTTCAGCCTGACTCACCTTCTCGCATCCCATCTCACAACACACACAAGACTTTGTTCGCACTTGCAACATCTTCAAGCTCACCTTGGCGCGCAACTTCCTTAGCGGCACACAAGATCGACAGCCCGTGTCGCCCATTCTAGCCACGCCAAGGGCCGCTTGCCCACAAGTCACGGCGCCGACTGTCGTCATCAGGCAGCAGGGATAAGCTTAAGAGCAATAGTGATCCTCGAAATAGCCATTTGAAGCACCGGAGCAAAGTCTGTCGCAATTCTCGGGAGCCTGAGAACTCGCTAGGCATGGCTGACGGTTATGAAGAGCTCATTGTAAGCACGCTACAGCCTAGTTCCGCGTAAGCGAAAGCATTTAATAATTGCGACAGGAGCTCGGTTTTGAGGGAGTGGATAGATTTGCGAAAAAGTTCCACGATCCTTGCCTTGATTTCGTAGAGAAAAAGAGGTCGCACTGGCAAAACAGGAAAGGAAGTAAGGGAAGCAATCAGCACCAGGATCAGCAACCACCTCAGGCGGGTCCGCCACATAAGGCACGTTCACAGCGAGCGGAAAGCCAGGATAGAGATTTTTCATCCGAGGACGAGCAGAGGAGTGCCATGTATGCGGCAGATACAGACCGTAGGCGAAGCAGGGACTGGGGAGACGACAGAGGAAGAGACGGCCGCTATGCGAGAGACCGTGGCTTCAACGACACCCAACCTGGCACAATCGTTACGCGAGAACGCGATGCGATTGCCTACTCGGGAGGATATCAGGTCGCAGTATGTCCCTGTTCAGTCCCATTTCAGCGTGTCGCCAGCCTCTGACGAAGATGCACCAGCCCCACGCTCCATCGTCGCCCCAGTTCGCATATGCCCCACGACCTTTTGGCCCTCCCTATGGAGACAGGTTCCTGTACGAGAGTCGACGGCCTCTGCCCCCGCGACGACGGTCCTCCTCCTACTCTCCGCCCCACCGCCCCGAAAGGCACCGCAGCTTCTCCCCGCCCCGCCAGCGCAAGCGCTCCAAGTCGCCCAACCACCACCGCGTCGCCGCTACTCTGGTCGGCGCATTGGCAGGCGGCGTCATTGGGAGTGCAGCGTCCCGCAAGAGCCATGGATGGACGACGATTGCGGGCGCGGTGGTCGGCGGTCTCGGTGGGAGGGAGTTGGAGAAGGCCTACGACCGGAGGAAAGACAGGGAGATGGAGGAGGGGCGGTACGAGCGACGACGGAGGGAGCGCGAGTGGAGTTAGGTACACCGGGCCCACTGGCTGAATGGAGTAGGGGGGTTAGTGATGCTGGGGTGTTTCTCGAGGATGCGTTGGCGTCTGCTA
Source organism: Beverwykella pulmonaria (assembly GCA_001599595.1). Lineage (NCBI taxonomy): Eukaryota > Fungi > Ascomycota > Dothideomycetes > Pleosporales > Melanommataceae > Beverwykella > Beverwykella pulmonaria. Next base: position 4,945,170 of record BCHH01000001.1, read on the forward strand.
TGTATACGAGGCAATTAGCCCGGTGGCATGGCGGCCGTCGGAGCGGGCGTTAGCAGACCGGTAGCTGCACGATATCCTCATGAGACGTTTACGAATGACATAATTACATGGCAGCCTCGCTCGCGGGCGGTTTGCGGGTGAGCGCGTGGTGCCAAGATGCTGTCGACGCGATGTGTGCGTTCTCGCCGGCTGCAGGGCGAGGCAGCGGGCTGCCCCGTGTGTAGCTTCGGCCCATGGTCCCTGGACTCCCGTCCTTCATATGTATCGGTCGTGCGTGGCCGCAGTACCCGTTTGCTTGTTTCCACGAGGAAATAGCCGCACACTGGGGCATGCGGCGAAACATGCCATGATCGCGTGAAAGCGGCAGCACCATTGGGAGAAGGCGGCGCATCTCTGGAGGCCCTGGGGAGTGCTGAAAGTGTGCAGCGTGCTCTGTGGGCACAGTGAGACACCGCAGGTCCGCGTCGACCAAAGCTTCTGGAAGGCGTCTCAAACAAGCCCGCGCCTCCAGGGTTAGTAAATGCCCCGCGGATTCCTAGCGATCCTGGCATGTTCCGCCCGACTGCCACCAGCAATCTCGCAAATAACCATCTCTGCACACGCTCACACTCGCTACGACCATTGCACCACACAGACACAGACACAAACTCGCGGTCCTCGCCCTCGCCCCCCGCCCGCTGCCACCCAGTCGCTCGAGCCGTGCATCGTGCCCGCGCAGCCCCCGCCGCATCATCGCGCTCCCAAGTGCTGACGGGGACGCTGGCTCGAGACACCTGAATAACCCCCGAGCGCGACAACATGCGGGCGCGCTGAACTGCAGACAAGCCAACCTCCAGACTGCTACCGCCCACTGCCAGCCTGAGCCGTCATCCCACGCTCCGCTGTCGTTGCCCTGCTTCGATCGGTGTGGAGCCGCCCTCCACCGCCCTCCACCGCAGACACCTCACCGCTCACGATGCGAAGGTATAGATCCGGGAGCCCCAGCGCCCAGGCCAGGGGCGGAGGAGTAATCGTGCCAGACTCGGTGACCATTATCCGCGCCTACGAATCCAACACAAACCGTCCCATCAGACCTTCGCCTCTCACCAACTCTACCATCTCGGGCCTCCCCCTCGACCTGCTGGACAGACTACGCTCGTTCCCACTCTTTCTGTCTGCGCCCGACTCGTTTCTGGCCGCGATTGGCCACCATCTGAAGCCGCAGCTGTACCAGCCCCATGACTACATCATCACCGAGGGAGACCATGCAAAGGCCATGTACTGGCTGGTCCGCGGTGCCGTGCGTGTCACGTCGCGAGATGGGGAGAGCACATACGCAGAGCTGAAGCCTGGCGCTTTCTTTGGAGAAATCGGCATATTTATGGACATTCCTCGCACCGCTACCATCATTGCCAACATGCGGTCGCTGGTCGTGCGTCTGAACAAAGAAGATCTGAAAAAGGAGCTGCCCCAGTTCCCAGAAGTCGAGCGAGCCATCAGGGACGAGGCGAACGAGCGACTGTCTATTCTGGAGCGGAAAAAGAAGGAAATCGGAGGTTCTTCTAAACAGCTGGGGAAGGGCTTCCCGCGAAACAAGCGCACTCGAGACAGGGTAGATGGCGACGTGGAAATGGGGGATTCCGGCATCTTGCGCGAAGGGGACGTCGTGAATGCATACAAGAAGAGGAAATCTCCGAGCCCAGGCCTAGCCGAAGCCGCGGCACTGAGCGTTTTCGGCAGTGGCAGTGTGAACGTGAGGCTTTTGCTCAAAGAACTCCCACTGTTTTCGAGCCTGCCCTCCGACATACTCCACTTCATCGGACTCAATGCCCAGCCCTGCTCCTTCCCTCCCTTCACCGACATCATTAAGCAAGGCACACAAGGGCGTGATGTGTACTTCATCGTAAAGGGCGAGGTCGAGGTCGTAAACACAAAACCATCAGGGGAAAACGGGCACAGTTCCATGTATCTGGGGAGGAGAAAATCAATTGCCGCGGGAGAGCACAACTTCCAACAGGTCAAGGCTCGCTTGCGGCCGGGCCAGTATTTTGGCGAAGTGGTGAGCTTGTCGTTGGCGCCTCGTCGGACGGCTACCGTTCGATCAGTTTCCTCAGTGGAATGCCTCATGATTAGCGGCGATGTTCTCAACGAGTTGTGGGAGAGATGCTCTCCAGACCTTCGTTTGCAGGTCGAGAAGGTTGCAAAGGAGCGGCTCCAGGCCGCCAAGGATACCGACACCCCCATGTCGGACGCATTTGATAACACGCCAAAGATTGACGAACTGGCCATCGTCGACATTATCCCACCGCGGACACCCAGGAAGAAGAGCGTTCCCACAGTTACCTTCAGCGAAACTCCGAGCACAATAGACAGCCCAATGACTCCGTCCCGAAGAGATGAACGATCAATGACGGCGCCGTACGACCCAGATCCCTTTCTGAACGTTGATCTGGATAACGTCAGATCCCGATCTCGGAGAGGTTCTCTAGCGCCTCCTACCGATTCTCCATCCAGCCCCAACGGCGAACACTCAAAATCGCCTTCTCCCGTTGGAACCCCTCTCTCTCCTTCACCATTGTCGAAACATGCATCTACTCCGCCAGAACCTACGGCCGCTTACAAAAAGCCTAGAATAGTCCGGCGGCCAAGCCGATTTGGGAAGGGAATGTTTCCTGATCCTATCTTAGTCAACATTTTCCAGCATCTCGATGTGTACGAGCTAATGCAGATGCGACTGATCTCGATGCACTGGCTAAAAGTCATCACTTCATCACCAGATATTCTTCACTACCTCGACCTCACTAAATATAACCGCAGGATAACCGACCGTACTCTGGTAGACATTATATGTCCATTCATTGGTCCGAGGCCTACTTATGTCGACATCAGCAACTGCTTTCACGTGACGGACGAGGGCTTCTCTGCATTAGGGACTACCTGTGGTCCCAGCGTTAAGATCTGGCGCATGAAGAGCGTATGGGACATCACGGGCCCGGCGGTGTTGGAAATGGTGCAGAAGGCGAAAGGGCTTGAAGAAGTAGACCTGAGCAATTGCCGGAAAGTAGGCGACAATCTCCTGGCAAGAGTCATTGGATGGGTTGTTCCGGAGCTCCCTCCTGCCGTGGCAATGGCACAGCAAGCGCAAATGAACGGACGACATCGCTCTTATAGTCAGAAAATGGGTGGTGCACAAGGCCAACCTGCTCCTCAACCCCTTCCTCCGGGAACTGTGGTCGGATGCCCAAAGCTCAAACGCTTAACCCTCAGTTATTGCAAACACATCACAGATCGTTCTATGGCGCATATCGCGGTGCATGCATCATCGAGAATCGAGCAGATGGATCTTACAAGATGTACAACTATTACGGATGTGGGCTTTCAGCATTGGAGCGTGTATCCTTTCCCACGGTTGACGAAACTGTGTCTGGCGGATTGCACGTACTTGACCGACAACGCGATTGTGTATCTCACGAATGCGGCGAAGGGGTTGAGGGAGCTGGATTTGGTGAGTACCATTCCGTGATGATGAAGATTGCACTCCAAGTGAATCAATAAAGACTATGAGCTAAAGTTTCACCCACAGTCATTCTGCTGCGCCCTCAGTGACACCGCAACCGAAGTCCTGGCCCTTGGCCTCCCCTCCCTCACACACCTCAACCTCGCATTCTGCGGGTCTGCCGTCTCAGACACGTCCCTCCGCTGCATATCCTTGCACCTCCTTGAGCTCAAACAACTTTCCGTCCGCGGCTGCGTGCGTGTCACAGGGACTGGCGTGGAAGCTGTGGTCGAGGGGTGTCGCGATCTGGAACTATTTGATGTTAGTCAGTGTAAGAATTTGGCGCGGTGGTTGGATGCGGGGGGCGTGGAGGCGGTAAGGAGTAGAGGACGCGGGGTCAGGTTTGAAGTTGTGGCAGATGGGAAGTGGAGGACTGGAAAGAGAGATTAGGGAGGAAAACATGAAAGAATTGGATGTTTCAAACGAATGTTGGAAGACTCATGTCTGCTTGGGTTGAAGCTACGAAAAGTTATGAAGAGCTATGACTGGACATCAATGAGAGGATGTAGAAGGCGGATTTTTGGGATTGGTGTACAGCTAGAGTCTTTTGCGGTCATTTCAAGGGTGTTTGTTTGGTTGATCAAGATACCAGCCAATTTTTACAGTCATGCTCATAGTCATGGGATGTTTCGGATAACGAGCCATGTTGTATATCGAAATATAGATTTCATTCACGTAGACAATTGGTTCGCGTGGGTCCGGCACCTATGGTAAAGTGCCGTGTCTTTTGTGAATAGACGTCGCCCAACAATTTCTTCCAGCTTCCTCGCGGGCCTCCTCCGTGCGATAACGTTCCCCATGACTAAAATTGTGGCCGTGCTCGTTTTGATCCGGTTGCGCCAGCCGACCCCTCTTTACGGTGGGCAGCACTCCATGCTATTCTTCGCGTCTATGATTACTCCCGAATTTCAATTCCGCATTGCGTTTTTCTTCTTCCTCAGGTATACTTCTTCCCATACTCCTTCACCGCCCCATCTAAGATCTCCCGAATCCTCTTACACCCTTCAATACCCACCGCGAGCATCCCCTCCACCCTCTCCATCCTCACTCTACTTTCCATAAGCAGTACGCTGACCCTTTCGCTCTTCCCCAGCGTAGCGACGGTCAAAAATGGCAACTCCTGCTCCTCGAGCCCATTCAAGTCCAATAGTGGATCGGAAATATCAGACTCGGAGGATGTGCTAGAGGAGGAGGCGGCGGCAGTACAGGCTACTAGGTAGTCCGTCATAGGGATTCCGGCATCGATGAAGGCGAGGGTGGCGGCATTTATGCAGGATGCGAGGAGGGAACCATCTTGGGAGAGAATGTGTAGGCGTAGAGTTATGGTGCTGTGTGGGTAGAGGTGCGTGAGGAGGAGGGTTGAGTATGCGGTGGAGAGAATATGCTGCATTTCTGATGTGCGTCTAGCGTATCAGTCAGCTATAGGCCAATACTCAATTGATCATCTAGTAGAGGGACTAGGATTCCGTAAAAAATGGAGACTGCTCACTTATCACCCCTCCTCCTCCTCCTCTCCACTCCACTGAACCCCGCAAACCCAATCTCCACCTCCACTCTCGCCTCATTGTCCTTTCCCCCTCTTTGCCCTGTCTGCCTTCCCTCTGCTGGCCCCGTAACTGTGCAGAGCACTTTCGTATTTCCCATTTCAAGGTATGAAGATCCATCCGCCGCGGCTTGGGTCGATATTTGCGCATGGATGCGCCGCAGCTCATTCCACCGGCGGCCATCGAGGCGGAGGAGCGCGAGCGAGTAGGTCGACGTGTCAAGCGGCATGGTGGATGGGAATTAGAGCCACAATTTAGAAATTGGAAAGCTTGGGAAGCTGTGCAGCATGAGGTGCGCTTGCAAGGGTATGGCTTGGCGTGGCCCCACTTCGAGCACGTGCCGACGCGATAGCGCGAACGTCCTTCATGAGCGGCTTTCAGCAAGGCTTCTACTCTCCACGTCTGTAACGGCCCTCGTTGTTCATCGTTCTCGTATGAACTGCCGTCTGCGCAGAAGGGATGCCGTTGCGTGTTGTATACCTCTCCCTTCACTGCATCGCCACCCTTTTGCGACGCCCAGGACTTGACGCGAGACCGCCATTTCCGTGCTCCTTCAACCGCACAGTCATATGACAGCACCTATTCATTATTGGCGATCGCATGCATCCCCTACCTGGTGATTCAGAAAACTGGTGCATCGAATAGTATATAACAAGGGGTCTCCCTGAGCCTCACAGGCTCGATGAGACACAATTCTTTGACCAGCTTCTCAACCGTACCCACTCACCTAGCCTTATTTTGACACAATTTGGATTTGGATTTGGATTTGACGCATTTGACACAACCTGGTCTTCTCTACGTCTTCAAGATGGGACGTTCGTTTCGTCGTCAAGATGAGGAAGAGGTGGGACCGCGAAATAAGCTTCGTACCTTTGCCGAAGATGAAGCTAGCAGTGGGAGCGAAAGTGGTCTTGATATTATCACTTCATCGCGGAAAGTTTTGGATCTCTCGCAATACATTGACGGTCAGTTGATAGTCTCTCTGCACTGCTGGTGGCTACTATTGACGAGGGAAATAGCTTTGACGCAAAGCCAGACGCAAAGCCAGACGCAAAGCCAGACACAAATTCAGGAGAATGAAGAAGAAGGGGACTCAGCCGATGAAGACAGTGACGATGAAAATCGAGAATTACGACATTCCCAAGCCAAACAGCCTCCCAGAGCCAGGAGTCGAAACAAGGGAATCTCTGAGAACGAGGCGTCAGGCGAGGTAAGCGAACAGTCTGAATCGGACTGGGAAGCAGAAGACCCACAAGCTGCCTACAAGGAGTTCAAAGCTCGCAAAATCCTCAAGCGAAAACGCACCGCCGCTGAGACCAACCGCATCCGTGCTAAGAAAAAGTCGAGTGCTGCTGCGGCCACAAGTGTCATCGGCCGGAAGCATCAAATCAAGGCCACGATGAGTGCAGGCTCCGCGTCTAAAGATGTCTCTGACAATGAGACGTTCCTAGATGACCCTACGCCTGAATACATCGAGGCACGGAAACGAAAGTTGAAACGTCTTCGCGAAGCTGGTTTGCGGTACCCACCCTCCTACGATGACATCGATTTCTCCGACTCTGAGTCAGAAGAAAGGCCCATCCTTCATCCAGATATTAAGCCCCAGCGAGGCAAGAAGGATATCGATCTCGTCAAGTCCAGCGGTATCATTCCAGCCCCAATCGCGCAATGGCTGCGGGATTATCAAGTCGAAGGTGTGCAATTTCTGCATGAGAACTTCGTGCGCCAAATGGGCGCCATCTTAGGCGACGACATGGGGCTGGGTAAAACCATACAAGTCATTGCATTCCTCACTGCGGCATTTGGTAAAACAGCGACGAAGTGCGATGCTAAGCGGATGCGCAAGGTGCGGCGTCATAACGAGAGTCTTTGGTACCCAAGAATACTGGTGGTTTGTCCAGGCTCACTGATGTCAAATTGGGAAGATGAGCTCAGGAAATGGGGTTGGTGGCAAGTTTACAAATACCATGGAAATCCAGCCGACCGGAGAGGCATTCTCGGAGCGGCCAGAAAGGGAATGGCAGAGATCATGATCACGACCTACGATACTTATCGTATCAATGAAAGCGAAATCAACACCATCGATTGGGATTGCGTTATCGCAGATGAATGTCACCTGATCAGGAACAGGCATTCAGAGATCACGAAAGCTATGAACAAAGTTAACGCACTTTGCAGGATCGGCCTCACCGGAACTGCTGTTCAAAACAAGTATGAAGAGCTATGGAATCTCCTGAACTGGGCGAGGCCTGGGGCCTATGGGTCTGCCCAAGAGTGGAAGCAAATGGTCTGCATGCCGCTCAAGATGGGACAGGCTCATGATGCCAGCTTCGCTCAGCTAGCTGCTGCTCGAGACAAAGCACAGGAGCTTGTTCACACCATTCTCCCTGACGTATTCCTCCGACGCATGAAGACACTCATTGCCCATCAGCTTCCGAAGAAGAGCGATCGCGTTGTTTTCTGCCAGCTCACCGAGATCCAAGCGGAAGCCTACCGGGCCTTCATTGAGAGCGAGAAGTGTGAATTTATTCGTATGGCAAAGGACGAGTGTGACTGCGGATCTGGCAAAAAACGAGGATGGTGCTGCTACAAGACCCTTCCCGATGGGAATAAATGGGACAATTACATGTTTCCATGCATGATCACGCTACAGAAGATTGCGAATCATCTTGCCCAAATCGTGCCAGTCACAACCGATGCTGCAGACAAACAGGCCAAAGACCTGGAAAACTTGCAAATAGCATGCCCGGATAAATGGAAAGAGCTGTACCGGAACAAAGACAGTATCCTAAATCAGTCACAGCGCAACTATTGTGGAAAGTGGAAGGTACTCAAACGTTTGCTCGATTTCTGGCATTCCAATGGCGATAAAGTCTTGGTTTTCTCACACTCCGTGCGCTTGTTACGACTCTTACGCGGTCTCTTCGACATTGATGGTACGAAGTACAACTTCTCCTATCTCGATGGCAGCATGTCCTACGAAGACCGTTCCAAAGCCGTGGCGGATTTCAATTCTAATCCAAACCAATTTGTCTTCCTCATTAGCACCAAGGCCGGCGGTGTCGGATTAAATATCACGTCTGCCAACAAAGTCGTCGTCATGGATCCTAACTGGAACCCAGCGTACGACCTCCAAGCACAAGACCGCGCATATCGTATCGGGCAAACGCGGGACGTCGAAGTGTTTCGTCTCGTCTCAGCTGGTACCATCGAGGAGATTGTCTACGCGCGACAAATCTACAAGCAACAACAAGCCAATATCGCGTACACGGCGTCTGACGAACGTCGCTACTTCAAGGGTGTTATGGATGGCGGGAAGGACGGCAAGAATGGTGAACTCTTCGGTCTCGAGAATCTCTTCTCCTTCGACGAAGATGGACTCGTGCTTCGCGATATCGTGCATAACACGAACGTCGCGGAAATTAAAGCTGGTGTCAAGATCTCGTCTGATTACGATATTAACCCGAGCGACCAGGATACAGATGAGGAAGAGGAAACGTTACTGAGCAACAGATCTCTTGGTATTACAGACGACGACGGTACCGCGGACAGCCAGCTAAAGAAGTTCCTGAAGCCGATTATTGGCGACGTTGAAGACACATCGACGAAAAAGACGCGTGGCAGGAAGAAATACATCAAACGCGAAGGCCCGGATCCTGTGAACGCTATTCTTGCCAAGGCTGGAGTACAGTACACGCACGAGAACTCCGAGGTAATCGGTCACAGTAAAATCGAAGCGGAACTATCGCGAAAGGCCAAGGACCTACGGAACGACATTGAGCTCGGGAGCAAGCGGGTCTTCCAGTTTTCACAGAGCCAAAGCCAAAGCCAGGAACTTGAGGTGGAGCGCGATAAATATGTGTCGTACAACGGTAATGAGGATGACAGTCTGGAAGAGATTGGCTCGAGCAGTGCTGGGAAAGCAGAACTCAAGATCAATTACAAGTATCGACCTGACAAGGGGATTAGGAGGCGACAGTTCTGCTCTATGGCGGAAATGATGGGGTATGATGACCCTGTGGAGTTTGCACTAGTGGTGGAGGATATGACGCAGGAGGAGAGACGGAATATGCTGGATAAGATTTACAGAAGGAGAAGGAGGGAATTATGGAATGAGTTTAGGGGCAGATGAAGAGTGTTACGCGGGACTGTTGTCAAGTAATTTGACCAGATCGCGGAAGTTCGGTACATCTCACAATTGCCAGATGTAGCCACAAATACCCAATGGTTCATTATTACAAACATATGGAACATACGCAACCTATAATATGAACCGTGTGCCATAATTATGCGCCCATTCTCTCCATGTCTTCCTCCCATAATTTTACCTCCAGATGTTGCCATACCCCGAGTCCCCCTACATCTCTTCAATATACTCATTTCCCAGCTCCATACAAGCGCGCCAAATGCGTCTCCGATTCGCAACTCCCAGCCACTCCCCTTTCATCCCAAATTCCGGCGTCGTCACTTTATCTGCCCACAAATAGAACCCTTTGAAATCAAAACCCTCCGGAAAATCATTCTCTTCGAACAAGGTCTGCGCCTCATAGAACCATGGCAGAATATCCCATAAGATCATACGTTTCCAGAACGTGGCGTTGTGGTGGGTGGTGAGAATGAGAGAGGCGGATGCGCGGAGGAGGGAGAAGGTGTCTTGTGTGGAGAGATAGTGGGCTAGGAGGTGGATGATGTCGTAGGGGAGGTCTGCAAAAGGGTCATAAAAGGATTTTGCCCTTAGATCGAGGATTGGTGGGCGTTTGAGAAGTTTGGGGTTTTGAAGCGCGTGGCGGAGAGTGGATAGGTTCTCGGGCTTTTCTGACGGGTTCCAGACTGCGTACTATAGATATTTGTTAACTAAAGTATGGACAGATTTATCGAGGCTCACCTCTTCTCCCGGTATCGAGTACCAGAATTGCTCAGGTCCCTGCAAATGCCCGTAATCTAGCCCGAGTTCCGCCCCGTCACACAGTTTATTCATAACGTAATAAAGCATGTGTTTATTGATCTGCGTGGCATCTTCGCTGTTATAGAGCGATCGAATGAGGATATTGTAGCAGGCCTCGTGCATGGGATATACGGGGTGGTCGTCGGCAACGTCTTCTGCAAAACTATTTCCGTACCTGTCAGTTGTATATCAAGTGACACAAGTTAGGATTTTCGAGTTAGAAATTTCAAGTTACCAAATATAGAAATCAAGTTCTTCTTTACTAGGCTCATTAGGGTCTTTGGGCTTCATTAGTTCCGATGAAAATTGAGACGCATGGAGGTTTAGATATAACTGTACCTTCTCCTCTGATGTCGACCTCGACTTGGAACTGTGCATCGCAATTAGATATGATCTCCTCTTGTTCAGCCAGCAGTAGGTACGTAATACATATATCGGCCTCGCCCAGACATGAAAGCTCTGCACACGTGTCAGCGATACATTCAACTAGATGTTTGCTTACCTATCGGTATCCACGTCTTCTCACTTGGGTTCTCCCTCTATTCCTTCGTTAAGCCCCAGGCACCGAAACTCACCAAGCCAATCCCCATCTGTGGTGTCGACAAGGTCAGGATCGTAGCCCTCGTCTGCGGCATCTTTGGGTGTGCGAACCTCGGCCCATTCTGCGGCGAGCGAGCCATGGCAGAGTGCGCAGTAGCAGTGCTGATTTCCCATTGGAGTCGAGGAGAATTGTAGATTCGTATCAATCTTGGTGAATTCGGTGTTATATGGAGATGGGTGTCTAGCCTCTCAGAAGATTCATGGGTATGCTGTATTTTATCGCTTAACGCACGCCCTCCTCGTGACGCACAGCAACACCAAAATCCTAAAGTGGCTCTCGCGGAAATTGAATCTTGGGAAATATAATAATGAGCCATCACTAGATTCATCAACACCATATGAATTATGCCATGGAATATCATGATTCATCGCTTATTACTGCGTCATATAGCCACTCATCCTTCTGCAGTTCTATAGGGCTAAGATCGGCTTGCTTGCCAATACTTCACACAACCACAGACACAACGGCCAGAGAGGCGTAGCAGCCACTGTAAGTAAATTATACCGTGATGATTATGTAGCTGCTTTGTACTGGCCGGGAGTGGTAATCGCTCCAGTTGGAGGTACTGATTGGGGTAGCAACCCCGCATGAATTTGCGCACAATAGTAGACACAAAAGCTAGCAATAACTCCCAAGTATTCGTAGCAAGATTCTGAGGCTTAATTAAGACCCTGTTATTAGTATTATGGGTAGTAAGATCTTAAGAGGAGTGCTATAGAGAAGGAAGCCAATTCTGCTATAAAAGAAGGCACTCTGTAAATTAGGCGCGAAGGCGACGATGCGAACGTAATTTTTAGGTAAGAATGGTTTTAGATATTTAGGAGTAGCTAATTGGCTATTTCACGATTTCACCTTCATTTGTTGGCTGTCATTTCACGTATCACTGAAGTACGTCAAATACGTTCAGCGGCTATAGTGCTCATTCAGAACTGTGATTGATGTGGTGCTCTTACACTGTCTACATCGTCTCGAGTTGCAAGCTGTATAATTTGTGATTGAACTTCTCGCATTCTGTCCAACCATCAGGCAGCCATGTCTTCGACCCTACCTCCCCGTTATCGCCCTATCCTCTTGACTAATTTAGTAAGCATTTTTTCGCCAACAAGCCCTCATCAACTCCTCTATCCAACCCTTCACAGAATGGGGTCTTCTATCGTGCTGCTTTTTGTGGCCTGTAGCAATCTTGTTGCTTGTGTCAGGCGCTGATCTGGTGCGCCTGAAGGTCCGCATATGCTGAGCGGGCCAAAGCGGACTTCGATGATCAGGGTTTAATCCGTGCCCTGCTTTCACTCAAAATCGGTGACCGGGCATCTCCACAGGACTTTGCACAGTACCTCCCCCCAACTCTACTGGATATTGATGACCGCCTCCTTGTACCTGCCCTTCGTGAACCGGCGGTTGTGCGACGGATGCCATCCCCTTGTCTTGCGCTGCATAGTAACTGGGAGGGTCATCGGGGTTCTCAGACGGAGCCGCGCGACCCGCTATCCGCTTGGAGCGAAGGAAGAAAATGACGGCGCAGATACAGAGCGTCAGAGCGAGAAGCCCCCCGACGGCAATCCCGACGATAGCTCCGATGGACAAAGTATTGTTGTGAGGAGACAAGGGCGCTGCTGAAGCTGAAACCGATGTAACAGATACGGAGGTGGTGATTGACGCAGATGAAGTCGTACTTGAGGGCACACCACTAACGGGACTAAAACTCCAATGCTGTCCTGTGTGGTCCCCATGACCCAAGAATAGCTCCAGTGTATCAGAATAAGTATCCAAATGCATATCTAAACCTGTAAAATTATTGCTCAGCCTGTACGTCCCATCGCCCCAGTCATCTAGTCTCCAGAATTGTCCTGTGAATGCGCCGTTGGGGTAAAAGTGCACGCTCGTGCTCGAGATGCCGTTGTCATTGATTACGTCGAGCGATTGGGCGTCGCCATTTGCCACGGTGTGGAGGCGATAATAGGACGATAGACCGGTGGAGGTGAGATACCATTGGTGATTTGCGCCGTTGCCGACCAAGTCCATGAATATCTGGTCGCCATTTGATGCAAGTTGTTTAGAAGATTGAGTGTAAGCGTTGGTGAGGTGGTATAAGGACTGTTCTTCTGGAAAAACCATCGCGACTTCTCAAATGTCGTCTTTTGCGCGCTGTAATCATGCGGAGACAGGAGGACGATGAGCTGAGTAGCAGACGGGGATGCGGCCTGCATCTTAAAAGAAGCACGGGGGCCTTTAGCCTTCTCTTGCGTCCAAATCGATAGTCTGGAGCTCCCGATTCTGCATTCGTACGATGGAGCTAATGATGCAGAGGCGCAACGGTTACTGGATGTTTGGCGAGTGGCTTGGAGTGGCACAAGGCTAGGCCCTTCCGTCCAATGTGCGCCTGGTTTGACTAATCGAAATTGGAAACGCATCTGTGGCCTCTCAAACTTCAACTATGGATACTGAAAATGGATCTTGAGCATCTGACTCTCTGTGAGAAGGAGTGTCGCTACATCACAGAACAAGACCCAAAGTTGGTTCCTACACTACCACCACTTTTACCAGTACCTCCAACTTTAGTACTTGATTTTGTATCACCAATGGTCCCGCTATGATCATTGTCATAAGTTGCTCTGGTACCAGTATTAATTGTGACCCCTCCCGCTATGATAGTCTGTTCTGATCCGCCATCTTTGCCTTCTTTCGCTTTGCTATCTCTTCTTCTCCCTTTTTGAGCCCTTGCAACTCCAACAACATAAGGATCCATACCACCAAAGTTTGAACAGAATGACCAAGAACGTGACGACTGCAAAGATAATGCCAATTATAAGGGATGCGAGAGCGCTGGGTAGCGTGCGGGGTTGTGGTGTGTAGCAACTACAGGTTCGTCAAGGAATAAGATCATGAGTGATGCGAGTAGCCGTAGCAGTAGAAATTGATAGTCCATTTGCTTGGATCTTTTAAAGGAGTATTGGGGCTGCATTCTAGAGGGCCAACAACTTTCAGCCTGCAACTCTAAATTATTCATAGCGGATTGTGCGCAAAGGCAAGTGATGATTTGAAGTCCTGTAGGAAAGTAATTGTGGTGCTGATTATTACTATAACAGCTAAGCTAAGTTAGGCTGAAAGGCCTAAGCCAAGTTGCCTGAGCTAGGATAGGATTGTAACTGTACGTAGTTAACTTACCTAGAGGAAGGTGCTTACAAGGAGCTGCTTCCACTTGGTTTTATAGACGGACGCAACTACACCTCATTTCCGCTACGCTCTGCTACCATTATAGTTATAGCTGACATTGGCGTCATAGTCACAATTAGATATGGAATTTATATTGTGAATTTTTCTTTGGCTGCGACAAACCCAAGCCTTTTTGTATTCTCTTTTACCTAGGCCTTGAATAAACTACCGCAAGTCTAAGATAGTACTGTGGCTTGATACAAGCACTATTTTGGGGAACTGTGTCCGCCACAAGCTAAAGCCTGAGATGTTGTGGCGCGAGCTGTCCACTTTAGCCCTGCTTTGGTCTGTTTAGCTATCCAATCATGCGTTAATACAGAAGCCACTTGCATGCGAGTGCCTTTACAAGGCAGGAGTACAATATCTTAAACCCAGTCCTATTCTTGGACTGCAGTAGAGGTGGGTCTTAGTCATTTATATTGGCATGGTAGCGCGCTCTTTTCATCAAGTGGCTTGAAGAGCAGTTGTGGAGCACAACGCTGCTTTAAAGTCGCCATAAGCATAGCAGCCTGTTATAGAAGCTTGTGGACAGAAATGTCCTCTTGCCGCTAGCGGCCTAGTAAGGCTAACAATTAGTCCCATAGTTCATGCTCTTGTGCTCTTCAAATTTCGCAATAACCTTGAAGCGCCAATCACCTCCATTCTTGAGCAGTCAGAGGATTTGCGTTCCAGCATGCATGCAACTGGCAAGTATGGTTGTAATCACTGTCTCTTTGTTATTATTGTTTGAGATATTGTTCTCTATTCTCTTCAATCGCCAAACACCGCCTCCAAGATTGAGTTCCGTGAGTATCGTTCTGCGGCCATACTCTAGAGCATGCAGCAGTCAAATGTAGTCATCATAGCTGCCCGTAATAACAAGATCCTCCCAATAGTCTATGCTGAAGTGTAGTATGGCCGTAATGCCAGCACTATGAATCCTGCAGTCCGCCCACTGAGACAGCTTCACTAGCTTATTAACATTAGGCTCAAAGAGAGTAGCCAGATCCTCTGGTAATCAACCACGTCTTAGAGCACTGTTATCTCCACTAGAGAAGGTAACTAATCCATTAGAGGCGAAGTTCGCAGTCCACGCCTCTAAACTATGCGTCCAAATCTCTCGTGCTTCTCCAGATGCGAGGTCGCAGATGGTAACGATACCAGAATGAAGGGTGCATAGTACATACGGTTTCGTATGATGGAAGACGAATGATGTAATGAGAACGTCGAGGGGGAAGTACTGGACAGTCTTGAGATGTTGAATGGCCGCTTCTGTGCCTCCAGTATCGGGAGAGACCGTGGCGGTAGCATCCCACGGCTTTTTTAAAACATAGTGTCGGCCTGTGTGTCACATGATGAGACAACTTCATGTTTGCTCATGTGACTCATCTTTATGTTTGCGATTCACTATCTTGGCAGGCTCCTAGCTTGCCTGGTAAGACTATATCTCTTCGGTAGTTCCTCTGTAGAATCAATATCAATCATCTTCCTTTCTATCTACTCCGTCACATCTCGACACATAGAACTAGGAAATGAGACGTGGGAAGGTAACTCGGCGCAAAGTGAAGATCGAATATTGGGGCTTTCGTTTGCATCCTGTGCACAAGCTGTACACTGTCCTTTATGACCTGTAGCAGTATCAAGCTACCGTCTCGGTCTTGGCTCTTCTTTGTATCTTCTTCGGATTGATTCTCTTGATTGGAAGCAGATTGGTCCAAATGATACGTTCCCACGACTGCATAGTGCGGGTCTGATGGCCAGAACTCTATGCAGCTTGGTGGTAAGTCGAGGACAAGCGTCATGAGTTTCTCTACAAAGTTCGAACAGCTTCCGGATGTTGCATATAAGAGCTTCTAGAGCAATTCACGCCCAACTCAATCGCGCAACGTACAGAGAGTCTCAGTTGTGTGTCTCAAGATGCCGAGAGCTGTCTCAAGCCTTCGTCATGCATTGGCGAAAGATTTTCTGTGTCGGCGCTGTCTTGCACGGAGACGTAAAGGTTTTGAAGCGGAAGGAGCAGTCGTTAGTGGTGGATCCTGGCCAAGACCGCTTTCACCTGCCCCTCCTCCATCTCTTCAACGTCCAACAGCAGAAAGTCAGAACATCTGCATCACGACGAATCAATGCCAATAAGACAAGTGGATGTCCGACACCGCTCCCGCCAAATCATTAGTCATTGACCAATTATCACGAGCGACAATTTGCGGCTGACTGCACTGCCTTCGCCTGCGGAGTTGGTGCCTTACTTGATCCCTGCATTACTGCTTTGCTGCCTACACTAACATCATCGCCTCAACAGCACCTGACAATCAACGAACAATACTTCGCCAGCATTTCTCTATTTAAGTCGCCTGATCTCGCGTGTATTTCGTGTTTTCATGCTTCACACGCGTCACAACTTTTCAATTCACTTCCACATTTCTCTTCGTATTCAATCCACAACTTGTTATCATGTCACAAGCTCAGAGCGACCAGACGAACACTCTTCGGCGGCAATCCAAGCGCAAGAGAGCTCAGGTAAACTACTATGAAGATGGCTCCGACATTGAGGACCTCGTGGAGGAGAAGAATGACAGTCAAGACATTGAGGACTACTCGCAGCCGAAGGTTTGCTGAGATAGATCATAGCAAGCAACGTTTGAACTAACACCGCCTAGAAGCGCAAGGCAACTCGTCCGCAGCGGCCGCTTCCGAAGCACAAGATCTTCCCATTCATGGAGCTTCCTGCGGAAATCAGGAACATGATCTACGGCTACTGTCTTGGGGATCCGCGCGGCATCTACCTTCTCTCCAAGACAGTGAAGTACAGACGCACTGTCGGCAGGGCACAGTGGGACTGGATGGAGCGCATCATGCGGGAGGAGCAAAATCACAATAGTGAAGAACTGGATGATGAAGAGAAAGAGCGAGAGCGAGACTGGTGGATGACGCCTCGTCCCCTGGCTCCTGCTCTTCTTGCTGTCAACAAGCAGATCTACAAGGAAGGCCGCGAGATCCTATATGGAAACGACTTCCACTTCGCCGACACGCTGGCTCTCCACTCTTTCATGACCAACATTGGCCCACGAGCAGCTGCTTTGCTCGAGAGCGTCACTCTCCGAGGTTGGGGTGGTTATCGTGGCATGCACAAAGCCTACAACCACGCCTGTTTTGCGGCCATGATCTCGGCTACGAACATCAAGAAGTTCACATTCAAGACCACTATCTCTTGGGGCGCCAACCCAAAGTGGGTTGCTCGTCAGCTCTATCGCGATGGATTCCCATGGTTGGAGGCTGTCGGCACGGCAAAAGGCAAGTTCGATGCTGCAGTCGATCTACTTGAGCTCTCAAAGAACAACTTCAGCGACCGTAGCTGGCGCCGTTCCCGAGAGTCTAATCCTGAGGAAGACAAGAAAGAGTTCAGGGCCGAGCTCAGTAAGCTCCTCGGCTAGGGTCAGCCGTCGCGGGCTTTTTAGGCAGGGCTTTCAGTGCCTTGATTTTGTCATCCTTCCTACCAACCTCTTCCAAGGTGCTATTGAGCAACTGCTGTAGCTTAGTAAGCTCAGTCTTAGTCCCAGTAAGCTTGTCTGCGGTCCTAGAGAGGCTGTCTTTTGCCGTGGTGAGCTCTGCTTTAGCAGTGTTGAGGGCCATAGGATCCGGGACCCGCCCTCAACAGAGGTAGGTTTTAGGTCTCCTTAGTTATGTAGTCCTAAGGGTATTAGTTTGTCACGGAATTTCTCCTAGAGCTTTCATACAGCAAATATCTTCTTTTCTCCTTTAATAGTATTATGGAGTGACACCGTTAAGGTACTGTATTCTACAGTACCCTCTCACGCGGTTGGCAAAATAATCCGGACTCACAACTGGCCAAGCGCCCTAACAAAAATTGCGAAAAATAAACGTTCTTCCAACGCAATCCTATTTTACACAATACAACATAAGAAATAACTTAAACTCCTGATAATTTTTTGTTGTGCCGTGTTTTAATTGCAAGGACGACGAGTTTGTGGGTTCGCGTTATTTTGGCGACCGCGTGCCCTCTGAACGGCTACTAACGTTAACCGACCTAACCTGGAATGTACAACCGAGCCCTAATCGGGCTCAGCCTACGCACGAACCAGACCCCGGACGCACGAACCATAGCAAGTACCTATTGAACGCGTAGGAGCTCTGGTTGAGCACCTTACGCAACGTCTTGTATGATAACTATATTGCACGTGAGCTGTATCCGTAGTCTTCGATAGCTAATTAAGCCCTGATTGTAAAACTGCCGATAGCCTCTAGTGAAATTATGTTGCCATAGCCTGTTCGTAGAGTCCGGTTTGTCATGGCTCGTTTGTGCTGCCGTTACCGTCAAACACGTTCGTCGCGTGCCCCTGAGCCTTGACCATGCCCCTGAGCCTTGACCATGCTTCTGAGCCT
This sequence comes from Beverwykella pulmonaria, assembly GCA_001599595.1. Lineage (NCBI taxonomy): Eukaryota > Fungi > Ascomycota > Dothideomycetes > Pleosporales > Melanommataceae > Beverwykella > Beverwykella pulmonaria. Next base: position 4,963,388 of record BCHH01000001.1, read on the forward strand.
TGACCATGCCTCTGAACCTTGACCATGCCCCTGAGCTATACCACCTCTTCTTTCCGTAGTTCTCTAGTTTTCCTCTCGACAACCACGATAGCCGTACGTAGTCTATCAATCTAGAGAATCTGATGCTTGTTCATCTCGTGTTCCCTCGCGATACATCGTCCCTGTGACAACTCTGTGCTGCTCTGCTCGAGATCTGTAAGCAAGGTCGGAAGGTTGACCAATCAGGGCGCAGTCTATCGTAATTTTAATTTTACAAATGAGTAGTTGTTGAGATATTTGGTTTTAAATTACAGAATTTTGATGTATTTTTGGGTAGACGGCTGAACTTTAAGAGTAGAATACAAAACGTAAAGGCAGCGCAATAGTTCAACATTGTTTTATGGAGCCTATGACGTAGACCGTAGACATAGCAGTATGACACACGGCATCGCAAAGTTGCACAATAGTTGCCGCAAGACTCATCGCGATTTAAATGCTGAGCACTTGGCAGCTGGCGTAGCGAGCGGTCAGACAGGCATCGGACACTGTCTCGAATAGAGTACCTCCGCCGCTCACGCGTACGAATCTTCCGATATCGTTCTAAGAAAAGGAAATCACTTACCGGCATCTCTCGCCACAGTCAGTCGAAGGGTATGGTCCTAGCGCCTTGCAGCGAGTAGAAGATTGAATGTCAGCCCCTTCATAGTGTACTAGCATTACCATAACCATACATTTCAAGGATGGCAATTGTAGTCGTTGCTGCGTTGATTTGGGCTTGCTTGGTGTGTACAAGTGATGCCGCGCATCGATCCCGGCGAAGGACAACATCCATCCATTCACTATCAGAGGTGGCAAGCTCGTACGACTATGTTATCGTTGGTGGAGGAACAAGTGGGCTCACAGTTGCGGATCGGTTGACTGAAGATTCCGAAAGTGAGTGTTATCCCTCCTTTGCTAGCTCACTGGACAACTAACCTGGAAGAAACCGTGCTTGTCGTTGAATTTGGCCAGATTGTCGACAATGACACTACTCTCATCATGCCATCGAAGAGTAACTTCCCAGCGAAGTATATGTACAACATCACCTCGGTCCCGCAAACGAACTTGAGCGGTCGGACTTCCAGTGTTCCCGCTTCTTCAATCCTCGGTGGCGGGTCCGCAATCAATGCCATGTTTTTTGACCGCGGTGCAGCGGAAGACTACGATGCTTGGGCCCAGCTTGGGAATGATGGATGGGGCTGGGACGGCCTTCTACCCTATTTCAAGAAGGTACGCAACGCGCAGTGCAAGAAATTCTTATGATTCTCATGTCCGGTATTACAGGCCGTCAACTTTACACCGCCTTCTAGCTACATGCAAGAGGAGTTTAACGTTACTTACGACCCTTCAGCTTATGGTGGAAGTGGGCCGATACAGCTCAGCTACCCACCATTCCAGTGGTCTGGAGTCAGTACGTACATCTTCATCCCTTGCCAGAAGTGAAGTCGCTAACATGGACATCAGAAATCGAATGGGACGCCTGGCAAGATCTTAACCTTAAAGCCGAAAGGGACGGAGCGAATGGGAATGCAGTGGGGCGTTTCTGGGTCCCGTCGTCACAAGATCCCGAGTCCCAGACACGGTCTGATGCACGCCTCGGACATTTCGAGCGTGTACAGTCGCGATCGAACTACCACTTGCTGCTCCTTCATAAAGTGACAAAAATCAATTTCGCAAATCTGACAGCCACAGGCGTCGTTATCCAGTCGAGGGAGAACGGAACGACGAAGTCAGTGACGGCGAAGAACGAAGTCATAGTCGCAGCAGGTGCAATTCATACGCCACAGCTGCTTCAGCTGAGCGGTATTGGGCCCGCAAATGTTCTATCCGCTGCGGGTATTGAAGCCCTTGTGAATCTCGGGGGTGTTGGGCAGAACTTTCAAGACCACCCGTTCTTCTTCATGCAGTATAATTGTAAGAACTCTTTCTACCGCCAGTATGCGTCTTGAGTAACTTGCTGCAGTTACAACGAATACCTGGCCGAACCCAGAGGTGCTCACCGATAATGCCACATTCGCTGCAGCGGCATACAATGAGTACTGGGCGAACCGCACAGGTCCTTACTCCGTCGGCGTGGGAAACACTGGAGCATTTGTTCCTCTCCAAAACTTGACGGACGATTATCAAACCATAGCTTCAGCCCTGTCTGCTATGAATATGTCAGCCTACGCCGATCCTTCAACCACAGCTTCTGTCATTGCAGGCTTCGAAGCTCAAAAGCAGATCCTGGTGGACAGATATCGCAGCATTCACAATGCGATCTTGGAGTTTCCATTTTCGGCTTCCAATGGACCGGTCTTTGCCTTCCTGAAGCCAACATCGAGGGGAACAATTATCATCAACAGCACTGATGGTATGGCAGAGCCCATCGTCGATTTCCGAACGCTATCAAATTCTGTTGACCTCATGGTCGTGGTGAAGATGCTTCAGTATGCGCGGAAGTACTTCAAAACGCCCACCATGGCGCAACTAGGGCCCGTGGAACTGCTTCCAGGCCCTAGTGTTTCAACTGACACAGAGATAGCCGCTGCGCTCAAGGACATGCTCCTGCAGCCTTCTTTCTTCCACCCATGCTGCACGGCAGCAATGATGCCTCGCGACAAAGGAGGGGTCGTGGGTACGGACTTGCTTGTCTACGGCGTCAAAAATTTGAGCATCGTGGACGCGAGTATCATGCCCCTCATTCCAGGAACGCATCTGTGCGAAACGGTGTATGCGATTGCAGAAAAGGTAAGAGCATTGCTGATGGAGATTATCCGAAACTTTATTTTGTGATATGCAAGCTGTCACGCAGATTTTGGCTAACTTGGTATGCAGGCTGCGGATATTATCAAGGCACGTTCGCACCACAGGGTATTAGGCACGTGATTCTGGCCCGTGCGGAGGAGTTGCCAAGGAGGATTCGGATGGGCCCGAACAAATCGTCATTTAGGCTGTTTTTCAGTATTCAATCACTTGCGGGAATAATTTCTGAATACCCGGTAGTACGGAACATGAGCGGGGTAATGTCGTTTGTACATTGGAAGAGGCTAGAATAAGATACGTCTAATTTATAAGCGGATTCCTAACAACAATAGGTACCAAAGTCCTTCACCATTCTTCCACCATGCTAAAAACACTACGGCAAGAAACACGTTTATATTTAGACACTTAGCAACGCGGGCTTTGAACAGAAGGAGATCTCTTAGGAGCTATCCAGAGGTTTACGTCGCAGGGCAGGCAATTATTATGGCAAGTAGTGGGCATACAAAAGTGGTAATATATGTAATTTTGTACGTAATTTTGAACAGAATAAGCATTTATTCGTTATCTAAAAACCGTCTGAACAAGCGAGTCCTAAGATTTAATCTAACCGAACTGATGTTCGCCAATCAGTACCTTGGATTGTCATTCGCAATGCGGGAATAAGTCCTGGGAGGCCTATCTCCCGATGCCGCGCAATCACACATTATGCAGAAAATGTGTAAGAATAAGGTTTTCGGCTGCAAGTATCCTCCATGGCGTAAGCTGTTTTAGGTTCCCAGATTCGGTTCCTGACTCCGAACTATTTCACCCTGGAGTTCATAATCATGTGCGTCCCAGGTCCCAGGATTCTGGTTTCTTACTTATAACAGCAAACGAAGTTCTTGACCAGATATCTGCGTCTCTCGGCATTGCTTGTTATGTTTCCCCACTATTGACTATTGACCCTACAGTGGACGAGGGCATTGATGAATGTTTGAGGGTCGAGAATGTCGATACCTGACATTACAGAGCTTCTTTTACGTAGACAGGAGGGGAGTCAAACACTGACACTGGTACGTCATTGCCTCTCTTCCGCTAGAGAGTACGTCCCCTTCCCCCCCAACACACACAAGACTGACAATGATGGTTCCAGCAGGCCGGCCAGGCCCCACCTAACCGCTTTCCCCAAATACATGGATTCATCGGCGGGTTCTTGCCGCTTGCTACCATTGCTGTGACCCTCCGACTTATATCGCGATGCAAATTCTCTTACATCGGAAAAGACGACATATGTATTGTGATCGCGTACTTCTTGTTTATCGGGCTGATTGTGGCAACGGTGTTTGCAACTAAATATGGGCTGGGGATACACATCTGGGATGTTGATTACCCAAAGACCGGCATCAGCATGCAGAAGGTAAGGCTCGGTCTTCAGCCTGGCAGCTGATGGAGCTGACAGCTACAGTGTGGCTTCACTTCGCAAATCCTATATCCGGCGAGTCTAGGCTTCACAAAACTTAGTATCCTGTTGTTCCTTTCCCGAGTCATACCATCTACTAGCCGGTGGAAGAAACGCATATGGGCAATTGCAACATTCGTGGTGTGCCAGGAAACCGCGTTTACCATCACACTCTTCTTGCAATGCCGACCGACGCCGTATTATTGGGACAAGTCGTTGAAGGGGACGTGTATAAATCAACCCGCTTTCTACTACGTTGATGCCTCGGTAAACATATCCACAGATCTGATGATTCTATCTCTTCCCTGGTTGATCTTCTCCAGTGAGTGATCAACCCGCAGAATTTTGAGAGATTCCAGAGGCGCTGAGCATTGACGGAAGAACAGGTCTCCAAGTTCCGAGGAGGAAGAAGTACGTACTGTTGGCAATCTGTTCTGTTGGGTGCTTGTGAGAAGTTTCTATCCGCGATGGTAAACTACTCCCTGACGTTTCCTAGTACCCTTGTCACAAGTATAGTCCGCTTGCCGTTCTTGCATGATCTCAATCAATCATCCGATCCAACGTGTACGTATCTCCTTTCACCTCATGTCATCTCTTCAACAGAATGCTGAAGCCAAGACGTAGGGGGCGTAACGGATATAGCAACATGGTCCATCGCCGAACTTGGTTCTGCCATCACCACCTCCTGCATTCCAACGACGCGCCCGCTTATCTCGTGGATCTTCCCCAAGTTCCGACTCACGTCTTCCGGACCATCTCAGGATGAATTAGAAGCGAACCCAACGAATGCGTACGCGCTTGCTTCAATAGGCGGAGGGAAACTAGGGGATTTGAAATCGTATACTGAGATTCATGCAGGGAAAGATGGAATCAGAGAGGAGAATAGTGACAGTGAAGAGTACATTCTTAATAGCGATGGGAGGGTAATTAGGCAGAAGGTGCAGAAGAATGTTAGAAGCGAGATCATGACAATAGATGGGAGGGGGAAGGTCGGGGTTTAAGAGGATTTGTTGTGCTCGGCTTGATTGATAAAAATCCTAATGAGAGATGTTATGAATGCACGTTGGAGCAGCAACCTAGGAATGAAAGGAAATAAAATGAATAACATAGGAAGCACCTATAAAAGGTTTAATACCAGAAATTATCATCTGAGTAATAATACTATTATAGCGTACTCCACAAGCGAGTGAGCGTGTTAAGGCCGGGGATCCTGTCCTGCGCTAGGCGATGGTGTACCGGTCAAACGCTCACCAATCGCCGATGGAAGCCTCTCGCAACCGCCATTCGCACCATTATCCTCTACAAACACCAATATGCCACCAACCACTTCTTCGTCAGCAAGATCGAATCATTCACCACTCAGAGCACCCTTTGGGCCGCAGGGTGGCGGCGGAGAAATCGGGGTACGCACCTCTACGCATATGCCGCCAATCATAAGTTCGACCAAGTGCCTCGCAAATCGATATACAGTCATGGGAAATATGATGATGTAGGTTCGAAATGATGGCCTCAATACTCAACCAGCCGGTGGTGGGCGCCCGTTGCCTACCGTAAGAAACGGAGGGACAGGATTATCGTATCAGCCTACAAATATCGGCCCAGGCAGAGGTACACTAATGTAGCACAGAACCAGAACATGCCTTCTAGAAATATACCCACGCCTACTGTCACCACCACTTTAGCCGCAGAACGTCTGCAAGTTCGAGATGGCTTACCTTCGGTCGCTCTAGGCCCTCAAAGCACGAACCTGTCTCGCACTGTCGCCACCACCAATACTTCCATTAATAACAACGACAAGAGTCACCTCAAGAACAACGTGCGCAACGGAAGAAACGCAATGACAGTGAGTAAGCGCCCTAGAACTGGTGCAAGTACGGTTTCCTCATCCCGGCGCCACCACACCCGTTGTCAATGACGACGAAGACGGATACCAAGATATCTCTCAAGTACGCACTCCTCCTGGCCGTCAACCTTCTACCCGTAAACGCTCACCCTACACGCGGCTACTTCCTCCCCACTTCAGGCGTCGCTAGCAAACCGGACTACGCGGTACTGCATTCCACCACAGCTTCAGGTGAAGCAAATGGGAAGGAGTACGTCGAGTCGATGCAAGTCTATGTTATTGGAGAGATTTCGGAACTGGAGTGTGACAGAAGGGCAGGTAGAGTGTTCAAGGTGACGATTGAGGGGGAGTAGAGGAAGATACGGAGATGGGCGTCCAGGAGAGTGCGTGACGCGAGTGAGACGTGAAAGGGATATTTCGAATACCTCTTCCTTCGTCTTTGCATCCTAAAATATACTACGTAATTGTTATAGTTATGATATTGACACTATACTTTGTGACGAATATGTAGCGCACAACTGTGATTGAATAACAGCCACAAGCAGAGACTGTTTTCGGAAACGCGATATGAAAACGCCCCACAAAGCTATTGTATTCCCCAACACCATTTTTTGTCCTAAACCTTCTTATACAACACCTGGAAAGTGGCTCTGTTGCCATGCTCGTATTCATATAAGCTCTCCTTTCATGTTCAAACATGAGATCGACCCCCTTCGTTTCGAACACGATTCCTTGCTAGAAGGATCTTCCTTTAAAGTCTTCTTCAAAAAAATCAAGTCGTCTTGCGTTATAGGAGTTGAACAAATCCGTTTCCAGTTGGAATTTTCCCAGTCCTTGCGCGGACGCCACTTTTCGTCCAGCCCAAGAATGGCCATCAGTACGTTAGGACTAATAACCAGATCCTTAACTTTGTCGAAGAATTCCTCTTTTGAGCATTCGGCGAAGATCTGGCGTATCGAGGTTGAGCTGATGAGAGTACGGTTTTCGTCTTGGGGGTACTTTCGTCCGCTTGGCATGAATATGAGGAAGTTTTCGCTGTACTCCTCTCTATCGTATGCTTCGCACACCCAAAAGCTTCCGCCGCCTTCATGGCATCGTCGTAGAATATGCTTGGTCTCGCCTCCGAAGCACTCGAGATCTAGAAATGACACTTAAGTCTGTCCCTAAAATCGAAGACAAGAGGAAGTATTTACCATCGATCCGCTCTATCTGGGCATACTGAGAGTACACCTTCTTGAACTTCTGGCAAGGCCAGCAGGACTTTTGACGCAACCAGCAAAGTTCTCGTGAATCTGAGTTCCCTCGACCGGGCAAGATCTCTCTCCAACATCCAAAGCCTGGTAGCGCCCTCGGAGTGCTTCCAGCTCCCGAGAAGAAGTCCGCAGGCCTGGTGATGTCGCATGCGATGAGACTGCCGTGGCCCCAGCCTCTTATACTAGAGCCGTTTGCCTTTGTGAGATGATCCGAGCCGCCTAGAGCAACGAATTCGATCCGATAACCGTCATCCCAGGCAAGATCACGGAGGCGGTTGATGAACCCGCTAACTCGATATCGATCGCCTGGGAAAACCCAACTCCAACGTCCGAGCAGACTATCTTGCCAAAGTTGCGTGCTCTGTTCTCTCGTCAACTTGAAAGCCTTATCGCCCTCTCCAGCATACTTCTTGCTACTGCTTCCACCCACAGGTACGATCATGGCGGCCATCGTTTTCGAGTCGGTGTTGAAGTACGCATGGCAGAGTAGCTCTCGGTGCGCTCGATGGGGCGGGTTGAAGCACCCGGCAAAGATGATAATGCGGTTCGGGCGGTCCTTGTATAGAGTTGGTGGTGTGAAGTGCGATTCTTGACTGAATATTCGAGTGGACCTTCTGCCATCGGTGTACCGCTTGAAGGGCCGCTCGTATAAGTCACCTCCAGCTAACAGGATATATTCCTCGAGAGCTGCAGAGCTAAGGCCCTCACTTTTGCCGGTAGGTGTGCTGGTGAACTCGATATCGCTGGAGTCCATCATGTCCTGTGATTAAGCGTTAGCAAAGTACTCGCAGTGATTCTCGCGCACTGCGATGCGTAAGATACTAGAGAAGTAAACAAATCATGATGTGTTTTGGAATAGACAAACCTTTTGGTCCAAGTCTCTTCACTTGGTGGTGGCGTTTTCTACCAACACGCCGTCGGGCGCTTTCACTCCACAAACCACTGTGTGAAATAGCATTTGTCCGCACACGTGAGGACGTTAAATAATCCTGTACCATGGTTGGTACCTAGCCACGGGACAGTAATTGGTCACTGCCTGGAGACATTATGTAAGCCCGGCACGCTACAAGTCATATGGATATACCACTAACTATTCAATCCGCTGCACCATATGAGAACACACCAGATACACCATCATACCCCCTCATCACAGTCGATCTTACACATGATCAACATACACTTTGACCTCACAATGCGTCTTGTTATTCGCCATGAGGTATCCATGGTGTACTTGTAGTTTCTAGCGTGCTGTATATGCCTCGCGCTGCACATTGCTACCATGGTTTTGAGTCTGCGTAAAAATGGAAAAGATTAAAGAGAGTACCGAAATCATCCATTTAAGAAACAAAGCAGAGGTTGAAATATGTGGCCAATCAAAAAGGAAACTGGGGTTTGCCATATCACGTGATTCAAACCCTTCCCCCGATCACAAGAGGTCCCCATGAGCGGGTTTGCGGTAGCTCACGCTACAAACCCGCTTATGAGGGCCTCTTGTGCTAGTATTAAATCCCCACGGATTGCCCCCTGCAGATCGGATCGCTGGTGCGTTTTGCTTAGCGAGATGTCAATCTGAAACTTCGCAGGAAAGGGGCCTGTGCCAGTTAACTGCACCGGACCTCGTCCTCCAGATCGTACAGCCACCATTAAGTCTAAGAGCCATGTCGTTCCTATTGCCCAGTTGCAGGCCTCGCACACCTCGATTGAAGCTGAGCCCTCCAAACCTTGCGCGGCAATCACGACGCGCCAACACATCGTATTTCCCACTTCGGGCTCAACCTAACCGCCATGTCTCGGACGCCAAGGGCTCCAAGACTGCCCGTAGATTCAATCCAGCGTGCCGTCACATCGTACCGGGTACGATTGGATTCGTTTGCCGGCACAGCTGTCATCTCCTTGTCGGTGCTCCCTTGGCAGTCTCTTATTACCTTCAACAGGACGCGCCACATAGAGTCAATTGGAGTCTAGAACGAGAATCAGGACATGGGACAGATCAAGGCACGCGACAGCTGAGAGATATGAGGGCGGGCTGCCGCTGAGGTTGGCGGTGGTTTTTTTTTTTTTTCGCTCGCTCACATCTTTTCCTTCACGGTTTCTCCACATTCTCTTCAACTGCTTATATTTACGCGATGGCGGAAAAAGTACAGCCCGCAGCGAGCGTGTCCAACGGCCACAATGCTCCGGCACCAGCCCAGCAAGTCAAGAGGGCGAAGACGGAGGTGGACGACGACACCGATCTCGACGACTACTTTGTACGCGTCTCTCAATTGTCTAATTACTCCGTAACCTCAATGGAAGCAATGCTTTCTAACTGAACCTCAGGTTGGACCCCGTGATCTCGACCACCACTCCAAATGGCCCGTCTTCCTGCAACTGCACGGCAGCATCACGCCAGAGATGGTGCTGCCTCTCTTATTCGTCGCTGGCTGGTCAACCTTAATCACATGCATTTCCAAATTTGTGCATGACCGTCAGTCTATATCTTTCCCTAACGTCCATTGACCACCCCCCAGCTCACACGTTTCACGCAGTCGGCATCAACCAGCTCCTCCTCACAGTCCTCGGTTTCGTCGTCGGTCTGGCGCTCAGCTTCCGCAGCTCCACGGCATATGAACGATATGGTGAAGGCCGCAAATACTGGGCGCAGCTGACTCTCGCATCACAAAATTTGGCAAGACTCATCTGGATCCATGCCGACGAGCGCGAGGGCGAGTTTAACAAGAAAGATCTGCTTGCCAAGATCAGCTGCCTGAATCTCATTGTCGCCTTCTCTGTTGCGCTCAAGCACAAGCTGCGATTCGAGCCGTACACCCATTATGATGACATCAAGCATCTCGTTGGCCACCTCGACACATACGCAAAGGCCGCTGATCAGCCGGATGCCAACAAGAAGCAATCCATCTGGAAGACCACCGGCCAGTTCCTCGGACTGCCCATGGCTGAGTCCAACCCCCGGAAATATATCAAGAGGTCGCACAAGCCACTTGGAAACCTGCCCCTAGAGATCTTGAACCATCTGTCTGCGTACATGAAGACTATCTACAACAACGGCACTTTCAGTGTCTCAATTTATCAAACGCAGTCCCTGAACGCGATTTCCACCATGAATGATGTGCTCACCGGCACGGATCGTATCCTCAACACCCCACTACCCATTGCCTACTCGATTGCCATTTCCCAGATCACTTGGGTGTACATCCTTCTCCTTCCCTTCCAGCTCTTCAAGTCCCTAGGCTGGGTGACGGTGCGTTTTCTCCAATCCCCAGCCCTTGCTCAACCCATGCTAATTTCAGCCCCTAGATCCCCGCCTCCATGTTCGCAGCCTACATCATTCTAGGTATCGCCCTCATTGGCCGCGAAATTGAAAATCCTTTCGGCGACGACGTCAATGATCTCCCCCTGGACGCTTTCTGCCTCCAAATCCAGCGCGACATCGACATCATCCTCTCCAAGCCGGCTCCTAAGCTCGATGACTTCATTTTGAACGATCATAATATGTTGTTGCACCCGCTGAGCCATATGGGAGCTACGGGATGGGAGGGAAAGAGCGTGGACCAGATTCGAGAGGTGTTGAGGGCAAAGCCAGATTTGGCAATTCGCCAGGATGAGAGTGTGCATGTCAAGGCGGTCCAGGCGAGCGTCGGGGAAAGTGCGGTATGATGGTTAGAGGCCCGGGGGGGGGTGAAGGGATGATATACCTGAGGGAGGAACAGGGGCGGTAGGATAATTGTAATCATATTCATTATACTTTTTGCGAATTGGCCATGGTGATATGATTGTTATACACGGGAGAAGCACTTATACCAGAATTGTGAACTTTTTTCCACTAAGACAGCTGTTGTATTTGCGCCGTCCATGGGCCTTGTCTGTATATTTCTGTCAACCGCCATCCCTAGGGTTCGAGTCAAGGGGAACAAAACCCTAGTGCGCGTACATTCCCCCTGCCCGTTCTCCTAGCACTTCAAGCAATCTCTCCAAATCCCACTCCCCCTCCCACCCTTGCCCCAAGAACCCCATCCCCCCAAGCAATTCCAGGGCCTGATCCGCCCACTCCTCGGCCATCTCCTTATCCCTAGCCTGCAAATTCATCCGCGCCAGATTCGCATATTGATCTGTTAGCAACGAAGTCAGGTCCTCGTCTTTCATGTGCTGCGCAATTTGTTCGGCGTGCTTGATGGCGGCGTTCCATTTTCCGGCGCGCCAGAGCTCTTGGATGTGCTGTTCTGCGCCCGCGATGGCCTCGCGGCGGGCATCAGATGCGGATTTTTCGGTCGGAGGGAGCGAGCATAAGGAGCAGGTACATGTGAAGCCCCAGCGCTTAAGGCCTTCGACGCGCTCGGCGGAGGGAAGACCGAGGAGGAGATCTGAGGTCGAGTTAGTGCTGCAGACGGGGAAGGCAAAAGAAGGAGACGTATATGGACTAGGGGAGGGGGGAAAGGAGAAACGCACAAGAAATGGTTATTTCCTCTCCGGGCTGAATGTCACGGAACGCTTTGATGGCTATGGAGATGCCGGCTTGGGAGAAGAGAACGAACGCGCTGGGTTTCTGTTAGCGGATACAACCTTTGAGGTTGGTCCGGAAGCTTCTTTAGCAGACTGACTTACTTAGGGTTACAGGCGTGGTTGATCCGCTACACAGTCTTTCGTTAGCACACCCCTTCTCCCATCTCACCCCTTGCTCGCCCCAAACTTACAGAAACAAGCGGAAACAAACCCCTGAAACTCTCCCCCGCAACAGTGGTCCCAAATGCATTCGTAACCATAACATCCTCTTCCGCTTTTCCCGTCCTATCTTCCGTCTCGCCCTCTTCATCTCGTCCACCACTGTGTTTCCCGCTCAACCCCATCACCGACTCCGGCCTCTTCAGTCTCTTCACCGCCTCCCTCAATACCTCCAGATTCTCGCTCTGACCCAACTTCTTCTCGATTGACAAGTCTGTGACTACACTCGCCTGGTCTACCATGAACGTCTCATATTGCTTTATCAGCCGCGTGGCGACAACACCCTTCCCCTTCCCAGGGATGTCATCGACAATCTCGTATGGCGGCGCGTTGTAGTACAGATGCTCGGCCTGATCCTGTGTCAAGAAGTGACTGAGCGGATCTTCATCCAAATACTCCGCAGCTTTGGCAGCAACTTTGGGTGTTGTGACGAGAGAGATTCCGTTTGCGCCCGTAGTGTTGGACGTGTACACGCAGTATTTCGGGGTTGAAATGGTGCAGTAGGGTTTGTGGCTCCATGGCGTGTGCGGGTTGTATTTGGGAGGAGAAGAAGCCGAGGCAAAGTGCTGGTGCTCTGGGGCGAGGAGCAGCTCGTCGATGGAGACGGAGCCGATGGCTGCGATGGTGGGGCGGAGGGATGAAGTTATGATTAGGAAGGAGATGGGGAGGGAGAAATGGAGAGGAAGGGGGTTGGAGGAAGGCATGATGTAAATTGCATCCAGAGAGCTTCACCACGACGTGGAGTGGTGATGAGAAGACACTGATTTACTAACAACTGTGCGATGCAAGGTGTGGTGATGTTGTTTGTTCGTGGAGTGCATCGTGTCATCGTGCATGCACATTACCCGGAGATTAATAGCAATGCTTTAGACTAAATAAAAAAATGTTGCTGGAGATAATTTTGAAAAAGTCGTTTTCGCGAGGCCGACGAATAAGATGCGCAGGAGATCCGCCACGCTTAGAGACAACAGGTGTCGAAAGTGAGTGCCGAAAAACGGTATTTGATGCCATCTGGCCTTTGATACATGTGCAACCAAGGGTAGAAATATCCAGGAGGTCATCCTGTTAGACACCACAGGACGTAGTGAAACGTCCTGTACATTGACTGAGGACGCAAAACTGCTAACCAAGTGCTTGCTGAGTGGTAACATACCGCAGCAGTGGGAGTATATATCAGAAAGCTCGACCAAGCGAGCAGGACTTGGTGCGGAAAGTACTTTTGCATAGTATGCGTATCATTTTGCGTATGATTCTGGGAAATACCTTTGGCCTCGTTTTGGTCGCCTGGAACCCAATTCCGTCTCCTGAAGCCGAGGAACCCACGATGGGCAAGAATACCACGCACGACCCTCTCCCCTCGATACATCTAACCTGCACACGGTCAACCCCAGCCCCTTACCTCACAGCTTAGCCGTCTCACCGTTGAACGCAATGCACTCGATTTCCACGGGTACACCCTTGGGCAATTGCTTGACGGCGACACAGCTCCTTGCGGGCTTGTGGGCAAAGAACTGCTCGTACACGCCGTTCATCTCCGCAAAGTTGGCCATGTCGTCGAGGAAGACATTGACCTTGACCACGCGCGTGATGTCGGACCCGGCTTCCTTGAGGATGGCGATGATGTTGTTGCAGCACGAGGCGGTTTTGTCGGCGATGCTGCCCTCGATCAGGTTGCCGGCCTTGTCGGCGGGGATCTGGCCAGAGACGTAGATTTGGGCGCCTGCGATGATGGCTTGGGTCTGGCGCCATCCGCGTTAGTCCTTTCCCCCCGAACGTGCATAGCTCGGGTGGGCGACAGAGGGGGGAGAGTGTGCTCTGCTTCCAGAGCAGACCAGCCATGGTGCAAAGTGAGGACGTACGTAGGGTCCGGCAGCTACACGACAACTCAAATCAGCATTCCATCACTGCCCACACGCCACCAACAGCGAGGCCTGCTTACGGGGACACGCATCAGCAGTGAAGACCTTCTTGATGTCAGACATGTTGCACGACTGCGAGAGCGGGGCGAACCGTAAGCGAGGTCGGAAATGGGGCCCGTGGTGAGGGAAGGTGAGGCGTGGGATCGGAGACGCGAGGTGTGAGAGAGGACGCAGCAATTGGGGTGTGCGGTGCATGGACGGGCGGAGAGAGAGAGAAGGCAGTAGAGGAACGACAACGTGCCCGTGGTATGAGTATTCGCACAGCTAACGTAACGGCCGGCGTGCCGGGCTGCTTACTGGCGAGCTCTCGCAAGGGCTGTGTGGCTGCGTCAGGGTCCTGGTGGTGTGGGTGTTAGGTCGAGAAGGGAAGGTGGGGGCGCCGACCGCGGAGCTGAGGGCTGGGGGCCCGGGGCGGCGCCTGATTGGCGCAAGGGTGGGCGGACGGCGGGGCAGCGACGAAAAAAGTTTGCGACCGTGTCAGAAAACAAAAAAGGTGACACTTTGATTCATTCAATCACAGCACGCCGCCGCCCGTAGTCTATAGTATATTCCGAATTTGCCACGTAGATTGCATGGGATGGAACAGAAAAGCCAGAACGCAGAGATGTGCCGTGATGAAAGCAAAACAGCGCTCGCGGATGTGGAGCATTATGCCGCGAGCGCGAGGGAACAACCAATGCGCCTTTTCCATGCAAACGTGCGTCTATGGGGGGTGTGGGTATGGGATATGTTTTGTGGTATGTTTTGTGCAATGTTTTGTGGGGGTATAGCGAGCCGGCTATTTCTCCTGGCTCGAGAGGAGTGTGTAGACGGGCGCGTCGAGCTTGTCGCGCCCCTTGAGGAAGTCGAGCTCCAGCATGAAGACGTAGCCGACGAGCGTCGCGCCCAGCCCCTTGACGAGGGAGCCTGCGGCCGCTGCTGAACCGCCTGCGTGGTGTGGGTCAGTGACGCTGTCGACGGCCGTGGCCATGGTGGCCCGCGCGGACGTACCAGTAGCAATAATGTCGTCCACCACCAGCACCCGCTGTCCGCGCTTCACCGCATCGCTCTGCATCTGGAAGAAATCCGTGCCATACTCCTTCTCGTAGCCCGCCGTGCTGCAAGGCCCTGGGAGCTTTCCTTGCTTGCGGACGGGAACGAAGCCGGCGCCGAGCCGCAGTGCCAGACTGGGTCCAAAGAGGAACCCGCGCGCGTCGAGGCCGACCACGACGTCGGGCTTCTCGTCGAACTGCAGGACGTGCAGCTCCAGCGCCCGGATGAGGGCCGCGTGCAGCGCGGGGTCGGCGAAGATGGGCAGGATGTCTTCGAAGAGGATGCCTGGCGACGGGAAGTCGGGGAACTGGCGGAGAGCGCCCTTCAGCCTTATCTTAAGACGGGCGAGTTCGGCGGCGGAGGAGGCACCGGCGGCGGAGAGTCTTCCTTGGGAGGCATCGGACGTGAGCGTCGGGTCTGGATGGGAGTGGGGTGGGTGGCCAGCCGTGGCTGCAAGGTCGGCGTGTGGGGGGGAGGTCGGGAGCGAGGGCGTCGTGGTAGGGAAATGGGACATGGTGGAGAAGAGAAGGGAGGGAGGAGGGCGGGCCTTTGAAGAAAACCGACGCGCCTTGACCGCGACGCAAAACGCAGTCAGAGTGTGGAAGAAAACGGTCCGTCGTCCTGAACCGTGGGATGCAAATTATTACCATGGCGCGCCGCCGCACCGCTGCTAGCCTCGAACAGCGACCGATCCATGCCCTCGATGCGAATTATCCAGCGACTTGCCCGCCCCCGACAGCACACATACTACTACCAGTGGTACACAGTAGCATACCTGCGGGCCTCAGCGCGCCCCCGATGCTAGACTTCCTAGTCCTGGCGACTCAGCCATCTCACCCCCTCGAGCGTGCTACTGCTGCCCTGTCCGTCCTGCCGAGCGATAAGCCCGTTCACTCGCCGTGGGCAGTCTTGCTCTGCTGCCTGCCTGCCTGCCTGCCTGCCTGCCTGCCTGTCTACCTGTCACAGCCAACCCACAACCGCTCCACTCCACCGCCAAACCAGATACTCTTCACATGTGGCTCCCAACAAAACGCCGCCAACGGCTGATATTGCGAGCAATCCACCGCGCCTGGGAATGGTCTTTCGATTCGCCGTGACCCAATCTATTATTAATATCCTGCAACCTTGCCTGTTGCTTGCGGTGAGCGGATGAATCATGGCTCGCTCCCGCAGTCCATTGTTCCGCGCTCCAGAAACTCGAGCAGTTACAGTTGCGCTTGTTACATATGCTGATAATGATATGAGACCTCTCTTTCTCCACAAAAAGCACGCCACTCTGCAGCCGCCTGCAGCCGCCTGCAGCCACACATGTCTTCCAGCCCACGCCATCCACTGGTCCTGTGGCCCAGAAGCCTTGGGCCTTTCTAGTCGCAGCCATAATCATAAGCATCTCACCACGCCATAGATCCATTGGGCAGTCCAAGGCAGCAGTTTGCGGACAAACACCGTAGCGTATTGCTCGATAGGGCTTAGAAAGAGAGAGTCTATGAAGAGCTACAGCCCACCACGGCCTGATCGAAGCGAACCCCATGGAGTCTGAGCGCATTTGGGCATTGTACCTCTGTGTATAGATTGCCCATAGGAGCCGTCAACGGGACAGCCCTCTTTTTACTTTGGTCGACTTTTCCGCTCTCCGTTCACGGTCCGAGTCGACCCTAGGTACCCACACACTCCGAGCATATCCACCAGGGCAGCTGCCAGCTGTCATGCATCGCGATATCTGCCCGATTCATCGTCATCGTCCGATGGCCCAATCGCGTGAAGCGAACCGTTACGCCTATACAGCTCGCCTTTTCCAAGCAACATAAGCCAAAGCAGCCGCCCTCACCTCCAGACCTCCATGTTTCGTATTGTGCAGTCGTCACCCGTGTTCTTGACCAAAGATCCCACTGTGAACACCTTCTCTCCATATTCTTGGAGAATCTCCGTAGTACGCCTAACGTTGTTGGCATCGACCACTAGCACCATGCCAAGCCCGGTGTTCCATGTTCGAGAAAACTCAATGTCATCGATGCGGCCCGCTTCCTTGAGCCATTTGAATACTTCTGGTACAGGCCACGAGTTCGCGTCGAGATTGGCTGCTAATGTTTTCGGCAACATGCGAGGTATGTTTTCGAGCAGGCCCCCACCAGTGATGTGGGACATGCCTTTGATGAGGCCTTTCCGGACGGTAGCTAGCAGCGGCTTCACGTATATCCTCGTT
Source organism: Beverwykella pulmonaria (assembly GCA_001599595.1). NCBI lineage: Eukaryota > Fungi > Ascomycota > Dothideomycetes > Pleosporales > Melanommataceae > Beverwykella > Beverwykella pulmonaria. The sequence continues at coordinate 4,980,558 of BCHH01000001.1, forward strand.
GGCACCAGAAGACTGGCACCCACTGTCTCGTCCGGGCTCCATGGAGCGGCGTCGTGGAACGACAGTCCCTTTGTCTCGATGATTTTGCGGACGAGGGAGAAACCATTAGAGTGGACCCCACTTGATGCCAGGCCCAAGAGAACATCCCCCTCAACCATTCCCGCTTTATCAGGTAATATCGCTGCCCCTCTCTTTACCGCCCCGACTGCGCAACCTCCTGCGTCGTACTCGCCTGCCTTGTATAGGCCAGGCATTTCCGCTGTCTCTCCGCCCACGAGTGCCGTGTTGGCCAGTACGCAGCCTTCGGCAACACCTTGAACAAACGCCACCGTCTCCTCTACATTCAGGTTGCTGCAGGCGTAGTAATCGAGGAACATCAAAGGCTCGGCGCCTTGAACGACGAGATCGTTGACATTCATGGCAACAAGATCGATGCCGACGGTGTCGTGTTTCCCCATCTCAAATGCAATCTTGACCTTGGTCCCGATGCCGTCGATCGCGCCAACCAGGATCGGCGACTCTGTGTAGCCCGCGGCTTGCAAATCGAGAAGACCACCGAATCCCCCAATCTCGGCATCCGCACCAGGCCGTTTTGTTCTGGCGACGATCTTCTTGATTCGCTGAACTAGTTCGTTCCCTGCGTCGATACTAACCCCGGCAGACGCGTATGTGAGGCCTTCTCCTTGGTGTGACGGTTGGGAGGGGGCCGCCGAGTGCCGAGTGACAGTCGTTCCCTCCTCAGCGGGTTGGAGCAACTTCCAATCACACGTGATGCCCTCCTTCTTGAACTCCTGCAGGAGATGTTCTGCTATCGAATCGAAGTTATCCGTTGCTAGCGCTAGAATGGTAGGACCGGCGCCCGACAGGCAAATGCCGAGCAGGCCAGGGTGTGACTGTGGGGTGACGGATTGTAGGATCTCCGTGAGACCAGGGATAAGCCCTCGTCGGTATGGCTGGTGAAGCTTGTCCTGCATCGCTGTGTATATGTTGTCTGGGTCCGGAGGAGATGCGCCAAGAGCGTGGGTTAACAGAGCCAGTCGTTGCATGTTGAAGATGGCGTCCTGCCTGGCGTAGGCTGCCGGCAGCACCTCGCGAGCTTTTGCAGTCGATACCTCGAATTGGGGTATGATGCACACACATTTGATTTCTGGCGCCCACTTGAATTTCAGGTAGTGGCCAATGTTGAGTGGTGGCTCCGGTGGTTGTAGACCAGTATCCACTCCTCCAGCAGGCTCTGGCAGGACTTCGCTGCGAGGAATTTCCAGTCGCCCTGCGTCTTCAGGTGACAGTTCGTTCAAATAGGTGCCAACGAAGCCGCCATACAGAGCCGCGGCGACATTGTCCGGATGGCGCTCTTCCATGAGACAGTAATCGAGCATTCGTGCCTTGGAGAGATTCAGGTTGCCGACCTCATTCGCGAGGTTGACGCCAGCGACAATGGCGGCACCCGAAGACCCCAGTCCGCGCCCTAGGGGGATAGGGTTCTTGATGTGGACGTGCGTTTCGAGCGGGAAGGCGCGGACGCCGTGGCATCGGAGGACGTATACGGCGGTTCGGGTGATGAGGTTGTCTTCGGCGACAAGGGGCACCGACTCTGAATTGACGCCCTCGTAGGTGATGCGGCAATTGAGCGAGTGTGTCGACGACTCCTGCTTGGTGACGGTGACGGCGATCTCGAGATAGAGGTTGAGGGCGAGGCCAATGACATCAAAGCCGGGGCCGATATTGGCGGACGAGCAGGGGACCTTGATGAGGGTAGCCATGGCGGAGGGTGTGGTATGCGCCCTGAGACGTGCTGCGAACGGCAGAGGACGCTGATTTATGGTGTTGAGGCTGCGCGGAAAAAGTCTGGTGGGCGGGCAATGTGGATCAAAATTCATCCCACGTCGGTCCCAGCAAGCTCCGATAGCGGGGAAGAGGGGAGTGGTCTGAGCATCGCCGCGGTTGCACCTCCCTTCCCCGAGCTGTGGCTTTGTCAATGTGCAATTCACTTCCACTGCTCTTCATCTTCGCCTCCCATGGCTGGTGGTAAAAGATGGCGCATGTGCTATCTGGTACGCAATAGGCTATCATAGGTCAAGTCAGCGGGCACGTGGTGGGGTCAAGACGGTTGCCTCGGCCGTTGACTGCACCAGCACCGCCACGCCGCCACAACCAAATCTGCGCTCTGCTTGACGTGGCAGACGCTGTGCAACTCGTCCCTCACGCAACAACCACTCAAGCGTGCAGCGGACAGCCTTGAACGGGCTTGAGAGAACACGTGCCTAGGCATAAAAGGCAGAATCCGCCCCAGTTCCTGCACTGCTATCGGCTAGGCAGCCGGGCACTCAACACCCTTCGCCTTGACTCACGAATCGCCGTAGCGAACCAGGCAACGAGCTGTTTGCCTACATAAGTAGCTTCCGTCCAGGTAAGCAACTTCGGACGTCACCTCTCTTTGCCCTATTCTCTCTTTCGTCCATTTGCGTCTGACCCAAGTCCGTCCACCTGTCTCACCTTGTCTGTTGCAGTCAACAATCCCCCGCCTCACAAATACTCACTCGTTTGCTCATGGATCACATACAATTAAGGCCAAGAGGGGGACTCCACAGGTTCAACAACAGAAGAATGCCTCCCCCGATCGCCCCGGTCTCGTCTGGTTCTTCATCCGAAGACGAGCAGGTGCCCGTGACCAACGGCGTCAAGCGCGTCGTCACGAACGGCGTGGCCAAGAAAGACGATGAGCCTGTAGAGCGCTGCGACCCCGGAATGAAGAGCGGGCTGAAAAACCTTTACTCGGGCAAAGAAGATAGAAAGGGGAGGTATCAATGGCAGGACACCATTCCCGAGGACATCGGCGACCCGGCGGAGAATGATGAAACCGCAAAGTGGGCTCTGGTCGTGAGGAACGTCAAGGTCTACAACGATCCCCGGAGAGTGCTTGCCATACATTCCATCGTCATCCAAAGCCCCCTTCTTAAGAAGCTATTGAAGAATGTCGTGAAAAACTATCCGGGGGTTGCAGTTGGCCTCAATCACTTGGAATTCTCCGGCAAATTTGAGCCTCTCATTCATCGATGGACGGAACTACAGGAAGCCATCAAGGCGCTTGGTGACGAAACTGAGGATGACCGCACGACAAAGGCCCACGCCGATTTGCTGCAGGACATTCTTATCAAGGAATTCAAGACCCTAATCGACACATCCCAGGACATGAAGTCCAAGCGGGTCATGACCTACGAGCATCTGTGGACCCTGTTCCAACCCGGTACTATCGTCTTCGCTCGGCAGGACGGACAGGAGACAGCCTTGACCCTCACAGAAACAAAGTATGGCGTAGACGTCAACGGAAACCCATGCTTTTGGCTCATGTGCAAATTTGTGGACTGGGATGGTGCAAAGTTTGGCACCAGCAAGCTGAATCTCTCCATCCCCTTGTACACCGGTACACGGCACATCACTCAACTCCGGGTGTTCCCGCTCGAGTATCACAGCGACGCACAGGCACTACGAGCCCGATTGATTGAGCGGGGTGCCAAGACAGAGTCGCTCGCTGGGCCCAACTACAAAGCCTATCACGGTATCGGATGGCGGTTGAACTCCTATGGGACAAAAGATAAACACAACGTCAAGGGAAGAGTAAGTACTCCCATCAAAGCGCTCTTGCCAAGCGTTTCAATACAAGTATCGGTGTAGCTAATGTTTTCTAGATCGTCATCGACACGTATGGATGGAACCGTTTCAACCCAACCTTTGCCGTATATACCGCCCCACTGGCCCAAAAGGACCCCGTGCAGAATACAGGGGAGGGTAGCGGTGACGAGGGTGGCGAAGAAGACGCATACGACGAGGGTGGCGACGATAGCGGAATGCCTCTTGACGGCCACTTTGCGTACGAAGAAGATGCCGCCAAGCATGCTCCACTCACCACTGAACAAAAGCTCACGTGCTCTCCACTTCTTCGTGGATACAGCCTGAAGAACAAGATATGGTTGAACTTTTTTGTCAACTGTGTCACGGAGATTGAGTGGCAAAAAGATGCCTTTGATCGACTGGTCCTTCCCAAAAACCAGAAAGAGCTCATCCTTGGGTTCACAGAATCTCAAAGAAAATATCGAGAGGCATTCGACGATGTGATTGAGGGCAAAGGCCGAGGCATGATCATTTTGCTGTGTGGTCCGCCTGGTGTCGGGAAAACGCTCACTGCCGAATCAGTAGCAGAGGAAATGAAAGTTCCGCTGTACATGATGAGTGCTGGCGATCTGGGCCTTGATCCGCGTCGTGTAGAGGCCAAGCTACAAGACATTCTTGAAATGTGCACACGCTGGAATGCGGTCCTTCTTTTAGATGAGGCCGACGTTTTCTTGGAGCAACGTTCATTGCACGAGCTTGAGCGAAACAAGCTGGTCAGTATATTCTTGAGAGTCCTGGAATATTACGAAGGTAAGGAAACCCAACCCCTGAACTCAGTTCGATCTTTGTGCTCACCTCATAGGTACTATGTTCCTCACCACCAACCGCGTGCAAACATTCGATCCAGCGTTTCAATCGCGCATACACATTTCGCTCGACTACCAAGAGCTGTCAATCAAGTCACGGAAGACGGTGTGGACAAATTTCCTCAACTCTTCAGCACAAGAGCACACGATTACCGAGGGTGAGCTGAATGATCTCGCACGGATGAACATGAATGGTCGCCAGATCAAGAATATCTTGAAGATTGCGAGACTGCTTGCGTCGCGCAAGGAGGAGAAGTTGAGCTATGAATCCATCATCACGACCTTGGAGATTACGCAACATCTCCACAACGAGACGCAGTTCTCGGAGAGAACAAGGGGAACCATCTACCAATAGACGGTTTTCACTTTCGGGGTCACTACAAGGAGTCTGGGTGCGCATAGTATATTGTATGGAACCTTGTTGCTGCCTGGGCATGGGCTTTCTATCGAGCACAGCGAGGGAGACAGGGGCTCCTTTTGCTTCTTGCTGCATGCGTCGAAAGGCCTCAGGTTGGGAGATGGGGGTGGGAAGCGGTGTGCGTTTGTGCTGTGCGTTTTCTTCACCAACTAATGGGGTTGTCTCTGTCTCTTCTTTGTCATATAAGTTCCCTTGGTGCCGGTGCTTCTTGCATTAGACTTTACGAATTGAAACCACAATTGATAATCGAGCTCTGGTGCGTAACACCAGATGCAAAGGTCTATTAGACCTCTTTGCGGTAAGTGCTGTCCTATTTAAAGGCCTTGCACACTTATCTCACCTGGCAGCTTGATCCAGGGGCGCCTCTGCACACAGTAATCAGATATAATATCACGTGATTTTCACGTGAAGACATCCGCTGTTACATTGTCCAAAAATTGAGCGTGCCCGCAATTTCGGAATATTCCGTTGCACGACGATCAATAATTCTCACACCATGGCAAGTGAAATCCTGGCTGCGATCACCGTTAGCAATGGTGCCGGTGCCGGTGCCGGGCGATCTAGTTTGCTGCCCCGCTTGAAAGGTCGCAATTAACTTCCAGCCCTTGCATCTTGGTACGTCCATCCTTCGTCATATCGTGTCTAATCTATTGAGCACAGTCCTTAGAGAACTCGAGCGGATAAATAGGTTGTGCCTAGCCGCCGAAAGTATGCATTGGTCTCTCTTCTATCTCGTCCCTGGATCGACGGTCGTCATGATTGCTGCTGTGCTGCTTCAACTGCTTTGGGGGCTGGGTGTGAGAAGTGAGCCGCCGTTTAATAATCCTCCTGGTGTCCAGATATGGTGTGGGAAGGCCTATCGTGCAACTGTATGTCTATTTCTCTCCCATAATAACCAAATAGTCAATTGATGCACGCGCTTCAAGAAGCAGGAGACATTGCTGATTTCGACATGCAGGATCCGTCTTTCGATCCTGGAGGCCAAATCTCACCGCCAGAAGAAATTGACAAAATACAAAAGCTCGACTTACGCATGCACCCACGATACAATTTCTTTCTCAGCTCCGAAACCACAGGGTCATTCATCTTCTCCACCCTCGTGTCTACTGCTACGCACGGTCTACCTTTCAGGAACCAGACCTACTATAGCAATGATCCTAAAACAGCAAAACCACTCACAGAATTATCGGTGGAAATCAGGAATAGCGGCACCAATATCGTTATCGTGAAAGAGGTGTGGATACCGGTCAATGCGACAGAGTTCGAAGTGCCATTCGATTTGAGTTTGCTAGAAGTGAAGACGGGCTTTCTATCAAGTGTGTCGGTAATTGCGAATTCTCCTGATGCAGTTCAAACGTTCTACTCGGATACTTTCGTCACTGTTCTCCCGGATCGCAACGATACAGGCAGTGTGGCACGCATTGATGCACTCTACGGTGGGATTGAAGTAAAATCTTCGTTGTTGACGAACAATGCTTGGAAACCCGTCTTCCCGTATTCCTTCTATACGTCATGGGACTGGATAGCTAGCACCATTAACAACGCTTCCGCACCCAAGAACCTCTCCACATTTCGAGACCTCGGATACAATCTCATCCACCCCGTTCCGCCTGGTGGTGACGATCCGTTCAACCACACCGTGTTTGAACAGTTCCTTAGGATCTGCGATGATCTGGAATTATACGTCATGTATGATATGCGACACACTTACCAAAACGCTTCCAGCATCACGGACCAACTCTCTCATCTGCAAAATCACCCATCCCTACTACTTTACTACACAGCTGACGAGCCAGACGGGTGGTGCGACCCGCTCAATGCGACTCTCACTTCCTACAAGCACATCAAGAGTATTGACCCATATCACCCTGTTAGCCTAGTACTCAACTGCGCAAACTTCTACTTCGAATCTTATACATCCGGCGCAGACATCATCCTCGAAGATACGTACCCTATCGCAGTCAACACATCTTTCAGCACCGTATATCACACTCCATGCAACGCTACATACGGCGACTGTGGCTGCGACAACTGCCATTTCAATGATGCTGCGTTCCCGCCAGAATATACACACAATGCGTTTTTAGACATCATTGATCGCACGGAGAATATGTATTTGTATCAAGAGTGGGTGGCGAGCCGGCCAGCGAAGAAACCTATTTGGGGCGTCCCGCAGGCTTTTTGGGATAATGGGAGTTTCTGGGATAGATGGCCGAGCGCGAAGGAGGAGGCGGTTATGGGAGTGTTGAGGATTAATCATGGGGCGAAGGGAGTAGTGGCGTGGATTTATCCGACGAGCGTAGAGGTTGAGGAGGTGACTTCTTCCCTTGCGAAAATTTTGGGGAGCGAGCAAGTCGTGAGGTTTACACTGGGTAGCAAGCGGATTGCCGGGCTGGCGGTTAGTGGCGGGGATGGGTTGATAGATGTTGCGGCTTGGGTGAGGGATAGAGAACTGCTGGTCAGTGTGGTTTATCAGGGGTATGCGGGTGTGAGTGGAATAACAGAGATCGCACTTCCGAAGGAGGTAGAAGTTGAAGTTGAGACGTTGTGGGGGAGTGGAGGCTGGGAAGTTCGTGACCGAAAAATATTAGTAAAGCAAGGGCTAGAGGCGTTGGAGATTGGGATTTTGAAGTTGAAGATTGTAATGTAATGGTAATGTCCTTTTTGGAGGTTAAAAATTCTCGCATAAAACTAGTAATTCTGCATATCAATCCTACTTAACTCTATTGGCATGATTCACGTTTACACAGAAATACTTCCCTAATTTGTAGTAGCTTGCCTTTGTTTCAATCGCGCACATAGTTGGTAAGATTTGGGGTACAAACAAGGCCTATGCTGCAATGAACCGCATACCAACTACAGACCAACTACAGACCCCCAATCAACTCCTCAACCTATCTCGACCCAAAGTCATTTTCCCCTTAACTAGACGCCCCTACGATCGAATTCTGAGACGTCCATTTCCACTATCCATCACGTTCCACCGTACCTGTTCTCCGCGGAGTTTCACTCTCCATTGCCCGCGGCTCCCACGTGGGCATTGTTGTTCCCAGTGGCTGCGGCAAATCTACCGTGATTACCCTACTCAAACGCTTCTATGGTTTGTATTCCAACGCTACTCACAAGAAACTCCACGACTCTGGCGAGATTCTTGTTTACGACCGACTAATCAGGGAATGGGACATCACGAAGCTGCGGAAATTGATGGGGTTTGTAGAGCAAGATACGACGTTGTATCATGGTACTATTCGGTATAACATCCTCATGGGAATCGACGAAAGTGGGTACACTAATGAACAAGAATTGAAGGTTATGATGGAAACTGCTTGCAAAGAAGCAAATATCCATTCCTTCATCACATCCCTTCTCGAGGGCTACACGATCGACATTGGCGGATTGGGCATCGCATTATCTGGCAGGCAGCGCCAACGCATAGCCCTTGCTCGCTGTCTCATTCGAAACCTGGATATTCTGCTTCTTGATGAGGCAATGAGTGCTTTAGATACCGAGAGTGAGAAGAGCGTTAGGGAGGCGTTGAAGCAGGCAAGAAGGGAGAGGGAGGGGCTAACGGTGGTTAGTGTGACGCATCAGGTGGAGACTATGAGGGATGCAAAGAGGATTTTTGTCGTAGATAAGGGAGAAATTGTAGAAGAGGGGTCATGGGGAGGAGCTTATAAGGGAACGGGGGAGGCTGTGGGCCATGGTTGTTGAGGAGGAGGTTAAGGGTGGAGATTATTCATGAGTGCATGTTTGTTATATGGGGGTCTTTCTAAAGGATCTTTCTTAAGTAATAAATTCCCACAAATGGACTTGATCTTTCATCACCCTCTACAGACATCGCCACACCGACAAGCGAAATGCCTGCTACATTCTCCCAAGGCATCTTGCTTGTACTGTGCATAGTGTCACCATCTCCACATTTTACTCATGTAGAAGAATCCGCCACAGCTCAAACCGATCATTGGTTGTCATAGGACGGTGCCTTCCACGGGTGCACGGGTCTCATAGCCCTATATAGCCTTCCGTAGATAGCACCACTGCCCCATAGTTACTACATTGCGCTACTGATCATCTCCACATTCTCACATTGGTTGGCGGTTAGCGAGGCTAGCCTGTGTAGTCCGGGAGGGCTTTGCTTCACAGTGTAGCTTTCATATATCTTCGCTAGCCTTTCAGCGTCGCCCATCAGTGGTCTAACGTTACGATGAACAACCTAATCAAGTCTCCGGCCCATCTCATCGAATCAGAAAAGTCGCTTCGCCTAAATCTCCATTATCAACGCAGTGCGTCAAGACCTTCCAGTCCATCAAGCCAGGTACATGAACCCCTCCAATCAGTCTGTAGCGACTATTCCTAGGCCTCAAGATGAACGGCATATGACACCCGTAAAGACAGACTATTTCATCACCGGGCTGAGCATTCGCGAAACAGATGCCGGCGATACCTGATCGAGTTGTGACCACGCTCGTACTTGCACAGGCGGTGAATATCTGCGTCAGCTTCTGATCAATGATTGTCAAAATTGACATGTCTCCGAGCTCTGGTCGAGTCCTTTGGAACTCACTAGACTCGAAATCAGTCAAAGCACCGTCGGCTTGATGATAAGCAGCTATTGCGTCCCAACAGGATTCGATCTCGGCTTCTTCCATGTCGTATTTCTCGCTGAATCGAATGTTGCCAAAGAATAGTTGACTGATGTGGGTATGCTTAGAAGCTTCGATAATCTGAAGTGGTGGACCATTGGTTTGAACAGGCGAGGACTGGCTACTGAATTGTACCTTCTGTCCCCAGCTCAGTACACGCTTCAATACGTTGCCCGTCCCTCCTGGCATAGTGTGAGTACGATTGATAGTATCTAGAAAGACGCCTTGTACCCTCAAGACCTCTCGGTCGTCCGATCTAGACACCTCCTTAAACTCTCCGAAGCATTCAGCCGACGCCAGAAAGAAGCCCGTACATTCGGCGACATCTTTCTGAGTAGAGAAGTCTGGCATCCATGATGGCCGCTCCTCGGAAGCATTATTGAAAGAGCACGCCAGGAAAATTTGAAATGCTCTTGCTCCAGCAACCTCGATCAACAATTCGTAGAAGTCGCGATACGTCTCCCAATATGATCGATGATAGTTGACATCGATCCTTTCGCTTTCTTTCCTCGCAACCAGTGCGAGGAATCCGTATATGTAATCCTGTGCAACGCTCGCTTGACGCCCAAGACCGAGTGCAAAGCAATCCGCTAAAGGAATGCTAGAGGTTTCTTGGAACCAAATACGGAGAACTGGCAATGCACTAATGGCCTGGAAAATCTGTAAGGTCTCATTTTGACTTGCGCCCCCATTAAGTTCGTCGCGCAACTTCTCGATCTCGTCATGATGCGGATGAGATTCCCGTGTGGCTAGATGCAAGTCGCCACCAGTTTCGATGTACAAATCATGGAACTTGGTGAAGAAGAGCTCCCAAGAGAAAGTTTTGAAGCCGCAATAGAAGACTGGGTTTTTCTTCGGCAGAACGCATTCTTGAACAGTCCACACCCTCCGCCACCATGACCTCGTTGCGACAACTTGGAATAGAGTTCTGATTGAGTCTATTTGATCGATATACGTCCTATGGGCGTTCTGAAAGTCGCCGGTGTCCGCTTCAGGCCTAGTGGGAATCCCGCCTTCTTGTACGAAGTGCACAAGCTCATCGGTGGTAGGATCGGCCTCCCCAAGCCAGATAATAACGTCTTCTGCTTCCGAATAAAGCGTGCCCGTGAGTTTAACTTGGCTATTTCTCTCGTCAACATCAGCCTGATTGATGCACACTGCATCCACCCATAGTATCTGATCGCGATCAACCTTGCGGATATATTGTAAGGCTAGAGCGAGGTTTTTGGTGACGGAGACATGTATTCCATTAATGTATATTGGCAGACGGTGGCTCGGATCGCCCCAGACATAGGATAACGCGGTGTAGCTTGGGCGATCGATAAAGCTCACTGTAGCCAAGTCGCAACTGACAACTTCCGCAAATTCGCCACGTCTCAAGGTCAGAGTGCGGATCTCGTGTCGTTCAGGACAAAGCTGATATTCATAGAGGGATATCGACGTAAGCATGCTGTATGGACAACACTGTTTCTATAAGTCGAAAAGTTGTGAGAAAACGAGAGTGTATGACACAAGGCTGGATGTTGAGAGTGTGAGGAAGGAGGCTATCCTCAAATTGTCTTAGATCTGATCTTTTGAGCCACCCAATTCCTCCCAACCTCCACTCTCCTCGTCCACCACACTCCCCCTCATCGAGCGCGATCTCAGCCAGCTCCACGACACCGCCAAGGCCCGCCTGCTCGCCAAACTCGCCCACATCTCTGCGCGCAACTTCCCCACCGGCCGCCACCCCGCATAATCAACTTATACGAGCGCCTGAACCCGCTACGCATCCCGAGCCTCCCGAACAACATACAGCTGTGGTTCATGCTCGCGAACTTCAGCCAATTTGTGGCTACGGGGTTCAAGGGCAGTATTTTTCAGTGAGCAGCATGCTTATAAAGTACGTTAACGTACTTCACAAGCGAGGTGTCCACACAAGCGAAGTGTCCACCCCACCAGCTCTCACCACCTCCACAACAACGTAATTCAACAACGCATTGGAATACTATTAATATAGCTGATATTTACAATTAAGTAGTGTCTATAGTATCTTTCTTGCATGCATGTGAGTTTTTCCTAGGCTCTGTGCAGCCGCTACAGCGAATTACAGCCTGTTGACCAGCACCTGATTGCTCTGTATCTTGACACCTTTTGTGCTCTAGTTGCTGCTTAGCGTTAATTTGAGCAGCTATTTCTGCCCTATTCCCTACTATTAAGTTCCCTTGCTTCTAGATCTGCTTTTTTTTATGCTCCCTACGCTTTGTAGCAAGCTTATTAGCCTCTTAAAGGGCAGAGACCTAATTGCGCAATAAGACTATTAAATGCGTTGTTGCCTTTGTGCCCCTAGTAGGCCTATTACGCAACTAGAAAATTGATAAAGGTAAAGAATTCTAATGTCTTTRAATCCTCTCACAGACTAGAGTTGACTAAGTGTCTAGCTTGCAAGCGTTGCTAGGTGTTTGAGACTCCTAGAGAGGTTCTAGTAGTGCTAGTAGTAATTGCGTACAAACTACCACATCAAGTTGTAAAAGTACTGTATCTAGATTAAATGGAATTAAGCCAGCACCTTAAAAGCTTGCTTAAATGTTGTCTGCAGTAAGTGCCCGCATAAAGGCTGCCTTAAAGGCAGGTAAGAACTTAAGCTTGGTAACATAGTTAATTATTAGCTATATGTTGCACAGCGTTAAGGGTAGGCGGAAATCCCTGTAAAGCCAGGTCTAGTATATGCCTAACAATCACCTCCTCTTCTAGCTTGGTGAGCTTCTTTRAATTAGGCTTACAATTAGATTGTGCAGCAATACTGGCGCGTCGTTTGCGGAGGGTTAATTAAGAGACATTAAATGTTGAGGCAGCGCGTCGCTTAGATGCATTTTGGGCCTAGTTAATAGATAAGGTTGTCAGATTGTAGCACTATTTCGGCTACGAGAATAATATGGTCACGTTGTGAGATCAAAGAATGATGATTATTGATGAATTGATTGATTGATTGTTCTTGGTTTCTCGGGTCGCTGGGGTTTTGGCCCCTCGCTAACCCACATGCGCCTTGCCCTATTTGGTTGGTCCCTTTCAGGCCCATATGAGCGCATTTCGTCCAATACCACGACTAATACCCGTCCATCCGATACTTTGTCTACTTGGGGGTTATGGAAATACTATTTCCTAAACCCCCATATAGCCCTTACATCTGACAAAGGTATTAAGGATTATATCTGCTTTATTTCAGGGCAATCGAGTAGTAGTTGGTTGAGCTATAGTAGTTGATAGGTGACGCGCTGCAAAAAGTTAGTGGGGTGGACACCTCGCTTGTGTGGACACTTCGCTTGTGAAGTACGTTACATAAAAATACAAACAGATAGTAGTTTGTAGGAACACGAAAAAAGTATGCTACCCATACTACTACCTTAATCAAGCTCAATAGTCTGGCACAGGCCCATCCCAAGCCCAATCCTCATTGTAGTTAACAATCTTCTCTCCGCAGCGCTCGAACTTTGCAGAGGATGGTGGACTTTGGATACTCGATCTCTTAGTATCCACATTAGGTCGATGTGGTAGTTCCATCTCCTTCTCCTCACCAGCCGAAACACATGTAAACCGATGGCTTCTTATCCTCGCCCGGTCATTTCTCGATGTCCAATTCCCGAGATGCTCAAGACACGTGCCGCAAGCCCAGCCAGGTCCGTCAGAGCTCTGAACGAACGGCCAGCTCCAAGACTGGGGTACCTTTTCCTCTTTGCCATTAACTTTCCAGTTGTGCCTTTTTTGAAGGTGTTCCAACATTTTGTAGCTTCGAGGATACTTGTATGGACAGCTGTGATTCTTCCCTTTTTTGCAAGAGGATGTGCATGCGGTGGGGCATAGAAGGCATGTAATGAGGATCCTATCCGGGTTGAGATCGCAGCCTTTTTCGTGACGGTCGCGATCACCTGGCCTGCCAAAATCGTATCCACCACAACCGAACTTGCATTGAATAGACACCTGAGGTACTTGGTCGGGCTGTGTTATCTGCGGCTGTGACTGCGTGCGTGCCATTGTAGGACTGTTCAGCGACATGGGGATTGCTGTGGCCAGGGGTGATGGCGCGGCCCTAATTCCTATTGATGAGATGCCGGAGGTTGCGCTGTCGTAACTATCCGAGCTCGAACCTGACCAGCGAATGTTAGAGACGTTGGATCCGGTTGTGTTCATGGAACTTTCGGAGCTGGAAGAAAATAGAGATGCTCGATTCAACATTGCTTGCTGGGTTAAATTGAGTTTGCGATTTTGGGAAAGGTCACGCAACGTTGGGTATCGAACATCTCGATTGGGGTGGACTTGATTAGGGACCCATATGGTATTTATTGATTGCCCCTCAGAAACGACAGAGGAGAGCGGCGGGTTGGGGTTTTGAACAATTGCTTGAAACCCGGGATTTGAATGTTCAGCATCCTCTCGAGAAGATAGAAAGGTGATATTGCGTTGCGTAGTTGAGTGTTGATCTCGATAATCAGGCATATGGCAGTCTTGGGACGCTTGTGGTTGGTGGGCGCGATTGATATCGCCCTCTGTGCTTGGAACGGCTCGGTCATGGGGATATCCTTGATTGAAAGAAGGATTCGACGCAGTAGTACTATCGAAGGGAGCTATGCACTATTAGCCCGAAATTACATTGGGTGGTACAAAAATTGACGCTTACCGGACTTCAGCTGCGACACTAAAAGGCGCGCCTCCAGACTATGCAAGATTCCTAGTTGCTCTTCTGGTGAAAAGTGTGCGAATACCGAAAACATCCGGTCCCACACAAACTTTGCAGAAATGTTTGACTGCGCGGAAGATGGCGGGGTGTATAATATATCGACGTCCATGGTATCAGGCAAATACCTTCTGGTGGGGTACGCAGTCATAGTGATGGGTGAACAGGAAAGACACCTATTTATTTTCTTTGCAAAACTTCTGAGCGAGGCGTTCCTTATCAAATAAATATCATTGCGTGGTTGCAAAACATGAGGGCGGCCTCAATAGTGGAAGCATGTTGGAAGTCGAGGGCGAGTTTCATTGAGCAAACAGTGCCTTTTATGTAGTGACACTCATGTGTGTCGCAGAAGTTGAGGGCAAGTCTACATTGAGTACTCTGCTCATGTGCCCGAATGCGGCAGGTTGCAGCCTATTCCTAAGCATAGCATGGTCATTTTAATTTTGCGACTATCAGACATCTTCTGACCGAAGCCGCGCTTATGTGACAAGGAATTCCTGGTACGCAAGGTGGCTGCAAGCCGGACACCAGGGCATAGACCACGGCATAGACACTCACTTAAAGAAGAGAAATCGCGGAAGGACGAGTCTCGGGTTCCAGAAGAACCAAAATCCATCATCCTAGGTCTCATCAGAAACCATCTGTTGCTTGTTAGCGTACATTCCTTAGACAGAGAAAAGTCGGGCCGGTGAGTACGAGTTGGGAGAGGGCAATCAAGGAGAGATGAGGGCGAGGCGGTTCTGCAAACATATAGTCCGCCGGGTGTTGAGGGTTCCGGGGCGAAGGCATGAAGTCGCTACTGAAAAAGGATGTCAAACAGCTTTGAGACTGTGGTCGTGCGAAGGGGTTGCGCGGTTCCAGCCGAGGCATCGCGACAATCATTGTTCAATTCCACGGCAAGAGGAACAAGTGCCATATCCCATGGATTCAGAAAGCTTGGGAGAAGTGTGCGTGGTGGGAAAGGGAAGTTGGTGAGGATGTGCTATGCACGGTCCCTAGCTTTTCCTATTGCAGGCTCTCACATTAGGCCAATTAGAGCGCGATCTTTACAACTATTGCGCCGTAGCGGAGAGCTCTTCCCAAAATAGGGTTTGCAGGAGGGTGTCTTGTTCAAACCCTATTGGATGGTGGCTCCTAGTTCGAATACACAGTTTCATGAAGTATGACTAAGGGTCTCAGAGGGGATAAAAACTGACACCAAGACCGAAACACTGAAGGAATAGGACCACAGAACATTTTTCTTTCTTGAATACATATAACGAAACAGTAACGAACTCCTACCAAAAACATATCTTACTTCTTGTTCAGTGCATTGCTGCCTCGAACATTGTACCCTCCTATTTTTATTTTCCACCATTTACTCCACCCCACTACATCCGCACCTATGAAGCTATTATCATTATGTTATCTAAAACAACCCCGAATAACTACAGAGAAGACTAAATTACTGGTGTTGTCGCCTCAAATGAAGCTCCGGCGCAGATGTCGCAATCGACAGCTTGCCACGAGCTTAACCTTGCACCTAGGCAATTAACGGGCAATGTGAGGGTAATACTAGTAGGGAAAAGAGTAAAGAGATAGCAAGAGAAAAGATGAATCCCTAAGGATACTTAGGGGATTGGAAGAGACCATATATGTAATGACATATGGTGTGTCACGTCGGATGATGAGTAAGCACACAGCTTGATAGGCTTCTACGGGGCCTCCCACAGAGGTCCATCAGGAAACAGAATTATCCCTCAAAATTCTATATAATGACTACTAATAACTAGCGCTTCTATGGTATCCATTTAGCTGTGAGGGTGTCATTCCGTCTCTATGTTACCATCTCGATCACTTTGGATTCTTGGTTCCACGCTTCTTGACACCAACGACCCGGTTCGCAATTCGGATAACTTTGGGTTATAGGATATGTCCCTCACTCTGTGGTGGTAAAAGGAATAATTTAGAAATATGGTGGCGATCTGGATAGCGTGCTGACTTTTAGAAGACCGGCGGATGTTCCCGTTCCAGGCATTGTCTTGTCTGGCACCCTAGTTCATGGCCTTTTTGATAAGATTATCATGGAATGTAACTTATGGTATGATAGTGAGCATATAAACATGTAAAGTTTTGATTGCGCGAGGAGTATCGGCGAAACATGCAGACAGCTATTTGGTCGCAACCGCTCTTGTAGATTTCGAGCGCTCCCGGCGGGAGCAGTCATAAATGTGAGCATTTAGGAAAAAGATACAAACTAAGTGGTTTCGGTACATTCTCTGGGATGGTTGACCACCAGTTTATTCTCTTATCTCTGGCCTCCGTCTTTTCCGGAGCGAAATGAGCAAAGCTCCCCATACTAACTAGCTGGAACAGCAACTAGAACACCATGATTGTAACCAGAGAGTCATCGTGTCCTACAGATGAAAATTTTGAGACAAATGTTATTGAATAATTTTTTGTAGCAGGGAAGAACTTGATTTTGATGAAGGAGAGTTTGAACACTGTTTATTTATATAGCACGAACGCTGAGCTAACCAAATCCACTCGGCGGGTTTTGGGTCGCCGATTTTATCATCCCCCTGTTTATATATCCAAGAGTCGCGCAACTACGAGAAGTGTAGATAGGAAGTACGAAATATTAACTGTGACGCTGTTCATGTGCACTCAAATTTTCAAGTTTAGCCCCATGGTATATATATAAAGACGCCCAGAAAAATATAAAGGAGTGACATGGACCTAAAAAACAACAAATCTCCATCCACTACGAAAGACAAGGTCGTTGTGAACAATTCTGCCCAGTCTTTGGGCTAGGAAGTCCTGTAGATCTTGAAGCCAAATCAAGCCAAATGACAAAGAAAGGTTCCTCTACTACCGCAATCGCTGGTTCACTATCTTTCAGCCACGTACCTAAGTACAACATAGGTGGTGAGAATCCTACCCTATCTCCAGCAAATGAAGCTCGTGATTTGGTCATCCTTCCAGCTTCTGAGGTCAGGCACATAAGCGCCACCTGACCACAAGAAGTCACCAGCGCAATTTCCATCCCTATAATACGTTAATTCGGTCCTCAAATTAAATCGAGTTGAGTTTATATGCTTACACGTAGAAGTTGCATCCAGCACCAGGAGGGACAGACAAACTCGAAATCTGGTCATCCCAACCATTACCGAGGTTAACTTTGGTATATTAGACATGGTATTTCTAATGAACAGGAATATGGAAACATACGGCAGGCTTGTTCTTTACTCATGTTAGCTTCTGTCCTCTCTGCTAATGTAGTTTGAAACTTACCATTCACCCAGAACGTTTCGTGCCTTCCTCCTTGATTCGGATCTAACTCAAAAATTAGGAATAGACTTTGACCGACTGAATTATTCATACCAGCCCAGACGTCCACTCCAACACTTCGTTTGTGCAGGGACGTGGCGTCTCCTCTCTTTACCTCGTTATCCGCCTCAATGATCGGGTTCCGAGCAACAAGTTTCCCTTCTGCGTCGAAAGCGTGCGTCGTGGCTCCGTCTTGGGCTGGAATTCTATGTTAGTCAATGGGCTAATTGGTTGCGAGGAAACAACGAACGGCCCGGAAAAAATGGCAAAGTGTCCAACTCGACTACGTTGACAGAGTATTCTGCAGTAGGAAGACCAGAGATAGCGGCCATAAGCGCGGCGGTTGAAAGAGACAAAGTGTAGACGAACTTCATGATGAAATGCTGGTGGCTTCTTTGAAGTAAAGATATTTGATTGAGTGTGCTTTTATGAGATATAAACGTCTTATCGAGTGCGATAAATGGAAGCCTACAATCACCAAACCCCTCTTATATATGTATTTTCAACCCAAGGATTTGTATATTCTAATAACCCCGAGTAGCAATCAATTTTCACATGGCCATCTTTGCAGAAAATCTAGAACAGTCAGAAGGGGCCGAGTATGCTCTTTAACCCAAACGTGGCTGGGGAGTTCCCTCAACCCCAGGCTGCCTAACGCTTTGAAGGATTTGTCTGCTCACACCTACAAAATTTTTAACTTCGGAAAACAACACGCTAGAGAATAAATGCCGCTGTGTGGGCTACTCTGTCGGCAAAATCAAAGCTTAGTTTTTACATTGGAAATTCCTTTTTGGTAGAAGTGTTTGGTAACCCGAAAATCTCACTTGGCAACACAAAACTATGCGGTAAAGGCTGGGTGCAAGGCCTCCCGCCTAGAACACAACGACTCCGCCATGCGCAGCACAAAGTGCACCCAATATGTCGGAATTGAGGATTATCGTGAAACAATTCTGGAATACGCCGGGTTTTCCTAGTAGCAGTGCTTAGCTAACGGGGCCTTTGAAATCTTCTAGCCCAGCCCCGTACATTTCTCTCCTAGGCATTTCTGAAAACGGACTATAGTTCTAAGATTCTACCTTCCTTTAAACGTGGAAATTGTTTCCTGAAAACAGCGATACTTTAGCACCTTTGTTACATTTGTTAAGGGCCTGAATTCATGTCAGGATCAATTCAATCAAAGTGGCACATTACAAAACACCCATTGTGAGTCAGGCCCACCAGTAATATTTTATCAAGGTGGCAATAAAGAGTGTAATCGGATCACCGTGGGATGAAGGAGCGATGACAAGCTGTTAAAACATTATCTTTGCAGCTTGTTGAGAGGGTGTTCAGGTTGCGCATTAATCTGAGGCCATCTTTTGGTCAGAGTTGTCTCATCGTGAACGAACAGCAGTGGTGTGATTGAAAGCCTAGTAAATAAACGTGAAGCAAATAAAATCTGACCTATGGAGAATATAAGCAGAGATATCTGGTTCAGGTTTAAGAGGGAGTTAGGTGGAAGTATACAAACTCAGGTCCATGGAGGAAGAATCAGGGATGCCGTAATTAGCGATCAACATGAGCAGGCCACGAGATAGATCGAAAAGTTGAAGGACGTTGGAAGGGTAGTCGCCCAGTATGATGTTGTCCGTGTCGTGCTGCGTTGGGCTAACGCGGGATTTCTATTTCTATATCTTGGGGAAGCACAACACACTCTCTCAAACGCTACACTAGAGCGGGTTCGGAGCAGTCTACCACCCTGGTTTTACCAAGAAGAATATTAATACTTCAGAAATGAATGATATCCCAACTCACAAAAGAGAGCCTAGAGCATCGACCAAAATGAAACAAACTTGCACGATGGCTTTCATACTTGATGTTTACGGATACACAAGCTTGGTTCCTGCCATTAGGGCAAAGACTTCAAGCGAAGGCGAGAAATATCAAAACTAGTGCTTGCCCTGATAGTTATATGATTGAGTGATGAACAAACCTGTCACATAGGCAGATTGGAGAAGCATGTTTCGACATTCGTACCTCTGCTTCGGTATTTTGCTCCTAAGATGCTAGCTATAAATTTATATAAAGATCTCACGATGGATAATGCAGCGAGGGCATAGAAGAGGAACTCGCTGAACCCGTGAGTAAAATGAAACGTGCCTACAAATAAGGGAAATTGACTTTTGTTGAATTTCTCCAACAACATGTATACAGGGCTGTTTGTCTAGGCTACACGGCCCTTCCATGAACAAGTGACTAGCGCGAGCCACCGCACATATGAAATTTGTATGGAAAACTAAAGATATGGATGGAAGACACACGGATAGCGCTAGTCACCTTGTCATGGGAGGGCGGTGTAGCGCCTTCTCGCTTACGTCCCCGCTAACGTTGAACCCACGAACTTTTATCCTGCAATTACTCACGCTTTACCCCTTCTGTTTCAGCCTCGACACAGTTCAATCAATCGTAGCCCTGGACTATCCATCAAAATCTTAAGCAGCAAGACAAAGATGAGCATACCTGCTGCTGCTACAGATGCGCTTCGCTCTCACCTTGCCTACACACCGCAGCCACTGAAATTCGGCACAAGCGGCCGACGCGGCGAGGTCGTCCATTTGACGCAGCTAGAAATCTACACCAACGTCCTGGCCGAGATCCGTTACCTCCAATCGCTCCCGCAATCCGAAGGTGGTATTCAGGCTGGCGACGACTTCTATTTTGCACACGACCTCCGCCCTAGCTCCACCAAACTTGTCGAAAATGGCCGCGGTGGCCTCTGTCAAGCCGTCCAACAGGC
Organism: Beverwykella pulmonaria; assembly: GCA_001599595.1. Lineage (NCBI taxonomy): Eukaryota > Fungi > Ascomycota > Dothideomycetes > Pleosporales > Melanommataceae > Beverwykella > Beverwykella pulmonaria. The sequence continues at coordinate 5,000,893 of BCHH01000001.1, forward strand.
CTTGAAGAATGCCGGCATGCACCCCATCAACTTAGGCGCCATTCCCACACCTGCTTTGACGTACTGGGCCCTCAAGCACGGAAAAGGTAGTATCATGGTCACGGGCAGCCACATACCCTTTGATCGCAATGGCTACAAACTCAACACCTCCAAAGGCGAGCTCATGAAGAAGGACGAACAGCCCATCAACGACAAGGTTGCTCTTACTCGCGAAGAACTTCTCTCACAGCCCTACGCCGAGTCTATCTTTGACGGACAAGGCGTCTTTCGCAGCGCACAACCCGAGCTTGTTCCTGCGACAGATCAAGGCAGATCGGCCTATATCCGGCGCTACCTGGACTTTTTTAAGGGCGAAACCCTCCAGGGCATGAAGCTCCTGGCATACCAACACTCGGCCGTTGGTCGTGATCTCCTAGTTGAGATATTCGAAGCACTTGGCGCTGGGGTCACGCCTGCCGGCCGCAGCGACACTTTTGTACCTATCGATACCGAAGCCATTGACCAGGCCCAGCTCGATACAGTCCAAGATCTTGTGAGCAGGACCGGCCAGAGATTCGATGCTATAATTTCCACTGATGGCGATAGCGATCGTCCGCTTATTCTTGCCCCCGAAGGCGACAAGCTCCGCTTTTTCAGCGGCGACCTTTTGGGTATCATCGTTGCTGAGTTTCTGGGCATCGATGCCGCCGTCGTTCCGATCAGCACCAATGATGCTATAGATCGCGGGTCTCTATCCTCTGTCACCGAACCCAAGACAAAGATCGGCAGCCCCTACGTGATCGCTGGCATGGAGCGCGCCGTCTCCAAAGGGCGTCGCCGCGTCTGTGGGTGGGAAGCCAATGGTGGTTTTCTCACGAGCTGTGACATCGAGCGCAACGGCAACGTGCTCACGGCGCTTCCCACGCGCGACGCTTTCCTTCCTCTGCTCTGCGCCCTGTTCGCGGCGTACAATAGCAAAACCACACTGCCAGAACTCTTCGCTACACTGCCCCACCGTTTCAGCCGCGCTGCGTTGCTTCGGAATTTCCCTCGTGCAACGAGCTTGAAGATTATGGAGCGATTTTCACCCCCTGAAGTCATCATCCAGGACGTCTGCTATCAACCGGACTACATCATCGCTCGCAGTTCTGATCACACTACGCTCCATCTCAACGAGTCTTCTGCTAAAAGACTTGATCTGGTTCGGCAGGAGCTTCAAAGCGTATTTTCTGCCGAATCCGGTTTTGCCCCGGTCTCCCGGATTCTCTACACGGATGGAGTTCGCATCATATTTTCTGATGGTGATGTTGCTCACTTCCGCCCCTCCGGTAACGCTGACGAGCTCCGTATCTACTCTGTCGCTGACACGCAAGAGCGTGCCGACTCGATCGCCAGCCAGGGAATCGCGGAACCGCATGGCCTCCTAAGGCGCTTAGAACATATGGTTTAAATTCCAAGGAGCGATTCGAAACCAGCACCTTTCTCTGTCCCTTTTGGGTGAAGGAAAGAAACTGCCAAAAACAAACCATGCGGACAAAAACACTAAGGAGACTATTTCATGTCAGGAAGCCTAAGAAATATTTTGTGGTATACTGTGCAATGGCAAAGAAGGTCATAGCCCATTACAGCAATCAATACCTATCTAACTCTGTTAATACGTTTCACTGTTTACTACTCAGCTCTTTTGAGAACTTCACAGACTTACAGCTCAGATGCTATTTTCCAGTGCATCATAGACTGATTCTTCCTGTCACACTATGGAGACATGATTGCTGCATGTTTTACTGTTGCCTGCTTACATTGTCACGTTTGTGGTGCGGCGATGAACGTTGACACGGATGCCCGTGTCGAAATGAACTGGCCAATCACGCGTCACCTTCTGCAAGACCGTTACAATCTGCCGATGCACAATCCTAACGGTTACAGGGAAGGCGAGCTTATTCGGATTTAGATTCACTGATCGAATACCTAAGCTAACTCCCACTCGTCACTGCATGCCCCACCCCGCCTTGCTCTTCTGCAAACGCATTAGTCCCAAAACAGTAGTCCTAAGGCGCGATACCAGCAGGAACGTCGATAAATTCAGCCTCGATGTCCAGGGCGGTGCATGTTGAGGTTACTAGGCCAGACCCGGTCCTTGCTATTTAAGCAGTCCTATATATCCATATACTAAGGCTTAGGCTGTGCCGGCCTCTTCATCCACCAGAACCACTGCTTACGTCGTGCATCAAACTTTTCCGGGACAGGACACTCGTACTTGCCAAGAACTACAAAACCTTCCTGGGCATAGAGTCCCCGGCCATAGTCCCCCGCCTCAACAACAGCCTAGTCAAGTCAGCTTTGGGGCCGCGATGGATTAGATGGGACGGCTCACCTCGACGCCGAGACGGTCTGCTGCAGCAGTCCCCCACTTGACAAGCATCCTTCCAGTGCCCTGGCGTTGATATGCCGGGTCAACAATAAGCATGTCAAGCACTAGAAGCCACAGTGAGCGCGCGACGGGCCGTAGGCTGGGCAGATCCTTTACCTGCCAAGTTCCCCCCGGAGTCCCTGATGTCCTGGAACCTAGGAACAAGGTAGCCGTCAAACAGGTAGCGTGCGAAATCCTTCTCCTCCTCATCCTTCTAATAGTCGCCAGCGAGCTCGGGCTTGGGCGGCACCACGCCATCGTATAGGTTCCATTTCCCGCCTGCAACCATCTCGTTCTTGTCGTTGACAACCTTCAGGAAGGTAGTGTTATGATCAGCTCTCATGGTGGCTAGCATGCGCTCAGCACCGGCCGCGCGCCCAGCAGGGGTGGTGTGGCCGGGGAACACGGCGTCGATGTACTCGTGGTCGTTCTTGAACGCCAGAGAGACGAGCTCGAAGAAGCGAGGCATGTCCGCCTCAGTACACTTTTCGACCTTGAACGCCATAACTGCGGTGACGGACGCGTGTCGGTAATTCGGGTGGAGTTGACGCGAAGAATGGGTGCGGAGGAGGAGGGTTTGGAGAGAAGCCCGGTTGATCAAGCAGGTACTGGGCTTTGACGGCTGGACTTCGAAGCAAATATCTGGCGGAGAGGTCCAATGAGATTCCCTGTTCATATCAGTCGAGGCACAGTCGATGCAACCCCAACTGGTGGCTGCTGCATTGAAACGCCCTTCATTTTGTTATCACGGCCGTGCCGCTGGCGTGCGTCGTCCGGACTGGAGTCTTGAATCTCGTGTGCGTTCTCTCTGGGGGGGAACAATTTGTGAGGATCGGCTGCGCGGGTTGATTGGCTATCCTTGGCCGGCCTGTATGGGCCACGGCGGGCCCGCTGTTGTGGAATTGCTGGATTCGGCTCGAAAGATGCGGCTTTCTCGAAGCGCGTGTGGCCAAACTCGGACACGTGCGTGGGCCAACATGGCAGACGCAAAGGAAGCGAAGGTACCTCAAGGAGCGCATGCCGGCGCGGTGCAACCAACTATCGGATCGTCTTTTGCCCATGGTTTCTTGAAGCCCCCGTTCCAGCCCGGGTACCTCACTCCCAATCTATACCATCTGCCTGTCCGTCTTCATCAGTCTTCTCCTGGGTCTCATCAACATTAATTCTTCGACCGCCTTTAATGCCATGACGTCGCTTTGCATCGCCGCCTTCTATTCCTGCTACGTTGTCTCTGCTAGCGTGTTATTGCATGCACGGTTGACGACGCCAACGGGCAAGTTGCGGTACGGCCCGTTCCACATGGGGCGTACTGGCGTTCCCATCATCATTCTCTCCCTCATCTATAGCGTGATTGGTATATTCTTTTCATTTTGGCCCCATGTGCCAAATCCGGAGCCATTGTCTATGAACTGGTCCATTGCTGTCTTCAGGGGAGCGCTATTATTCAGCGCCGGTTATTGGGCTGCCTATGGGAGGAAGATTCATACGGGCCCATTGATTGAGATCGATCCTATAGATTAAAGCAAGGCTACACTATCTCGCTATTCAACCACGCCTCGTCTTGTATATTAAACCCAAGGTCTTTAGTTATAATCTTGATTAGATTGCAATCGCAATTTGTTTAAGAGGATCTACCTAGCTTTGTGAAACTGCAATTAGTGTGTTATTTTATTGGCTTTCTGAAAGGCTGCATTTATATATTTAATAGAAATATAGGGTTTACGATAGTGGTAAAGGTTTACAGCTACAAGGCCTGAAGTAATTTATACTATAGTCTTGCGCTAAAAACCTCATCATTGTCTTGATGCATTTCAAATCACTTGGAGTACTTCATCCTACCTGCAATTGTTTCCAAACTCTCGGAACTTTTGTCTGCTATGAAATTCGGGCAAAGTAGACCTCCGTATTACTGAAATCACTATCCTGCCGATGGAGACAAATCTAAACTCGTTTATGCCGCTAAATACATCAGGGGTATCATGACAACTTACTATCACGGTATATCACGTGAATATCACGTGCACTATATGATCTTGGATATCACGTGTACTTTACGCTTAGTCACATGTCTCGATTAGTCATGGCTGGATATATATACTCGTCGATTTCCATAGCTTCTAAATCAACTCAGTCCCTGATTTATCTCGTCCATATTACGTGACCGCGCACTCCGATACTTACAAATGAATCGTATAAACCGCCTACCAAATCATTCCCAGCCCGACAAAAACACCCAACCCCAATATCACCACGTCTCTCTTAACCTCAATCCCCGTAGTAGTACTACTCCCCACCCGCTTAAGCGTAATCGTTTCGTGGGGCGCACCCGCCGTCGGCGTTACTCCCAAATCGGTAAACATCGCTATCTCAAAAATATCAGTTCCACTCATTACCCATCAAAACATCTTCCACTTACGCGGAATCGGACCCGTAGTCACTGCCGGCGTAAAAACCTTACCCAGATTCTCCCATCCCGCCGTAATGAAAACATCCTGAGTACTCATCGGAAAAAGCGGCCCGGGATTAGGACCCCATTGTGGTGGTTTTTCCGAGACCTTGGGAACGTCTGCCGTTTTCGTACCGCGTTCATAACAATATACAGCGATCGAAGATTGTCCGTTCAAGTCTTTGCCTGCCAGTGTTGAAACGCCGCAATCTGTGCTTATGAATTTGCCGTTGGGTAAGGGACGGGTGATGTGTACTACGTTCTCGGCCTGGAAGAACGTTTGACTCGTGGTCCCGAACTCGGAGGTTTGGCAGGGATCCGCGGCGGTGCCTGTGCCTATAATAGTCGCGGGTAGAACGCAGGTTACTGCGTACGAGGTGCCGTCTAGTTCGCGCGACAGGATCGAGGCATAGTATGTCGCGCTGCCTCTATATGGCGGAACGAGGTTTCTGACGGACTGGATTCGGGTCGTCTGAGGGCTCCAAGATATGGCCTGGATTGAGGGCACGAGTAGGGCGATGAGGGTTATGAGAAGCATCGTCGAGAGATCATGAAAATTCGAGAAAGGGCGAAAATGGAAAGATGAGAAATTTCAAATGGAACCTTATACGGAGTTAAAATGAAAAGGAACAGAGAAGGTAATATTAGGTATCAAGAGGAGAGATCGGGAATTAAGTGATTTTAAAACGTCACGCCTTGAAGAGGCGCCGCAGGGCGTTAGCCGGCTCACCTAATAACACCGTAATCCGTACCCAAAACTTGCCAACCTGGAAAGCAGACTTTGCGCGTACAAATTCAGAATTTCTAAAGAGGCATTTACAAAAGACTCTGAACTATTTTGGTGGCCAGGAATTTCGTTCAAAGCACCATAACGTGGATCTCGTGGATACAACCAACTCAGCCTCAAAGACTTGTAATTTAGGCCCCCAGCTCCTAGTTGTGAGGCTCAGTTCCGTGCGCGAAAAATCGAAGCTAATCACTGTGAATTGTACACAGTCCCATAGAGTCCGAAGTAGGGAAATGATTCGATTGATTGACGATGAATGAAAGTGATGACGCGGGATGGACTTGCGGACGACTAGTTCTCTGCTAAGGCTGAATTAGACAAGGGAAGAGAGGTAATTCAAGCGACCATTCCAAACTCATTTCAATTGATGCTCAAGGGGTGGTCTCTCGCATCCTGTACATACCAAACAAGTTACTCAATCCTAACCTTCGTACCAACTACAATCCATTCACCATTAGCTCAAACTGTTCTCTAGCAATTGGCGTAGATTACTAATCGAAGTTAGTACACAGATCAAAATATAGAACGGAGGGAACGTACCGTTAATGTAGAGAACGAAAGAGTCTGCGTTATTAAGAGCCTGGCTGGCAGAAAGAGTGGTGGCAGCAGCGTATCCGTAACCTCAGTCGTCGGTTCCCGGGCTAAAGACAGCAGGCGCGTGAGTCTCCTCATGTATAACTCATGTAGAACAGTGGTGGCTTGGTCCTAGGCGTGGCAAGAAGAGGTAAGAGCGGGAAGTGCGCTAAAGAAGAAGGGGCAGTAGGTGATGAAGTTAGCCGCGGGGACAGTGTAGGCGAGAGCGTTGGAAGAGCAGCCCTGCGTTTAGTTAATAAATAGAACTATTGCTGCCAATTCCCAGGTTCGCAAGACTTAAGCCATAGGTATCGTTGCAGTTGGTCGAAGTTTTGCTGCCAGATCGTCCACAATCAGAGGCAACAGCCTTTAGACGTGCAGAAACAGTGCTCTTAGTAAAGGAAGAAGTCGAATTGAAGTAGGTGGTGGGCTTAGTGCCTGCAGAGGTTGCAGAAGCGGCAGAATTAGCCAACTTAGCGCAGTTGGAGAGAGCAGTGCGAACGGGCGTCAACTTGGAGCCGGTGCAGCTGGAGTCCCCAACGGTGCGCTTGGCCAGAGCCTTCTCAACAGTAGCAGCAACGGCACCATCGATTGACATTGTGAGCTTGTTGGACGCATGGAATGCTACCATACGGGGTCCCTGATTGTGACGTTGCTACGGTTGCATAGGATGGCCGGCAGCACATGAATCACCTAGCCGCAACACCCTCTAGGAAGTTGGTCCTAGCCTGACAGTCCACCATCGACGATACATAAGAGCTATCTACTGCTAACTAGGTCATGTACTACTATTATCTTCTTTGAAAAATGAATTACAACCTTTCTATCGGATATATCGTGTGCCTCTCTAGCGGAGTAGCGCTAGGCATCTGGCTTCTAATTCAGGACTTTCGAACGCAGACCCGCTGGAGGAGGGTAGTCGCCATCTTCTTTAATGTTGCTCAGATCACCTTAGCCGTGCTTGATATAGTAGCACTAGTAGTCATCGTACTCCACCTTTCTCGTAAGTTAGATTAGTTAAACCTAGCAATTGCATGCACCCTCCGGTCTATTGTCTGCACAAATGTAAGCCCCTTTAAGACCTATTAGTTTTAGTACACTGATCTATAAATGGCTGAATACACAGATTTTAAATGCAGTTTTGTTTTTATTTGTACTACTAGTCCAATTCTCTCGACGTGGTTTTCCTGCTGGCGACTATAACAACGCCGAAACTCAGGACGTTATCCCTTAACCCAAACCTATTTAAATTTTCTAACATTCTTTATTACAACAAATATAGTTGCAGCACTCTATGAACTATCTGGAGTGGTTTTACCTTTTCTTCAACAACCAAAAATGTTAGATAATCGCCTGCACCAGGGCATCTACCTTGTATATCACATATCATACGTTACACACATTTGCAGAAGCATCGTCTTTACAGTGTTTATCTTATCCATTTAAATTATGCCATGGTAGAATATGCTGAAACCATCCAACTCCCGCATAATGTGAACTGGATCTTCCCCTTCTTTCCATAATGTTATCTCGAGCTCTTCGATTTCCTCCATAGTCATGTCCTCCACCCCCACATTTAAGTTCCCCATGTAAGCATACTCATACATGACTGGAAAATCTGGAGCATGCTTCTCACGAATATTTCTATCACTGTCTTCTACACCATGAAATCTCTGACGATACCTCCGCATTATATTCAGACCTAGCGGTGCACTATCCTCCATGAAATGCCGGTCCGGGGTTTCCCATTTTGGGTGCAGCTTTGGCAGATTGATAGCAACATCCAAGTTTAAATTATTGCTTAGAGGCGTCAGTGGAAACAAGACAGCGCGTTCATTGACCACGGACCACGAGCGTGGCTCGTCATGATCAAGCCATATCCAAAGCTTCCTTAATTTGGCCAAGTGGTTAATGGCGGGACGTAAGCCTGTCCATTCAGAGATGGAATGATGCATTGACGATAATTCAGAGCTAGTAGAAGTACCAGCATGCTCGAGCGCCTCGTAAGCGGACAGAGGGAGCCGCAGGCTAATGTGCAGCTCTTTGAGGTCCGGCAGCATGAGAGTCCAGAGGGTGGAAGTGGGAATTGGCCTAGAACTGAGAACGCCAAATTATGGAGCTAAGACCCTGAGTGTATTGAGATCATTAATGTGACACGCGGTGATCTCAGCCATCATAACTGCTACATCGATGAACCTGCACAGTGATGTTAGCAAAGTAGCTACACTGGCATTTCACCACTTGCTTACATTCTCTTACACACAAGAAGCAGCGTCCTCGTAGCAAAATTATAATCTGTCCCGCAACCCTGATTTAGCGCTTCCTCTTCACACCGCCAGTGCTCGCCCCAAGAAGACCTTAAACGGTGCGTGTATATACGATCCGCATGGGGTGTCATGTGGAGTTGTCCTATATTTGATCGCCGGCAGACACAGCTGGGATGGGCATCTCCGTCGCGTTGCACGCATGCCGATACTTGAACTCCCTTCTCATGGAGGAAAAGGTGAATTTGGCTGGGAATGAGGTGCACATAGATTGCACGACGGATCTCGGCTGGTACGACGAAGAGTTTGGTTTCGAGTTGGGCTTTAATAGATATATCAATGTTGAGTCTTGTTGACATGATAAATTGTTGGTGTTCAGAGAGGAGTGACCTCTAGTGCAGTGGAGATGAGTTAAAGTGGGTGATTTGAAATGACCACGAGGGCGGTTCTTACCGTAAAGGCTGTTGCTGAGCCACGAAAATAGACAAACGAGCTGCTGTGCCGTAGCACCGCCACAATCCGCGCAACAAGAAGGTAGAAGTGGCCACCTGTGACTGCGCAAGCTGGATCGTGTTGATTCAACTTGTGCATACCTTTTCGGCTAATTAGTGGTTACCGTGCTGAATCAGCTGACGCTCAGACCCACCTGACGCTCGATTTTCTGATATTTGCACCCACGACTTTTGAAGCTGTACAGCTCTATTTATATGATAAATCTATGCAATTTTTTGTGGTAGGAATTAAAAAGGCTTATATATTTGATTGGTAATAATAAATCAATTGCGATAGCGCTYAGGGAGATTAATTTGCCTCATGCGCCGCGACCTAGCCGGTGCAGAGACTGCACCTACCGTTGGCAATAAATCCACATCTGTATCCTTGCTATCCTCAGAATCAATTTAAAGAGGTGTAATAGCCTTCTGCTTGCCTTTCTTAGCCTGTTTGAGGTCGTTTTTTAGTTGTTGCTCTGCTTGACGGGCGATCTTTGCCTCCTCTTTTTAAGCTGCCTTGACCYGCTGCTCCTGCAGTCGCACTTCCTTTGCAGCAGCCCTCATACGCTTCCTCTCCTTAAGCATACAAGCCTTTTTAGCCTTCTAGGTCTCCTTGCGCTTAATCTCATCCTCTTTTTGGAGTTGCAGAACCTTCTCTTCTTCCTCTTTTTGCGCTTTTTGCTCAAGTGCTAGCTAAACTTTAGATAGTGACCAAAAGGTAGCTCCTCTATGATAGTTAGCAGGTGCATTGAGCATCAGCGGCTTGCCACGCTGCCAGCACTTCCTCTTATTAATAAGAGCGTCTTTTAGCCGCTCATTTTCATGCTAGAGAAGATTAATACGCACTAAAGATAAGTGCAGTGCTTGGCTTAGCTGTTGTGCTTGCACATTATGGATATTGGTTACTACCTTGTGCAGAAGCCTCTCAATCTTACGCCAATCTGAAGCACTTAACACTGACGTACTACTCTTACTTAAAGAAGGCCTCTCTTGCTCCTCTATACTAAAGCGCTTAAGCACTTTGTTAGGATTAAATGGCGACAGACTAGTTACTTGAAAGGCCTTAAGGATAGTTTTAGACTTAAAGGATGTTGTATAGGCCTTGTAGAACATGCGGAAGAAGTCTCGCTTTGTAATAGAAGACAGTCCTTAGCATTTATTTATAAAATCTGCAAGCTCTGCTGTGTAGGCTGATAATAGAGGCTTAAACATGCAGACGTTGAGAGGTTGAAGCGTATAAGTTGAATAAGGTGGATAGATGGCTAGTAGTATCTTGTTGTTGTTACAGTATTTAATAAACTCCATTGTGACGTGCGATCCATGCCTATCTAGGATAAGAAGTCAATATAATTGTTAGGCCTTTGCATTTGTCTCGCAATTAAACACCTCCTTAAGCTATGCTAGTCCTATCTTGTTGTTTGTCCATCCACTAGGTAATAAGGTAAAGAAGGCCTTGTGCTTTGAAGAATTAAAATCTTGCAGCTACGTGTCTTAAATGTTGCCAGAGACTGCCTAATAAATTAGTGCAGGAGTAAGAGCAGTCCCGTCAGCGCATATACATGCAATTGTTGTAATCCACTCACAATTGCTATCCTGTATAATCTGCTTGATTCCACCCTCTTCATATCAACATTGTGAGAACACCCGCTTCATTCTAGACAGCACCCCAATTAGGAAGCCCTTCTCATCCATATTGTATGTATGCTGAGGCTCTATACTGTATTGCTCTATTTTGGCGCGCAAGAGCTCAAAGTATAGAGAGTATTTGAAGGCTGAATCAGCTCGTTTTCGTGAGGCATCAATGCCGGTTGTCCATCGCGATAGGAGGTCGATTTTTTGTCGGTTGATAAAGCGCGACACCCAGGTTTTGCCAGCCTCTCTGCCAGCTATTTCTGACGCGAAATTTCAAATCATTTCTCTGGAAGGAGGTAGGCCTCTTGCGCAAAGACTATCAATATACAATACTAGCTCTTTTTCTTGTGCAGTGCTAAGCAATCGTTCATTTTCGCATTTCTCAGCGCGGGTACCCTGCACCCCCCGGTGACGGCGCGACAGCGTATTACGCTCAACACCGTACTCTTTGGCAATTTTTGTGTAATTAGGTTTTTCTCCAGGCTTCAGCGATTTCAATGACTCTAGGGCGAGCTCGATTGGATCCATATTGAGTGTTCTATGTGTTGTTGAAGTGTGGAGCGATATGACGAAAATCGAGCGTTAGGTGGGTCTGAGCGTCAGCTGATTCAGCACGGTAAGTGTGTCGGAACAAAATGTGAATGCACTTTGCTCCTGCATTAATTAGCATATATAATTACGCTTTCCAACAAAGTGCTGTGCCGTAGCGAAAAGCTAGTTTGTCTGAATTTACCTCAGGTGGAGGCTCGACGCTTAGATGCATGGCGTCAGGAGGGGGTTCAACTCTGGTAACTAAAAAAAAATAACAATCCGTCCTAGTGTTGATAGGGATCTTACAGCTAGCTGCATAGTGGTGCGAGCACTAGTCGGCAAGGCATAAGACAGTTGTACGGTGTACACAGCGTACGGGGATAGTAGGGTGGGCAACAGGTTTCTGGTTATTGCTCTGCTAGTCTATGTACGAACGCGAGCGATATTTAAGGAGGCGCGCTCGTGCACGGGCATCACGTGGTATAACCACGTGATCCTATACCGGGCTAGACATACTTTACGCCGTATCGCTCCTGCGTACGGACACCTAGCATATTTACTAGACCGAAAGTCTGAAATTTTGTGGAGTACCCTCTCGATAACCTCTCCGCTTCCGTATCAAGACTTTATTTCAAGTCTTTTTCGTTCCACAAGCTATGCACTCCCTTTTCGCTCTACTTGCAGCGTTGTAGTTCACGTTTGAAGCGGAGAGAGTGATTGTTGTTGTATTGATTCTACGGAGGAGCTATCGAAGAAATACCTAGAGCCTTACCAGAAACGACAGGAGCCTGCTAAGGTAGTGATAACAAATATGGAAGTGAGTCATATGAGCAAGCATCGAGGAGGCTCATCATGTGACCCACAGGTCGACAAACCATGCAATAGAAATGGATTTGCTTAAGAGGCAGGAGTAAGCATTGAAACTTAACTAAATACAATAACGTTCTATCTTGGTTGTCCAGGTTTGACCATTCTCTTAAACCCCAGAAGATATTTTGCCCGCTTTATACATGAGTTGATGTAATTGACTTGGATAAAAAACGATTCTTCTTGTGTCCACCTCGAGCACCGTCACCACTCATTGACATACTTCGATTTGGCCTGCTACGCGGGCGGATTAAAGCTTGTTTTTCAAATGGGGTATGCGAGGCAGCCTTGCGAACTTCTTGCGTCGCGACGCGAAACTGAGCCTTCTGTAGAACAGTGCCAGCTGTTATCGGCCTCGGTTCGCTTCCCATAAGATAAATCTGCGGAAATATAACAAAGAGCTCATCGTCCAGAGCATCGGCAGTGACTGGTGACACAAGTCGCTCGCTTTCTCTGCCATTCGCAACCTTTACTTCGAAATTGTGCCAGTGAAGCTCGGTATCAGGATTATAGAAGAAGGTGGGTTCAAGCTTTTGCTTACTGTGCTGAACGGACCGCCAAGTCTCTTGTACTTGAACCAAGAAGTCTCCCAGATCTTTTTCGAACGGAACAATAGCGTCATGAGTGAGGAAAGCATTTACGTCGGCATCCTCAAACAAATCTTCTACAACCCATTCAATCCTATCCTTTCCGCTTGACTCTTGTTCTTCTGGGAACATTGATAGGAGTGTGCCTCGAGCAAACCTCTCTTTCTTCTGATCGACAGTCGCTTCACGACGGAGAAGCTCTCGGAATCCACTTTGTTCACTTAATATATACGTAGGTTGGAAGATATATTTGTCAATCAACCTCGCAAGGATCCCAAGAACCGTTACAACGCGCATCTCCTTTGCAATATCCGAATTGGATTGGGGCAGCGGTATTTGGTGTTTGAAAATGACAGTATCGCGCAATTTGTCCCAGTCGTTCTACGAGCGCAGGCGGGGTCAGTAATTAATATTTAACAGGGTCTATGAAAGCATACCTGGAGCATCTTGTCTGGCAAATCTTGTCCGAAGGACCTCCTCACCAACCCAGTGGCAGAACTCCACAACCCTTTCAGCTCTTTAGCCCTATAGCCGCAGTGTAAGCTATTAGGACGACGGCACGTCTTGTGCTACTTACATATCTTCCACATTAACGTCATTGAGAGGTACAGAAAGCTTGAGCACCTCCTCTAGTCGCCCCTTTGTTACAGTGGATTCTTCCCGGAGCTTTTCAATATCAACTCTGTTCTTATTTGACAAATCTTCTAGCTCCTTCGCCAAACTCTGTGATCTGTTCAACTTTTCTGAATAGCTATTTATATTCGCTTGAGCTTTCTGCAGCTGCTTTCTTAAGTTTGTGATTTCTAGCTCTTTTTCTTTCAGTTTAGTGATCTTTGCGCCACACTTCGTTTCCAGTTCACGACCTTTTTTCTTGATATCCTCCAGTTCTCCCTGGAATGCTGTAATCGCGGTGTTTTTTTTTTGAAGATCTTTCTGCAGTCCTTCCGTTGTACTTTGAAGCGCAGCGTTTTCGCCTCTCCATGTCTCATACGCAAGGTTGTAGGTCTTCAATTGTTGTTGATCGAAGGCAGTGTGCCTTTCCTTTTCAGTAGTCAACTGCACAGTAAGTTCGTTGATTCGATTATCTTTGTCTCTGATATCTTTCTCCAGTTGTGGGATCGTGTCGATTAAATGTGATAGAACGGTGAACCCTTTCGCCGAGGCAAACGAAGTTATCGCGTCCTTAAGATGTTTGGCTATGCTGAGGGAATCGGACAACGAAGTAATGCCATTGGCGGCTGAATTAGCTCCGATAGGAGTTTGCTCTTCTTTCGTAGCCATTTTTCTTTCTGTTAAGGCGGGGGTGTCTAGACCCGAAGTTTATTAAAATAGAAGACACTGAACAGTTATCTGAGCTTTGTCATAGTACGGTGCGAACTGCTCAAAAGTAACTAGCGAGATCTGCTCTTTTCTCTAAAGTTACCAATGCCTTCTTTCATGTCTCCATAACCTCCATGCGGTATTAAAATGTGACTCTTATTTTCATAGGAGAGAGGCGCACTGATGCCTCGATGATGCGGGGTAGTTGCTGTAACTGGCCCTCTTTTCCTGTTGTGAACACCTCCATATTGATTGACATTGAGACTTGTTTATTTACAGCTGATCGAACCAAACGATGCGAAGAGAATAGTGAGAATACTAACGGGTCTCTCCTCGTGCATGCATACCTTAGCACGAACCTATGCAGATAATCTAAACGGCCAGAGGGTGGAACAACAGTCATAACTCAATTTTCAATGTGGCGTCCTGGTGAGCATCGAAATCTTGATTTTGATTTGTGTTTGCCAGCGCCTTCAGTACTTCTTGCATGTGGGAGCTGTGTCCTGTTTGAACTAACTGCGGCCGCTAAAGCGGCCCAGTAACCACATGCATGGATTATCATTTCGATTGGTGTAATTACACGCCATTATTGTCGGCCGCGTAGTGCAATGACTCGGAAGAAACGTGGTGGATGGTTATTGGTCTACATTACAATAGCCCATGTGTTCACCGCTGAGGGGTACCATTTAATCCACCATTGTTTCCAGTTTGTGAGTCATTTTTTTGTCTCGTGTACAGTCGCTAGCGAAATCATCTTTGCAAGATTTCGCGGCCGTGAACGTCGCAGAAGATCGCGGTTGGTTTAAGACCTACATGCCTTTCACTTCCACACGCGAGAATTTGCCAGTCCTAGGAATAGGCACCGTTGATATTCCCATCAAACACTTGCCTAGAATGTTAAATATATCTTAGCGAGGTTTTGAACGTGCCTGGTGTCTTTCGCAACGTCATTGGCGATTCGATTATGTTTTCCGACGGCCACGGTGTAGAAACCTCCCTTCAGCCCGAATTCTAGAGGAACTATCAAAGACAGTAAGTGGAAGAGCAAAGTATATTTTGACCCCAACAGCACAATCTTTGCTGTGTAAGTGAGAGGTCAGAAATCGGGTTTGCAGTAGAACCTCCTAGCCAATTCGACCAAACTGCTTGTAAGGAAGACAAAAGTTAAGAAGGTCGGTATACGGCCCCAGAGCTTGGAGATATTGCTATAACGTATATTATATATGAATACTCCAATATCTAAAACCTATTAGCTTTTTATTAAGTACATAGGAGATATTCTGCCGCACAATATTGATTTTTAGGAATACTTTGAGACGCACGGCTTGTTTGTATTGTTGGATAACATGAATTTTGCAACGAACCATTTCGTGTAATGTGGTACTTCATTGATTAAAAAATGATCTATGAACAATGAAGGGAGAAAGGGCGTAGTAGTTGCAGAGGTGGATGTGACGAAAAGTTGAGCTGACAGGAGATAGATGAGAAAGGTTACCAACTATCAAAACAATGAATGATGTAAGAGTGGAGTAGTTTCATATCCCAAAAGAATACAACAACCACACCCAGTTCTTCCCTACTACTCTACTTCCACAGCACCATGCTTTAACAACAGTTTCACGCCACGATACAGTCCCTTCTTCCTTGCCGCCTTGATCGGGCTGCCGAACTTCCCACCCACCACATTTGGATCCGCGCGCTTCTCCAAAAGAATCTCCACAAACTTCACATGATGGTACGCCGCCGCTTGCAACGCCGTACCATACTTCCCTCCTTCCATATTTACATCCGCACCTTTCTCCAACAGCAACTCAACTACTGCAGTGTTGTCTTCCGAAGTTCGGATCATGGTAGAGTCGCAGCAGGCGGCTTGGAGCGAGTTTCCATATTTACCCCCTGTAGCATTGACTTCAGCGCTGTGTTCGAGGAGCAATTTGACGATTGCTGTTTCTCCTGATTTTGCGGCCGCTTGGAGAGGGCTGTCAAAGCGGCCGGTATGCGTGTTTACTTTGGCGCCGCGTTCCAGGAGAAGCTTGACATGTCGAATGACGCCCTTCTTGCAGGCAGCTTGGAGAGGTGAGCCGTAGTAACCACCTTCGATGTTAATGTCAGCACCAGCCTCTAAAAGAAGACGGATACATTCATCGGAAACTTCGACTATAGCTGCTTGTAGCGCAGTGCAGTGTTCGCCTCCCGTAGCATTAACATCGGCGCCTTCGTCGATCAACAGCTTCGTCATCGTGGTTCGTTGGTGTCTCGTAGCAGATTGAAGAGCAGTTCCACATGTTCCTCCTACTGCGTTGATGTCGGCGCCAAGTTCGAGAAGCAGTTTTGCTACCTTAATGTTTCCGGCCTCAGCAGCCTTGCTGAGGGGATTGTAGAAATATCGTTGGCCGATAGAATCTTTGTCTTCGGGGCGTTCCTGGTCGAAAGCGTCTAAATCGCAACCCATGCCCGCCAGTCGTCTGATCAGATCAAGTTGGCCAGGTTTGCCATACCCGCAAGCGCCGATCAGTGCATTGACGTGCAATCCTTGTAAGTTGGGATCTGCCCCACGATCCAGCAGCCAATTCGCCATTTCGTAGTAATTTTGATGGATAGCGGCCTGTAATGCGTTTCCATAATACCCCTGTTGGCCATTAATGTTGGCGCCATGGTCGTAAAGAAGATGTAAGAGGTCTTCGTCGCCCTTTAAAGCGGCGCGGGTAAATGCGGTGTCCCCGAAGCCAGCTTTGAGGTTCACGTCGGCACCCCTTTCCAGAAGCTCTATAACCACCTCTTTTGCTCCCTTATCAACAGCTGCTTGTATCGCCGTACCATACCGACTAGGAGTTTGGAGATTCACATCCGCACCAGCGTCAAACAACCTGTGCATCAACATCGGCCTCTCATTGCAAATGCAGCTCTCCAAGGCTGAACCAGGATCCCACCGAGAGACGTTAGAATCCACGTAATTCGGGTCCGCACCGTTTTTGATCAGCAGCTCAAGGTGTTCTGCATGGTCACACTCAACTGCTGCAGATAAAGCATGCCCCCCATACTGCTTCACATCAACTCCCTTCGCGATAAGAAATTCAAGCATGGCTAAGCCAGAGATCCTAGCAGCTTTATATAAGGCTAATTTGCACGATTCGCTCGCAATATCCATTTCAAGACCATTATCGAGTAATAATTGCACAATGACCGGGTTCCCGGAGTTAACGGCTATTTCAAGCACGGAGTCGTACTTGTCGGCAGAGACATTGAGGTTGGATAGTTCAGCCGACAAACTTGCTCCATATTTGAATAGCAGTCGAATAATGTTCTCGTGACCTAGTGCAAGAGCCGCTCGAAGGGCAGATCCGTGCTCACCACCCATAATGTTTGGGTTGGCGCCATTCTGGAGCAGGATGCGAACGATATCGTCTTTGCCTTCGTGAGTGTTTGCTGCCGCTTGCAGCGCCGTGCAGTACTTCCCGCCCACTGCGTCAACTTCGGCCCCATGATTGAGAAGTAACTGGAGGATTTCTTGATTTTTAGTGGCAGCTGCTGCTTGAAGAGCATGTCCATACTCTCCACATGCTGGGGTGTTGACAATAGCTCTGTGGTCCAACAGCAAGCGGACTTTACCAATTTCCCCCTTGATACAAGCAGCTTGAAGGGCAGTTCCGTACTCTCCTTCAATCGCATTGACGTCTGCACCCGCATCAATCAACCAGCCTACAGCTGCCTCAGAGCTTTGGAAAACGGCGAATTGAAGTACATTTGCATACTTTTTGTGTTCGGCATTCGGATTAGCACCTCTATCCAGGAGAATCTTGGCCAAGTACTCTTTCGTATGCCAGTCCAAGGCTTCATTCAACGCCTCGTCGCCAAATTGCGCACCAAGCTCAAGCAGACGATCCGCAGCCGCCATGTTTCCCCCAAAGATGGCCTGGTCCACCGGAAACATCTGGGTGCTGCCTCGGCAGTTGACGTTGGCACCACTGTCCAGCATCAGCTGAAAAGCTGCAGGCTGCAGGGATTGGATTGAGGCCTTGAGAGGTGTGCCGTAAGTCCCACCTTTTCCATTCACATCTGCGCCTTTGTCGATCAGAAGTCTCATAATATTCAAGTCGGCCCTCTCCGCAGCACAGTGAAGGGCGGTCTTCGACGCGTCTGGGACGTTAATATCCGCACCAGCATCTAGAATTAATTTGACCGAATCTACACTACAGCTTTTGGTAGCAGCAATCAAGGGCGAGAAGTAGCTACCCGGGGATGCATTCACGTTCGCACCATTCCGAACGAGCACAGCTACAGCATCGTCATTTCCCTTCTGCGCAGCCAAAAACAACGGAGTGCCGTATATTTGGACTTTGATCTCAGTTGGATGTCCGGCATCGATGAGAGCCTGGATAACCTCCGGCCTTCCATGTTTAGCGGCAAGATGAAGAGCAGTGCCATGCTCACCGGCCTGGGCATTCACGTCGGCACCAGCTTCGAGGAGTAGCTTCACTATCTGCAAGTTTCCTCCTATTGCAGCTGCGTGCAAGGGTCGATCGTACTTCCCACAATATGGAGTGTTGGGATCTGCACCCTCCACTAGTAACATCTTTGCGATTTGGAAGTGTCCCTCCCCAGCAGCCGCGCAAAGTGCTGGCCCTAGCTTTTCCTTTTTTGCGTCAGGTTCAGCGTTTTCTTCTTCGCTCAGCCATTGCGCAATGTCCAAAAGGCCGTAATGAGACGCGTAGTAAAGGGGAGTCTCAAAGTCTTGTTTGCTACGCTTGATGTTGAAGCCATAAGCAAGCGTCTTTTCTTCGCCGTGAGGCCGCCACAAAGCGGAAGCTGGGTCATAGATGTTTAGAAAATTCATGAGGCTGGCGGTTTCATCTGGATCGAAAAGGCGGATAAGAAGCTCTTGGATTGTAGCCGCATTTTCTGTGGCTACTGCAGCCATGTGGGTTGTCCAGTGCAGCGCAGAGTACCCGAGCATAGGAAACGCATCATGATCAATACTACTGGCTCTTTTCCCACCATTGAAGTCCAGAAGATATATCAAGCACAACTCGGTGATCTGTCTTTGAGCGATTGACTGGTCGAATTGAAGGCTCGACGCCATCGCTCTTTGACCTCGGTCAGATAGGATAAACTCCTTTACCGAAAAATGAGCGAACTGGAGAATCTTAACTTCGGGCCGCGAGCTTGAGAACGAGTGTCCTCTTTCCTTTCGCAAAGCAAAGCCAGAATCTGAACCCAAATCCACTAGTGATACGAGACTAGAACAAAGATCGAGGATATCGTAACAATCGGGAAAACGATCTTCTGTGTCAAATTCTAGGTTTTTGATATTGACTGCGGTGGCTTCTGCGACCTCTTGGATAGTCATCGGTCTAAGTGAGAATGCTAGCAGCATCAAAATGGTGCGCAACTCTCGTTCGTATTCGGGGTTCAATCTTTGGAATATTCTTTCGTAGGTGCTATCCAGAGTTCTTGGTAAATCTGAGAGTTTCTGCTTTATCGTTGCGAGCTTAGGTTTCAGACAAGTTCGCAAAGACTCCAGCTGGCAAAAAGCCCATTGGAACCTGCATAAATCAGTATTCTTCGTCACAGGGGCGACAACAAACATACATTCCGTCGGCCTTTCCTGTAAGGTCTTCCACAACTGCAGTTTGCACGTTTTCTGGCCATTTTTTCATCCGCAAGTCGTTGCTCATATACCCTAAGACGTATGAACGGATGTCATCCTGAACTCCAGGTCCTGCTACCTCCAACGCGGAGTCCGCAAGTGACTCCATTGCGCTACGAATGTCTGTCTCTGGGCGACTGGTGATGAAAATACTGGGACGCTTGGTTGCGGAGTCTTTCAAGTCCATAAAAATGTCGAAGAACGCCGCGCGTTCCCGGTCTCCCTCCTCTTCTCTGCATTCATCTAGTGCATCGATGATGATATATGTCTTCGACACTATGTTAATCAATCCTTTCAGCGCCCCTAAAAGCTCGGCTGTGCTCAGACTCCTCCCCTTGCATGCGTCATACAACGATGTGATCAACTCAGGCATGTCATTGATTTGGACGCACAGCTGCTGTAAGAGAGACTTTAGACAGCTTGCTAAGGTTTGCTTGCCGAGGTCGTTGAAGTCGAAGTAGAAATAGGCGACGTGGAAGCCAGGTTGTGGCCCATACTCGGACGAAAGGTCATCCACAACCGTGGAACTCAAAATCGTCTTTCCTGCGCCAGGAATACCCCAGAGCCACATTACGTTGCCATCTGACTCTTTCCACGACCGGAATTTTTGTGACTGAAGTAGCCAATTGCCAGTGTCTTTCTCATGCTTCCTGCGAGCAGTGTTGTAGTTCGTCGAAGGATCAGCTCCGCTTAACCAGTTCAAAATGCGAGTGCGTTTTTCCTGGGCCTTTATTTCTTCCATTCTATCAATAGACTCTTTTGCTGATTGAGCATTCAGTTCATCGGAAACGGTATGGCCTACCGCCAAAGCAAGGAGGATTGTTCCTTTTTGGTCGCTCAGCCGCTGCAGGATCTCTTGAATCTTTGCCTGTTCGAGGGGCCATAGAAGTTTTCTTCGAGCGCTAGACGCCTGCGTAAGGGCTCTTAGCCTTTTCTGCAAATCTTCTAGGACCCGTGAACAGCTTTTCAGTGGCCCGTTTGGACTCGCAAGCGATATCAATAATGCACGGCGTTCGCTATTTTCCTCTGTCGCCAGTAGACTGAGATGCTTCAGGATACCTTCGAGTCCGCTGACATCATTGATGACTTTCTGGAGTTCGCTCGCTGCACTCTGTGCTTTGCTGATGTATTCGTAGCACCCCGTAAGTACAACTCCGCTGAACTGGATGAGTTGTAGGACCGTCGCTGCCGCCGCAAGCTCGGCCATGGTGATGTAGCGACAGGCTAAAGTCAATCGTATGGCAAGCCGTCTTCTATCCTACCATTCCGCGATTGGGGGCACAGAACCATTGAAATAAGCACTGCGAGGCGCCTTGTTCAGCTTTAATTTCAACTAAGTCCAAATACGAGATGGAAGCTTGCATGGACAGCGAATACGAGGCCGTTGCCTCACCGAACCAGTAAGATAGCATTCAGCCTTTACGGTCATTGGGTAGCCACACGGAAGCGGGAGAGGAATCAACCCGCGTTCAGGCATTTCTGACCAAAGTTTCACGTGTGCCCTAGCCTCCCAGGTTTTAATGTTATGGATGTAGTATACCGCGCCCAACTCCTCCTCACCCCGACGAACGAAGTAACCTCTCTCCCTCCGTTTTGGCTATGCAACCATTAATGCTGTAGAGATAGGACGTAAGCACAGCAGACCATATCTGCTTTCTCAAGGCGAACGACTTAGGGACGTTGCAGGCCGCCCCTAATCAATGTCGTTCTCTAATGTGGTAACCTGCCATCTTCATTGTTCTGTGGCTTCTACTCGTTAATGAGAACATATTCCAAGGGTGCACCCCGCACTTGTACAGATATCAATGGCAGGCGGCATATGGCCCAACATTACATCCGTCACAAACACGGACTTTGCTTTACATAACAACGCCCGCAGCCGTGTATAAAGTGTTATCGGAACTGTATTCAACATCCCTATCAATTTCTCTAAGCTTTGGTTCTTACAACCCCATACAATTCCGGGATAATCGGATTGAACTGTACTTATCGACAGAAAAAAAGGCATTGGAGAGAGTGATCACTATTTCTAATTCACTTAGATACCACGGAACCCATTCCTGTTTATATAGTGTGAGCCTTGGAACACGCCTTTGCCCGTTGAACAGCCTCTACATTGCATAGTTCACTGGGAAACGTCCATCATGTTCGTGATGTATTTTGCGGTCGTACTTTTGGTGTCTCTTGTCAGAGCAGCGTCCGCTTCACCGGGCTCGTTGACCCATACGGAAATCGCACAGCTATTTGGTCTTCATGAAACGCTAGTTGACATCCCTTCCCTCTCCTGGAGCAAAATTGAATGCATAGAGTTGTCCATGCGCATCTCACTGGTCTTTGGTTACAATGTCTAGAAGGTCGGATCGGGCCGTTTCAACGTCATTGCATATTTCGAACAAGGCTGAAGAGCCGGGACGGCGCACTTGGCCCGGGCCGCCGTGCGCACGCCCAGAAGGCCGGAAAAGCTTCGCTCTTAAATTAGTGTTAATTAGCAACGTCGCAAATTAAAAAAACTCGACGCGTTACTCATCGCATCTGCGCATCTGCGCCTTGCGAACCCTACATGTGCTACTCTATGGCCAATTGAACTCGGCGGACTGTAGTTCAGATGCGCCTGCTGCAGCTCGCTCCACCTAGCGCCGACGTCATGCTTCCGCCGGACGCGATGTGCTCCCCGCAGCTTCTCGAAGCCGGGAAACAGGGCGCTCAGCATCAAGAACCAGCGCAGTCGTCCTATTCAGCAGTCATCATTAGGCATCGAAGCGCATGCCTTTGCAACTTAGACCCTCTATAACACAGCGAAAGCCCCCAGCGCTCGTGCCTCGGAGTTTCCTCGCGTCGCACTCCGCTCACATCCACCAACCTCGCGTCGTCAATATGTCCTCCTCCAGCTCCAAGGAACACAAAAACCCCAGGTTCGGGCATCTGCCCTTGTCTACCTCTGGGCCGCTCGAAACAAGCCTGACAGTACGACACTCTCCCCGCTGCCTCTCCAAACTCGCGCCCATCACTGATCATCGCGATCCAGGGCAATGCACTCCTCCGAAGTCCATACTTCAACAAGGGCTCAGCCTTCACCAAAGAAGAGCGCGAGACCTTCAAACTACATGGCCTCGTGCCCCAAAACGTCCAGACGCTCGATGAGCAGGTCAAGCGCGCCTATGCTCAGTACAGCTCCCGCCCGAATGATCTGGCCAAGAACACTTTCATGACGAGCATGAAGGAGCAGAATGAGGTCTTATACTACAGAGTATGAAATCCGAAGTCCAACCTCTCCATGAGCATGGGCGTGGCTGACAGCATTGCGCGCCTGCAGCTCATCTTCGACCATCTGAAAGAGATGTTCTCCGTCATATACACCCCAACTGAAGGCGATGCCATCCAGAACTATTCAAGTCTCTTCAGGAGACCTGAGGGCTGCTTCTTAAACATCGAGGATATAGATCGCGTAGAAGACAACATTGACCAGTGGGGAAACCCCGAAGACATCGACCTTATTGTGGTTAGCGACGGAGAGCAGATCCTGGGCATTGGAGACCAGGGGGTCGGAGCTATTCTCATCAGCATTGCCAAGCTTGTCATCTATACCTTGTGTGCCGGCATTCACCCTTCGCGAACATTACCTGTGGTACTTGACTGCGGCACTAACGTGAGCAATCCAATGTTTTCGCCACCTATCAGCATTCCAAGCTGACATATCTTAGAACAAGGATCACCTCAATGACGAGCTGTATCTCGGGTTGAGGCAACCCCGTGCCCGCGGCGAAAAGTACGACAAGTTTGTCTCGACATTTGTGGATGCATGCAGGAAACGATACCCCAAGGCTTACCTGCATTTCGAGGACTTTGGTATTAGCAATGCAAGGCGAATCCTCGACAAGTACCAGCCAGAGATTGCTTGCTTTAACGATGACGTCCAGGGGACTGGGTGTGTTACCCTAGCAGCTGTAATGGCTGCATTCAAGGTCAATGGCGTGAAATGGGATGAGGCAAGGTTTGTAATGTTTGGTGCCGGAACTGCTGGTACGGGCATTGCAGACCAGGTCAAGGACGCCATCGCAACCGAAACCGGGAAGTCCAAAGAAGAGGCTGGTCGGCAGATTTGGTAGGGTTCTCGATCACGTAACTTTCCTCCTGCTAACGCCACACAGGTGTGTTGATAAGCCTGGCCTCTTGTTGAAGACGAAAGAAAAGGAACTGACCCCAGCGCAAGTTGAGTATGCTCGTGAAGGTACCGAATGGGAAGGCAAAAACCATAAAGACTTGCTCTCCGTAGTCAAGGAAGTCAAGCCACATGTCCTCATCGGAACCTCAACTGTACCTGGTGCATTCACGCAGGAAGTTGTGCAAGAAATGGCGAAGCATGTGGAACGTCCGGTCATCTTTCCGCTATCAAATCCGACTCGTCTACACGAAGCGAAACCACAAGATCTTTTCGACTGGACTAAGGGTAAATGTCTGGTAGCGACCGGCTCACCCTTCCCGCCTGTCAGATATGAGGGAGAAGAACACGAAATTTGTAAGTCAAATTTTTATAGACCGCGGCTATGTGATCCTGCAACTTTCTCTTGTACCATCTGGTGTGCTAATGCCAAGGATGATTAGCTGAATGCAACAATTCCGTCACATTCCCTGGCATTGGCCTTGGTGCTGTCCTCAGTCGCACCCGACTTCTGCCTCCATCTCTGATTGTCGCTGCGGTCAAGGCCCTCGCTTCGACTGCACCTGTCGTCAAAGGTACAGGAGCTGGTCTGTTGCCCGATGTCACCGACGTCCGGGAAATCAGCGTCCAGATTGCGAAGAATGTCATCCGGCAAGCCAAGGAGGAAGGCCTCGCTCAGGAAAAGAACATTCCAACAAATGATGCCGACTTGGAAGAGTGGATCCGCGAGCAGATGTGGGATGCGCGATACAGACCACTAAAGCTCGTGAATGAAGAGGGCGCGACAGCGCATGCAAGAGGAGAAGCTGGAATTGCGTCCCACAGAAGGGTAGGAAGTTTTAGCAAAGTCTTCAAGTGATGAAGTCCAGTGCCATGATTCGGGGTTGACACGTTCACAATAGATTTTCTTTGTTATCGAAGAAATAACCATTTCCCAATTCAGCTCCTTTGTCCGATCTTGTCTCATACTCTTTGATGATGCTAAAACTGGTACTCTCTACTTGCTATCAGAAATTCTTGTCGATATAGTTTCTCACCAAGTCGCATCTGTTGAAAGAATCCAAACCTCACCATTCCAGGGCAGACGTAGGTTCAATATGACAATTCTTAGACATGTATGGGATCCTAGTTGGGAAACGATGTGCGAAGGTAGAGCAACTATCTGTGTGAATGTCATTCTGGAAACCCTGAAAAGACACTACTGGCAGTTTAAGCCTCGAGAACTAAAGAGAAATGCGGCTACTCCCACCATGATAATGATTTTGAGTTAGTCAGTTAATGCGACCACGATACAACTTGAAGCCTGCAGAGGCAGACCTTAATTTACGTTATTAGTTTGGAACAAATGATTATATTATAGCCAAAATTTAACGTGATACAAGACCCGATCTGTCATCTGACCCGGTTTCAGCGAAAAGGAACCCGTGCAGGTTTATCCATTCCCAATTTTCCATACTATAGGCTCACGTAGTGCACTCCCTGCTATTGAAGGGTGGAGCACAAGCATTCATGCAATTTTAATAGCCGAGAGAACTTTTTCCGTTGGATGAAGGGCTTCAGATATTTTGTGTCCGTATTAACAAGTGTAAGGAATGCCACAAGCTCTCTAATTAATGAATGGCGTTAGCTTTGTCTTTAGGGGAGTGAGAATATTATTTTTCTGACAGACATTACTTACACACCAGTAACCACAATTACCAGAACAACACTGTTTGTCCAATAACCAAATCAGCTTTGTTGCTAGAGTAGCAAAGCCATTACTTACACCAAAAGATGCACAAGAGGGAGGAAGACAATCCGCAGACTCTGGTGAAGAGACACTCATCTCTTCGTTTGCAGCTGGCATTGCCAGTACGAATCCGGCGGTTAGGGCAAATAGGAGGTAGGAGAAATGCATGTTGATAGATGAGGCTAGTCTCTAGTTGATCAAGTTCGTCGAATGAGGATACTGATTTGTACTTGAAGGCAAGGATCTTGTGATGGGGAACTTCGACAGATAGGTATTTGGACCTTCCATCCACCCTTCTTATATAGATTGACAGCCAGCGGGCTGACTCGCGATGGGGGCAAGGGGGGTGGTGTGGATATCCGGTGACGCTCCCATGGCTGCTGCTCGCCCAATCGGACTCCAAGGATAGTTATGATTAGCTGCAACTGTCGATCCTATTAACTTTCTTTCAATCTGCATCAGTCAATGTTATTGAGTATAAGGTAATGCAAGCTGTGGAACGCAAACCTTGGGCCGCCAGTGTAAATGTCTGCAAGGATTGCCAAATACCAAGATATAAGGCCCTTTTTCGACTGCGTCACTTAGGTAATTCACCGGTCAGCGAAAGAGGTTAGATTCTAAGTCGATGGCGACCAGCCAACCGTCGTAGCATAGTCCCACTATGTGGGACAATTGAATGGCCTAATAGAGATGTGAGTGACGAGTCACTCAATCAACGGCTTCAGAAGTCAGCTGCATTCAATAGTCAGCGTAACGTTTCCGTCTTCAGCCGAGATGTTAGACCTGTTTACCTTTAAGTTTAAGGATAAACGATCTACACGCTGCATAGCCTTGATATTTACCACCTGCGCTGTCAAGCAGAATTAACATAGCTAGCTGGAGACAATAAGGACTCTGCAATACAGGAAGCTCTTATCTAAATGCTTAGTGGCCTAGCTTTCTACCTACTCTACTGCTGGGACCTAGGAGAGGAGCCTTCCCTGACTTTAGCTGGCGCTTAGCCTGGTACGGCACGTGGCTTATTAAGGCAAGAACTACTAGCAGCAGTATAGCACCGCTCTACTACAATTCATAGCGTGACTAAGTTCTAATGACCTTCTAATATGCAGGTATTTTCTAAGCTAAAAAGCCCCACCTACCTTGTAGCACAGGCGCAAAGCTGGTAGAGCTGAAGGGGGTGAGTGAGGACTAGATCTGTCGCGCAGGGAGGTGGAACTAGGAGCAGATAGTTGGTTGCTACCTAAACTCACTACTATGCATATTTATGAAGACTATAGCCAGCCACCTCCTCAGATGGACTGCTTTGAGATCGTACGCGTAGCTGTATTACCGCTAGATGCGCTCCTCTCCCTTATCTAGCTTAAGCTAGGTGCATGGAAGGACCACTTTAACCTGCAGGCTAGCTAGGTTAACAATCTTGCCACAGTAGGCCTAACAAACCTACTATTCTACCTTAGAGAGGTTGTGCTCTAGGACTTAGTAATTCTGTAACGGGGATTCCCTGGCCACCCTGTGTGGAATCACCCTGTGTTCTAGCATAAGGACTATGCAACATTTACACAGAAGGTTAAGGCATTACTATATGCAGAGGCAGCACTAAGCGGGCTGTTAGCCCTATACTAGGCAATCCTCTTGCTAGCAGATTACCCACAGGTTCTAGATACGCGGAATGATTAAAGGGCCAAGGAGCTCAATGGCTCTATCAAGAACCTGCTTGAGCTTCAACTGCTCACCTCTGGCAGCCTGGTATTTAGGCTAGAGGTACCTTAGATAGCTGGTCACCCACCGTCGCGATTGCTATCAAATATCGCCTATAGCAGCTACGCCTTTGCTCAGGCCATACCACTCGCATGCACGCTTACCCCTCTGCCAGCAGCACTTTAGTGCGATTAGCAGCATCTGCTGCTAGAGCCACCACCAAAGTATTGCATGTGCTGTGGTGCGAGGACAGTAGAGGATCTCTAGCGCGAATCGACAGTAGGCCTGTAAGGCTGGCCTTCTATTAGTGAGCTAGATAGACGATGGGGTAGCAGGTGGAGGACAGGCCGCCAGAGTAAGTTGCAATGGTACTATCCACGCCTTAAAACTATCGAAGAGATCAGGCGTATAGCCCTGGCGCAGAGAAGAAGTGAGGGGGAAGCCATGGGGCAGGTGAGCCACCGCAGCAGTAGTAGAGGTGCTCACTAGACTAACTTCGCAAGCACCTTAGGTCTGCTCAGAAGAAGGGTAGTAGAAATTAGGGCAGAACCTCCTACATAGTCTTTGTATTAAATGTATACTTTCTAGATGGTGATTACGTACCTAGTAGCTCTAATTTTACACAGCACCTTAGCAGCGCCTTAGTAGCCTAGTAGCTCCTAGAGTTTAAAAAACCAAGTTATTTCTGCTTGTGGCGGCGTTGATATACCTTATGGGGGGTTGGACAATGAATAGTTGACAAGGGGCTTTTTTTTGAAGTAAACGGTTACCGGTAGCTTGTCTGGGTGGTTCGCTTATCAAATACGTTATATGCGATTTTATTATTCGCGAAACCAAGGAGGTTAATTTAATGCATCTAGAAAAGCGTTTAGCAATTTATGATCAGACGATCGCGTGAAAATAGTCATATTATGGTGGCATGTCGTGTTAGGTGGCTCTGGAAGACAATTTATCATCACCTTTTGATGGCCCGATCATTGCCCGTAGCAGATTTAATTTTACACATCTGAGATTCGTATCTCGACCAAAGTAGTATCTTCGATTAATTCGCTAGATACTGTGCTCAAAATTCAGATGAGGGACAGGTTCGTGTTA
This sequence comes from Beverwykella pulmonaria, assembly GCA_001599595.1. NCBI lineage: Eukaryota > Fungi > Ascomycota > Dothideomycetes > Pleosporales > Melanommataceae > Beverwykella > Beverwykella pulmonaria. The sequence continues at coordinate 5,029,108 of BCHH01000001.1, forward strand.
ACAAATTAAGGCCTTATAAGGGACAATCTTTTGCGCATAGCAACTAACACATGTCTCCCTAAGCGGTACTTAAACCTTACTCCAAATAAATGCAATTCTTATCACCATACTTGAAGTAAACAGATAGTTCTCGCATTATGCATCTCGTGTAATTGGCATGTTTAGCCTTCACTTCTAGGAAGGACAGGAATTGCCACAAGAACAATGCCTGGTGATCGCCGATTTGATTCGGATGAGCTGGAGCACGTGACCGAGGAAATCGTTGTGAAACAAAGTTTACGACAGTAACTCTATGTCCGTAGACTTTTGACTCCGTTTTTGGAGGGTTTTTTTCGCCGCATTTGGAGTCACTTGCCAAGTTCACCCCCTGCAACTCCGTCAGCTTTTCCTCAGCTTTTCTTGCCTAGTTCTTTTCATGCCTCCTAAAATTCATAGCAACTGAACGAGCCCAAAAAATGGACCCACATCCATCCCTGTCGGTATATTATCAATGCTTCCTAAAAAGTGTCGCGCTCAAGGAGGCGCTAGACCGCATGGAAGCTCACCACCAAGCCGATATGGAGGCTTTGCGCTAATAATCCAGTGGTGATAGTGATCGCTTGCGCACCCGAGTATAGGTACCTTCGAGATACCCACTAAAATATCAAAGTTGATTAGCTAATAATTATAGTATGGTAGCATGACGAAGGTTCATGAGCGAAAGTGAGAGGGTGTTGCTTAGAGCTGCGACACTTCTCTCGCGTAAATTGCCATGGATGTTGGCACTACATCGCAGTATTCAAGAGACAAAGAGATACCAGCTTGTTCGAAGACATGTTTCGTCTATTCAGCATCTCAAGTACGAAAAGATTCTCTCCGGGGACTCTGGCTACTCTAATCCTCCACGGGTCTACTATCAGATTCATGTTCTGTGGGCGGCGAGCAGCTTTTGGGGGACAACAGTCGAAGCTCGTGTCATCAAGTCGATCAAGTACCTCATTGGCTAACACAAGCGCGGACCCGAGTCCGCAGTCTTGGCAGCGAAACCCCTCGACTTTGCAGGAGCATTGTGCTCTCAACTATACTCCTACAACTAGTGTCACTATCCACCACAACAGCGTCAGACCACAAAGCTATATCGCTGTCTGACAATGGACCCTAGCAGCAATTCTACGCACGGACGGCGCAGTGCAGAAAAGGAACTTGAAATGACGACGGTTGCACTAAACCAGAGGGGCACACTGCTTTCGTTCTTGGTGAAGTGCGCACAAACCGATTATGACATTGGATTGGGTAGGTCTACCAAACTTCGTATGAATTTTGACACAAGGCTTACTTTAGATCGTGATTTGAGACCTTTCGCCTCTCCCGGCAAGCCCTGCCATCGAGCTCGCTGATGAAATGGTAGCCAGGTGTCGGACGTTTCTGAATATTGCAATTCAAGCCGAGGAAAGCCAGAAGGATCCGAATCATGACCCGGGAACAACCGATTGCGGCGATGTTTATTCCCCACTCTCGCCTTACCTGGAGTGCCCGCTGGACCCCAAGGGAAATGAGATCCGTGTTCTGAAACTGCTCCCGGGTGAGTCGGACGATCCTTTGCATTGCGAACTCAAAACTTTGAGCTTGGGTCCAGACGCAAGATATGATGCTTTATCCTATGTGTGGGGGTCAACAATAGACAAGGCGGCAATTGAGGTCAACTCGACGGCTTTCCAGGTAACGAAGAACTTAAGCACTGCTCTCCACTGCTTGCGTGACACAAAGCACCCTCGAAATATCTGGGTCGACGCAATTTGCATAGATCAATCCAACAAAGCGGAAAAGAGCAGCCAAGTCCGAATCATGGGCGATATTTACAGATTGGCTTCTCATGTATTGGTCTTCCTTGGCGAGGAAGATGAGCACTCGGACGTTCTTCTCGATTTCTTGGAAAACGGTGATGCCGCGATCGCGATTGAAAATGCCGATGACATGTTTGACGAGGAGAAAACCTCTCGGGCTTGGGAATATCTTGTGACCCATCGACCCTCGCTCGTTCAGGCCTTCATCCATACTGTATATCGCCCATGGTTCAGTCGGGCATGGATCATTCAAGAATATTGGTTAGCCTCTTCCGAACCGAAAATCTATCTCGGTCGTCGTTACGTGTCAGCAAGCGTTTTTCTAAGCAGTCAATTTCACTTACTCGTCTCAACCGTACTATGTTCCCTCCCAGACATTGCTCAGCCGCTATCTGAATTGGCTCCAGATGTCGATTACTTCAACATAAAGTCTCGAGTATCGTCAGTCAGGTACGCGGTCAGCTTCGATATCGCTGTTCCCCGGTGGCCATCCCATTGGCTCACTCATCCTGGAATATATACGAGCGAATCTTCGGACCCACGAGACAAAATATACAGCCTGAATGGTCTTTTCGACCCAGTTGCACGGAAGGTCCTGGAGCCGGACTACACGCTAAGCATTCAAGAGGTCTTCCTTCGTGCCACTGTCTGGTTCCTGGAATTTGACCAGCTGGTAGACAGTCCCTTTGTGCGTTTCGGACTGTTAAATGATCCACATTACCCGTCGTGGGTTCTGGACCTCCGTAAGACAATCCCACTGGATGTTACAGACATCATGGTCTCTCGGCATGATAATACTTTCGCGGACTACGATCCATATAACGGCCTTTGCATGGTCGTTCAGCGAGTTTTACACATCCAAGGTATTGAACTGGACACCATCGACCAAGTTTTCGACATGAACTATCCAGACGAATTCGCTTTCCACCACGCACTCTGGCACCTGGAGAAGAGCTTCCAGTCTCAGATATCATATACAGATTCGTCACCACCTCCAGCTGTAGCCAAGGCTCTCGAAACGAAATCATATATCCTCGCGTGGGGTTTCAACCCTAATCTAACAATGGTCTCATACCTAATTCCAAGCGCAGTTTCCTACACAGTAAGCCTCGCAGAGTATCTGGAGACTATAGATGTGTTTAATGATGATCCGTATCTCTCAAGTTTGCCGGGAATCCAGGACCTTCTAGGCGCCCTTCTTTTCGATAGTGCAAAGCTTATGGAGGAACTCACCTCCACACAGGTGAATCACACCTATTTACGGTACAGCGACTTGAAGACTTCTCTTCTGGGCCCACATGGTGAGACCAGCGACGAGGCTTTGGCGGTGCTGGAAGACATCAGGGTGAATTTAATCCCAACAGTGTTCGATGAGACAAAATCTGCGAAGGTTATTCAGTGCTACGAGAAGCGCTTCGGAGAGGATTGCAGACAGGACCAACAAGACGCAGATAACACTGTTGATGGCCCCAAGACTGCCACTCAAGTAAATCGACATCAAGCGAACTATTGCCAGTCTGTTGTGAGACGTATTCGTTCCAGCATCTTCTTCCGCACAAAGTACGGCATTCCGGGCTTAGGGCCTGTGGGTGAAAATCGGTACCGGAAAGGAGATAGAGTTGTTTTGTTCAGGAATATGCCCGCGCCAATAGTAGTTCGGCCTTGTGAAGGGACCCCAGAGACGTATCGATTCGTCGGGATAGCGATCGTCAGGGGGGTGATGGATGGGGAGTTGCACGAGTCATTGACGGAGGGGGTAGCGAAGCCCAGGATATTTAAGATACGGTAGAATGGTTGCTGAGGGCGACTCGTAATTTTCTGTCACCAAGTTGTTTGAGGTGTATCTTTCAGCGCAATTGGCTTGTGTGTGTTTCTAAACAATTGGGGGTGCATCCCAATATGAGAGACAAGGTGAAAACGAAGCGCATATGTCAAGACTCGTGTCATTGCACCAATGTCCGAGATCAGCTACCTACTAGAAAGGCTACGAAATACGAAACTCCCAGGTCCTTGCTTTGAGCTTATCTTTGGACATACTGGCAATAGCTTCTCCTACCATTCTGCGGATGTACCATTCCCCAGTGAGCATAGTTTTCGACTCTGTGTGTCTAGTGGCGAACCTTGGATCTCTTAAGATCACCGGAACCGAACAGCCAAAAATTATACACACAATGTCACCTTCTCCAGTGATGGACAGACGTCTGTGGTTTCGTAGGGTTTCATATGTTTCATAAACACTGGACATACCCATATATGGATTGTTCTATTCATGGTTAGGCTGCCAAGCACCTCATCCCTCATCCACAAGAATTCTCGCGACGAGATCTCTCAGCCTCATCACATCCACCTCATGTGAGCTCATCTCATCAAGCCTCTCACGCGACGCTTGATCGACGATTTGAATCACCCACTCGCCGTCCCTTTTAGCGTTTTTTTTTTTTTTTTTAGATAGCATCTCCCAGCTTCGTCTTGGTCTCCGTTCAAGCGGGGCAACACCTCACTGATCGATAGAGAAGCTCTACTCTTTCTCCTCTGATAGGCCTGTCTTTCCAAGCTCACAGCAGGCCTTAAGGCAAGCGCAACGCTGACAGGGCCTATCACGAGCCTGAGTACGAGCCTGAGCCTATCAGTCAATCACGTGAGGCAAGACGAGCCCTGGCCCCCAATACAAGTGTTCCAAAACCAAACTACCTACTTCCTACGGGCCGGAGTGACGAATAAACATACATAAGGTTACAATGCTGTGATAGAGAGATACTTACCTCAAAATGCCGAATCTTGTATGCTGGAACTGTGGCCACCACCCACCACCACTCCTTCGCTATCCAGTCCTTCGCTATCCAGTCCTTCAACAGCTAAGAACCCAGCTCTCTATCCGCGAGCATAATATTATATATACTTTTAATCGCTATGCTAGTTAGACTTATGAGAAGGTTGGCAGATCTCTTGGTGTCTTTCGTACTGCACTTTCTGCCTCTCTCCAAAAGGATACTTGGATTCCTCAAAGGCGGAGAGGAAACAAACTAAATATTGATACGCCAACCCAAAAGCGCTTTATTACCCGGGCTAAGCTTGATCGCTTCCACTGACAGAAGCTATTTGTTGGAATATATATCGAACGTGGTGATCACGTGGTGATGTTGTGATCACGTGTTTATCACATGAGACACTAGCGACGCTTGGCGGCAAAGGGATGATACAACCTCCTGAGCCTCACCTCAGATAGACACATACACGAATCAATACTTTGCTTAGAACCCCCCCATTGCTATTGCAATAGCCCTGTGAAACCAACACTATTTAAAGAGATTGCATTGTTAGAGGGCGTCTCTGCCTGAAAGCGGTCTTTATATAAATCCTTTGAAAAGGAGGGCTACTTTTGCCGCATTGCTACAGAGAAGCCATTTCTCCTCAGCACTTCTAGTAACAAAGATCTAGTCTCCACCAGTTCAAATAGATGCTTCATTAGTCTATATTACTGCTGCCCACATCTCCGGAGTCCATTCTAGGTAAGAATAGGCCTATTTTAGCCTAGCCTCTCGTTGTTCGGGTGCACAAGTATGTTGGCCTATGGGTCACATGATGAGTCACCTTGATGTTTGTTCATGTGGCTCACTTATATGTTTGCTCATGTGACTCACCTCTATGTTTGCGATTGCAATAGCCTTGTGATGCCAACAATAGTAGCCCACTTTCAGGCTGCCTTCGAATAGTTGAATGACAGGAGCTTCCCTTGCTTATAGTGTTCGGCCAATTAAGAGAACCTGGAGCGAATTCGTCATTGTTTTGCTTCCCCCGAGGAACTGCTATGCGCCTTTTCTAATTGGTAGGTAGATTGCTAGTTTGGCGTCGTTCCATGGACAATCTCTCGAAATCTTTCAATCTTGTATGCAACGACTGTTGAACTATCCAGCCGGCATACCGCAGCTAAAGACCCTAGAATCGTCTTGTGGATGCCCACCTTTTGGTCTAATGGTCCAATATGAAGACTAATTATAGATAAGCGTAATACCTTCGGCTTCACTTATCACAACAATAGTTATCCTCAATTTCGTACGTTGTAAATAATTATTGAAAGCTACAAGTATGTCATGACATCCCTCCCGGGACCTGGCCCAGCTTCCCTAACAGCGCACTCACCTTGGTCCGCTTTCTCACTTTACCATTAACAGATTCATCATTCGCGCCATTCCCGCCAACAAACGCAACACTTCGAACACAAGTTGAAATTTTTGAACCGGCATGCTCAAGGTCTGTTTGGTCAATCTGCTTCCATTTCCATTTCGGTAGGCTACGGTCTTGCTTGTTCAAAGCGACGGCGTTACATAGCCCTTGAGCACGTCCATGCGCTACCTCTGACAAATCCATTGTCAGAGCTGCTAGTGTGGCATCGCGGATCGTCTTTGACGAACTCGTTTTCTGGGCGACGTAGACGAAAATCGCAGACAGTGTGAGCGAGGCGTTCAGGCCCAACCAAATGTAGAGCCGCGTCTTGTTGATACCGGCCCGGACGACGGGTTCCGTCGGTTTGAAACTCACTGACTCGCTTGAATTTCCGAGGGATTTGACGAGGGCTCCATGAGCAGCGTGATAGCCTAAAGTTAGCATTCCCGCTGTGTAGGTGTCGATACTCTTGCTGATCCACGGCTGGGAGTAGTTCTGCAGCACGGCATATTTGAGTGCTTCGGAGGTGAAGTCTAGCGCTAGATTGACGAGCCAGTCGGGTTCGATCTTGTCCTTAGACTCAACTTCGGCGTGACATGTAGCGTAGCGCTCTGTCGACGCTGTGGAAGCATTAATCATGCAGTCGTGGCCAGTGTACACGCCGGCTGTTATGGACGCTTCAGCGACGATGTAACAGTCGTGTGCTGCCCATCGCCCATCACTCCAAACTATGGGAGATTGATGTTGCTTTACATTCGGCAACTTTCCAAAATCATCTGAAATACTTGGACAGCTCGTATTTTCGTTTACGACGGTGCCATCTTTCCACACGTCGCCTTCATTGATAGTGTCAAGCTTGAGAGCGATATCTCTTTTGCCCATGAATGCGCCTGGCTCTTCAGGTCGAACCGTATTGCTGTCCCATTTCTCTTCTCTTATGATGGACACTAGTCCTATCTGACGTGCTGCAAAGCTATCATTGACATCCGAATATGCTGTATCACCAATATGACTGGATGGCTTGATGCCGTATGCGTCAATCCAGCGCAGATCTATGTTGATATATGGAAGTGTCATGTCGATAGTACTGTTAGTAGGCATTGCATCCGTCGCGTTAAAGTATCTCCGCACGGGTATACTGCCTGTTTGAAACGCGTATATTGGATCCCGTCCAACCATTTCTGCTGCCTTCACTACCGTGGTTGTCCGCTTATCGGAGTAGAGTAGACTTCCCCAGTCTGCGTATCTCTCCACTGCGGGGATGGATATCCTTATTGGCTCGTTGACTTGTCGGGTCGCTGGTATCCATGAAACCGAGGACGAGGCAAGTGGTCCAGCCACTCCAGCCGGCCAGAGTAGCAGAATAGATGTTGTTGCCCATAGAGACCATCCAAATTGAGACTGAAACCCCGATCCGAATTCTGGGAGGACGGGAACCTTGTTATTGCTGAGGAGTGTCAACTCCCACAAGCTGATGCCTCGCTTCTCGAGCAGAACATAAATGATCCTCCACACGAGAAGAAGAGTACAGCTACCTGCGACGAGCCTGACGATGACGAGGGCGATGGAGATGAGAAGTGTGACCTGTGTCTGAGCGAGTGGGATACTACGAATGGACTTGTATGATTGCGAGTCGATCCTAAAGTTTTTGCCGTCAATCTGGATGACGCAAATGACCAGTATAATCGACAAAGCCAAATGAAGGAGAAAGAGGTACCAAGCCTTCCAGAAATTCCAAAGAGTAGAATCGTCTGTTCTGAAGGTGCAGGTCGTGTTATGTGCGTTGGAAGTAGTAGTTCTGCTGTCGTCGTCGACGGATCCATCAACGACAATAGCCTTGATGGTGGACATCTTCTCTCAGCGCGAAACTAATAAAGAGCTTTGATTTAGTTTTTGAGGGGAGATGGAACAAGGACGAGGTAAAAGAACGGACCAAAAATCGTGATATGGAATTATACGTTGAAATAGAATTGCGAGGCATCATGAGGCCGCGTAAGGTTCAGCTGCCCAGACGAGCGTATGCACCAGTACAGGGATATCATACGAACGAACTGTACATAAGCGCCCTCGGGCACCCACACGGATGGAACTCTTTTATCTTTCAAGGCCAGCCTGCATATCTAAACAGCCACGAATAGAAAATTCAGGCAACGGTTCGTATTGGGCACTCGCTGATAGCCTGATAGGCACATATCACTGCCCGACTTCTGAAGCCCATTTCTGCTTAAGATTCGACTGGCCGCCGAGAAAGAGTCTAGCCGCTGAGAAACAGTATGAATGCTAAGAAAGAGGCTGATCGCTAAAAAGAGACTGGCCACTAAAGAAGAGATGTCGGCCGGCGGGTCACATGATGAGTCACCTCGATGTTTCCTCATGTGAATCTACTTCTTCACATCTCGACAAGAGACTAGCCGCTCAGAACAAGGGCTTAAACTCTAATTTCCAATTCTTTGCCCCAGGAATGCTAATGTTGGATTAAGCGTTCACGAGATTGTTGTACGAAGGTAAAACAAAATAGTGAGCGCATGTGATAAAAGCTTCCAGCCATACTTGCACCGCCACCCACCAAGACACGTACTCATCCCGCGCCTCGAACGAGGTACAAAAACACCCAACTCTCATCATAACTTCTCTCCATCAGTCTTCTAAAGCCAGCACAAAAGTATATCACCCAATACTTGTCTGCTTTAATAATATCTGACATTCTTAACGCACACCTCTATCATACCTCTTACTACTAACACCGAGAACTCGACATCTAAAACTACCTCGTCCGCGAACATGCAGACGGCGCATGAGGTAGAAAAGCCATCGATACATATATTGTTGCATCAGCAAGCCACGCACAGAAGACGGATGCCGAGTTAGAAGTAGATCACCTTTTCGAGGTGTGCATGGAAGACGAGTATGCGAAGCGGGAGGGGGGTGCTTGATGGATACACCCAACTCATACGTCTTTGCATCCATCGGGGATGCTCGAAGATGAAGCCTATGTATGTGTATACCATGTTCCCATTATGTTGATAGCCTCTTGAATCCAATCCAATCCCAGTCCTATATCCAGCTAATGCTTATTCTACCAAAACCTTTCGTCCATTACCCATCTTCATCTTCAGCGCAGCCTCATTCCCTCCAGGACTCATCTTCGCCCAAATCTTCCTCAAAATGACCACCACCTTCTCCTCATTTTTGAACCCCTCTTCAAATCCCTCAATTTGATCATCCAGGAAAGCTAAACCTGCTACATACTTCTGTCACGTGTTGTGGCTTAACTGGATGACGCCAGCATCAGCTACATATATATAGAGCCTCGATGCCTCTCAATATACATCACTTTTGGCTTCCACTTCCATCCCTCTGCACTCGTGACACCTTCAGCCCCTGCGTCTTCTCGTCCCTATGCGCTAGGCCCACCTTCTTTATAAACTTCGCGACGTGCTCTACCATCTCAGCGGAGAGTCCAGCTGACGGGCATATCGCGGCCGCAAGCTCCGCTTGCGTCTTTTTGAGGAACATGCGCTAACCATGGTATCCAATGCGCATCATGGGGCAAGGGGAGCGGGACACTTCCCAGCGGCGGAAGTGTTGCGCACGCACGGCAAGACGGAGTGCTTCCGAGGCATCGGGATGGAGGATCATGAGATAGGATGCGCATATTTGCGCGTAGAGGAGTTCGTAGGGAATTAGGGTGGGGTTTTTAGGGACAAGGGTCGTAGTGGGGTCTTCGGAGTGGGCGGCGTCGATGGCAGCGAGTGCGGTTTCTTAGAGGGTGAAAATGACTTTTACGATTTGGTTTGAGGAATGGCGTGGAAGAGGTTGGGACCGTTCAGTCCTGGTTATGGGACTAGCATACAAGACTTTAGCAAATACATATCTGCTAGCTAAGTACTTTAGTATTCTTTAGGCTCTACAATAATATAAAGTAGATATGTCTAGAAAATACTAGTATTACAAGATGTAACACGCTACTGTTCAACAAAGTGGAAGAGATAGATCTTTTAATAACAAGCTGCAAACCTTGACTATTTAGGGCCACCCACACAGATAAAAGACATTATGTATGATGCGTATGTCTCTCAACAGAAAAACTTTCGCTTACTCGAGCCTACGACCTCCATGGCGTCGTTACCATCATAATTGGACTTCCCAGGCGCACTGAAAGCCTCCTGTGCCTCCATCAATTGCTTCATATGGAGAAATAGCGCGACCTGAAGCGGGATTTACAAGACTTCCACCAAATGCCCTATCTTCGAATGCAAGTACCACATGCGAGCTGTCATTAATAATCGTGCCGTCTGTTTCCATATCATGACAATACACCATCCTCGCGAGAGCATTGCCTCCATGTCTGTCCCAAGACGATGTTATTTGTACGCGAAAGCTGGGCTGGAGGAATCGTGCGCTATTCTCGTCCGTATCTGTACACGAAGCCGTGTCTGGGCCCACACGCAACAGAACTTTGCAGATTCGAAAGAAGCGCCTCCATATCCATCATTCGCTGAGCCTAAACGACTGGTCATATTTTGTAAGAAGATGGATTTGTCAAAGTACATGTAGAAACCATAATGCTCTTCTGGCAATCCTTTATTATACAATTGAAGTGGCTGGGTGACTATCGGCGGAAAAAGCATTGCGGGGGCTGCAGTACCATTAGGATTGAGCGCTGGAGGTGGTGCCCCGTCCGTGATGTTTATGGACGAGTTCTGATGCTTCGTCAGGGATGAAATCTTCTCACCAAAGGTTACGTAAAAAGGAGTTTCGATTCCAGAAAAAGGCACACTGATATTGTCTGTAGTATTCCTTAATAAATTTTGATCAGCAAAGCTCGGAGGCGCTGTTGGAGGGCTCATTGAAGTGCTCCATTTGGAACATTAGGTGGCCGAGTCCGTTTTGAGTATTCGCGGCTTGGTCTTCTTTGGGAAGATTGCAACTCCAGAGAGTTGCCAGCGCTACACATCCATATTGATTGGCAACAAGAGTTGAGTTGAGCGATATTTGTTTACTTAAAGGAACCACCGGGAAACCAGACGGATAAAGTGACGGTGATGGTGAAGGTGAAGTTGAAGGATTCAATCAAACCCTGTGACATGGGAGAGCGCGTCCGGCTGCGCAGCATTTGTGTGGTCACTACCGTGATGGCAATACCAGATAATATCAGAATTGCGATAGGTATCAGCCAGAGCCTTTTCTTCTGACAAAAATTTGGTGTTCCCTAGCCGAGTTTCCACTCGCGACGGCTCCCCAATCGAGTTCAGATTTTCGACGGACGAGACACTCCCGTGAGCTCCCCTTTATTAGTGAAGCTCTCCATATCGCTTGTATCTAGCGATGATGCGTTACTACTGTTTTGCACAAAATTCCGAGGCGAGACCTCAGCCTGTTGGCTAGAATGCCGGTGCGCATTTCTCCATTTACGGAATGCCGATAAATACGCATCCGAGTTAGCCAATTCGGCGTCAAAGTCAAATTGAGCACTTGGATTAAGACATGGACTCTCGTGCGAGTCCGAAAGATAGGAAGAGGCGTCACTTTGAGCTTTCTGAAGAATGCGTCGACTCAGTCGGCGTTCAAGTAACTTGTGCTGTTCGTTACTCGATGATCTACATGCAATCCTCTTAGAAACTATTTTGAAGAGAAAGGATGAAAGTGCACTTACAGCTCTATCAATTGGAGAAGTGGATTCAACGCGGAGATCTAGCTATCTAGATGCACACTATGCTCTTTGATAGTCTTTTCGTCCCAGAAGTACCGTATTCTTCTCTTTCACCATCCCTCTTGAATCTGGCGCACGTGTCGATGGATAGCTCCCATCACAACCGTACAAGGATACATGGAGGAGCTTAAACCGGACAGTAGTTGTGACGTGATGAAGCGTTGCGTGCGATCGGACTGCAGGAGAGCTTGTAATTGCGAGAGAGCCGCCCGAACTGTACTTAGCTTAGAAATTAGGAGCTAGGTGCTCTGCTCTAGGTTCATGTTCTTTTCCGATAGGTCGTTGAGAGCTTTAAGGGTCTTGGTGGCGACTACGAGGCCGCTTCCGACGAATGCGATTATTGATAACGGTTCCATGATGGGGTTTAGCAATTAGCAAAAATTGACTCTGATAACGTACAAATAAAATTGGGCGAGGCACGATGTTCTCGCAGGGAAAGGGTGTGGTAGCTGTTTAGTCGGCCGATGTTTGGGGGCTGGGTTAGCCGCCCTACGAAGCACCACGGCGGCTAGCCAAACAACCGCTAGTGGCACACATCAGCCAAGACAGCTTACTGATACGACTCTGAAACTCATGGCTCGATTTTACTAGCGATGGTAATATTGCCTTACACACTTTCCCTTTTAACATCACTGTTGCTACCTGCCCTAAATCCCTACCTGCGCACAAGAAGTCTCCTTCTACTTGCCTATATATAGTTACTGCGCTCTAATTTATTTTGCTCAGGCCTTACGCATACGCTCACTATTTTAAGTAGTTGCATATGAAGCAAACTCTCTCAGGCCATCAAATACGACCAGGGGTTCGTTCAAACACATCTTCCCATAATACAATCCAGACTTGATACGAGCTGTACTAATCCTTCACGGTTTGCAACCTCGACGGCTTCATACGCGACCAGTTGACCATCTCACTGCTTAAGGCTCCGGAGTATGAATTCTCTCACTCATTTTCTTGTGCATAACTAGAAAGCCTTTATCCCATACAGCGAAGACACTTCACAACCATGTCCACTACCTGTTAAAGTTGTGGAACAGTGAAAGTGATCGAGCTCCGAACTTCCTTGTGGATGGCTGTTTGGAAAGCTCCCGCGATTTGAGAATCCAACGCGTGCATACATCTAATAAAGCAGAAGTGTTTCACCAGTGGTGCTAGCGTAAGCATGGTATGTGAGAGAGGGTATGAAGCTGTGTATTGTGCATATATGTATGTGTGATATGTGTGAATTATGTACAGCTGATATAAATATGACGGGATGATTAGTTAGCGGCACATTCGAGTGGCTATATGGTGACCTGGGCTTCCACCTCTCCTTTCGTCTTCCCATCTCACCGTGAAACTTGGTATTTGCACTTCGAAGCTGCTCAAGCTTCGTGCTAAAACTTATATCGGTCGGCTGTAGCTAGATGATGCTCTTAAGGAAGTCTAGTAGGGCCAAAATATTTAATTTATTGAGGTGAGATGATCCAGCTTGCTTGCAACATTTGAATTTGCTAGCATCGCTTTAAATGAGACTCCCACACCTTTGCACAATACTTTGTAAGCATTGATAGAACGCTGGCTTAGATTTTTCGAACATATGGATTATTTAGCCCAGGACTGAGACAAACTCCGGACGGCTCTACATTGATTCCAAGAGTGCTTTCTCTAGGGATTTTAGCTAGAATTTCTGTAACAGTTCAGGCTTGGCCAGATGTAGTTAGTTGATCTTGGTCAGACAGCATATAAGCTGGTCTGACTTGGTCTGACTTGATCTGACCCAGAACAATGCAGTCGCCATATGATCATTGTCCCCATCAGAAAACCCTTACAATTTCCTACGAAGTTTTCTTGTTAAGATACGAATATGTTTTGAGAATCTCTCTCGACACAACACTCTCCAATGATCGCTATTGATATGCTCTGACACATCTTTTCTTTTGCTTTGTATTACTTTCTTTATTACAAGAGAGAGACAGTGTTGAATATATTTAACAATTTTTATCAGTTAAGTTATTTCAACTAAAGGTTTAAAGGTACTATTTCTGCTCCCTCAAATTAAGCTACCCCTATTGGCTGCGTTGATGCCCAAGGCTTTCACTCTTAGAGGCTGTGCATCACCGGATTTAATAACCCCCAGAAGGAGCCAATAAGAAGGTTATAAAAGATTTTTTCTATGAAAGATTTTGTCAAAACCGTTGGATCCCATTTCTGGGCCCGCTTCCTCGAGTAAGAATAATTTGGAACAAAAGCTAGTGTACTGTTATGTACAGTAACCCCCACCACGGCGAGGTGAAATGCTCCGTGTGTAGAAACAGAATTCAAGTACTTTGTATAGGAAAAAATCCGAGATAGCCAAAGCGAGCCGACTCCAGGCAGCCAGCCGACTCCGACGAGTTGTCAATTGGTCGCATACAGTATTTTCATTCCACTACTCATCAAACTCAGCTTTCTCCAGGAGCGAACCGTTAAGAATCTTGCCCATGTGTGTCTTCTCGATACTATCGCAGTTCCGCCGGATTTTTGTCATCAAGACATACAAGAACCTCACTGGGCTCCTAGTGAAACTAGAGGAGTTACTGTTGATAATAAAGCCATCAGACGTTACTTCGACACCTTGCTCCTGTGGCTTCCAGGCTAGTCCTAAGAAGTTGCATATCGCAGTGTACTCTTTGAATGTGCTGAGATAAAGTTGCCCGGCGAAGAGATTTAGCTGGATGGTCAAATGATACGGAATCGCAGAGGGATCGAAGGGCCCACCCTCGGTGAATAAGTCGAGAGAGTCTAATGCCCTGAACTGCAAGCTTGGACGCGGTAGGTAGACATGCAGAGTGACCTTTTTGTACTTTCTGAGGCTTGGAAGGAGTTTCCGTGCTTCGAAAGGACTGATTATAATCATATGCTTGATCCCTACACCGTTATTAGTGCAGGTAAGTATCCATTGTACGGGACGTAAGTAGTTGTCTGAGACGTATTTCATTCCCGTAGGTCGCACGGTTCGCGAGAAGTCAGCAGTCACCAGCAAATCGCTGGGGAACTGGGAGGGATTTAGGTACTCGAAAGCAGTAGTGTTATGGAGCGTCCGGAATGCAGGAAGTAATGCCTGGGAGTGCTCCACAATCATCCCGGTGGTGACGAGAGTAAGCAAATCGTCGTGGAGGGAATGCTTAAAAGCTTGTGCACGAGCAGGTTTCTCTACCTCCCGCTCTTCCTCGATCTCAGGCGATAATTCTCGCTCCTGCTCCTCTTCCAAAGCCGCTGAATCTGGATTTGAATTATTGAATTGGCGGCAGCGCTCGAGGATTCGGGCAACGCCCTCGTCTTGCACTTCCCAGTTAGATTGCTCACCGCGGGTGGTGCGAGGCCGGTAGCGGTGATCCAGACTCTGAGACTCGTCCTCTAGGAACTGTTTCGCCGTTTTATTTGATAAGACTATACAGTCTTCTCTTTGGGCTGCTTCCCAAACTTTTCTTTGGCTTATATATCGACGGCCCTGCATTGCCCAGAGAGGCATGCTTCGACGGTGATCCAAAAAAGTCTCGGAGATCGACCAGCCAAGAACATCCGATACCGTAATTGAAGAGCTGTCAACGGCCCTTTTGAGCTGGAGTATCTTGGCTTGGATCTCATCTGGTATGCAGAACACAAGTGACTGGCCCTTTCCGAGTTTCCGCATCCTCATACATGCTATGAGAGCGTTAGCAACGCAAGATCTCTTTAACTTCAACTACTTACCCTGGACAAGTCGGTCTTTGGTTAAATTTGCGCCTAAAGTGACTGCAGCGCGGTAATCGATTGGAAGTCGGAGGTCAGTGCCTCTTGTGTGAGCCTCGTCTAGAAAGATAAGACAGACACCTAGCTGATTTGCATGCGGAGACACCTGAAGAAGTTCAACCTGACCCTTTCTATCTATGACGGATAGCTCGTCGTTCTCGTTGAAGAACACTGCAGCCTTGGTTTGTTGTGTATCTTCCCACATGCCTAACCATTTCTCCGCAACTTGTTGGTTGCTGAACTCCAAGATCTGAGCACCGACATCTAAAATCACTCGCACCACGGGACGCATAGCTTTGACAGTCTGGAGCAGCATCTCCGCGTGTGAGATTTGGCTCTTATTTTGCGATGAGGCGTTTTTCAACGACAATACCTGGACTGAGTTCTCGAGTTGTAAGATATATTTCAAGACAAGAGCGTTGGTATGCTTTTGTCGATCGAGGTCGAGATGATGGACATCCAGGGGAAGAAGATGGCGAGAATCAATAGTGCCACTAAATCCCGTTGTCGGTTTAGACTTCTTCTGCCCGAGATCCCATCCAGAAGCTGAGATCTTGTGGGGAAATTCCTTCATAGCCTTTTGGAAGACATGGTGGGAAAGGAAGTAGTCGATCGCGCCCTTTGAGAAATGAAGTGTTGGGAAAACCTCTTCGATGCATTGGAGACGATCCTTGAGATTAATGCTGGATAGGTGTCTAAAAATTTCGGGTAGATCCGGTGCCGACTCGATCCAGATCTGATACTCAACATCCGCCTGGTCAGCTTTGAGAAGGAGTTCGAAACTCGTAAAGAGGTCTTCGTCGCTTAGTCCCCCATAATAGTAACTCAGGGACGTCAGCATAATGACCACATCGGGGTGGCTGAACTCTGACCTGGGGGAAGGACAGTCTTTGGCACGGAAGGGTACGGCAAGCTTTGTTGGAGGCAGTCTCAGTAGATCTACCCCATAGTTAACCCGCCATCGCTTCGAACTAAGGACGAAATCCAAGACGCCGCCGGCAAGCAACCCGCGGATAAGAAGTAGAGGACCCCTGATAGAGTCGTTCCAGACTCCTGAATCGCTGTCCTCAATTTGCGCAACTTCTTTCAGGGTCAGAGTCGGTTGTGTGATGTAGTGTAGAATGGCTTGTCGCATTTCAGCACATTGATGGGTTACGGGGAAGCCGACGAGACCATATTCGCAGATATATTCTGCAACCATTATCCGAAGGCGAGTTCCTGCTTCTGGCCGTAATATTCGCGTCCTTGGGAAACGACCACGCCAGTTGTCCACTTCGATTGATTGCGTACCCATCTCTAGAGCGATGGCTGGTGCAAATCTGGCTACAAGATCAAGAATATGCTGAATCAGGATCCAACGATCCGGGCTCAACTCTATTGGCTGTTGCAGGCCCATAGTGTAAATCAACTCGAACTTAACACTAAAGTTCTCATCACTCTCATCGATGATGTCTCGAGACTCAGTATCGAAGAAGTGCTGAATCTTCAATAGTGATTGATCCAGCAAATCATCGATGTTGAGAATATACTCGATTGCCATGAGCTTGAAGGACAGAACGTGCTCAGGCTGGACAAGAAGGATGCCCCCGCTCTCCCTGCACTCTGTACACATTGCCAAAAGGCTCTCTACATCTGAAAGATTCAGCCGAAGAGAACGGGAAATGGGCATGTGGTAGATTCGGCGGCCGAGAAGGCCACCGAGCTTTGACACTAGCATCTGAAACATTTGCTTCGATTGAGGCCTTGCAACGAATACACGAACCAAATTCTGTCCGTTTGCCAGCGTAGCCGCGACGGCCGGGACAATAAAAGTCGACTTGCCTTCGCCCATGTTCAACTGCATTACAGAATTGCGGCCAGATTCCGGAGAGAGCATGTGTTTGGCGATGTTGGCTTGCACTTCCCGCATCATCAGTCCACTTTCGACTTCTATTAAAAGCCACTCTGGGAATGCCATTGGATCCCAATTCTGGTTGCCAACATTAACGAGCTCGTTGATCAAATCGGCGGATTTTGCGCTCGTCCGTATAAGACGCTCAGCACGCTGCAATAACCTGAGAGCCTTTGCATATCGAACGAGATAGTATTTCCAACTCTCAGACAGTGACTGCCAGCGCGAATGGGAAAGATACTGGAGGTAGAAATATGGAGAGATTCTAGGTACGTGCGAGACGGAGGCGGCGACTTCGAAACCCCGATTACTGGCTTGAACAAGGCCGTTGAAAAGAGTTTGAACCTGCTGCCTGCAGCAATCTAGATGATTCTGTAAGAGCTTATCGGTATTCTTAGGATTTGAGAACACTAGTATAAGCCTCTGCGAGTCGCGATTGAGATGTGCGACACTGTCCTGCAAGTCTCTCAAGTATTCCCGTTCGTGACTAGCAGACACTCGACCCTCGAGCGTTGCCAAAAAATTTTGGACGCGAGCGCTGGAGTGCTCTTGCTCGGGGCTGCTCTCAACAAGCCAAGCCATGTTGTCTACGAAGCAGTCAGGAATCTGTGGAGGCGAGAGATTAAAGACGTCTTCATTATGGACATGGCGTTTTTGTATTCTAGTCTGAATTTCGCTATGATGGCAATCGTTCAGGTGTGTATCCAAGACCTGATAAGACTGCAAGCTCAATTCGCTTTCAATTTTGTTCAAGTAGTTGCGGAGCTGGAGATTCTGCCACCATACTTTCCATTTTGCTGCAATATTGGTCATGGAGGATTCGACGTTGATATAGATACTGATCTCCTCACTTCTTGGTGTTGTTGGAATTTTGCAAGCCCATTGATCCTTCAGTTTATGAATGAATATCTTCCTCACCTGTGCCTGATTGCTCTGATGTTCGCGCTTCCGTCTTGATCGTGTATTTTTCGCTGACTCTCTAGCCAAGGGAGTGAGTCTTGCTTCGGGGCATACATCAATTGAATTGAATTTGATCAATTCCGCCAAATCTCCAATATCGCTTCCTTGCTTGACATGAAAGATACTACTTTCAGGAGGTGCGATTCGTGCTAATGCGGGTATGCAGTAGAACGCAATGAGAGTCTCGACGAGTAACATATCCGCATTGCGTGCAAATGCAGTCGTCGAAAGCCACATCATAAGGTGGTATTTGTTTTTCCAACCACCTTGTGACAGAAAAACGTGGGCTGGACACCATTTGCTGGCTAAATACGGCGCAGTGTTGCCCAGGAGATGCCCGCCGTATGGAGACTCACTCCACATCAGCACGATCTGTGGGCCGGGAATCGGCTCTTGCTTGCTGAGCTCTCTCCACAGGTGCCCACTAAGGTGCTTCAGAGACTGGTTGTGCAGGATTGGCTCCTTGTTGAGAATGGAACGCGCAACAACGAAAGTCCGCTGCGCTCGATCCGAGCGTTGGCCGCAATCGCGCTGCCTGTAGCAAACGTCGTGTTGGTCTGTATATTTTTCGGCGCCAAAACCAGAGACACGGAAAGTAGACGAACGAATCAAGTCACGCTCTAGTAAATGAAGTTTGGTCCAATCTAAGGAGGGATGGTCCACGAAATCAGGGTGCAACGGCTTAGACCTCGTCGCCTGTGAGAAAATGTCTCTGACCTCCAAGTACAGCAGACCATGCTGGGACAGAAAACTGAGCTCGGCATCCCAGTGGATGGTCTGCATATCTTGCAGATGTTGAGGATAGAAGAGCCTTTTCGGCGCCAACTGAGCGATAAGCCCAAGGGTATTCAAATTATCTCGATCCAGTACATCGAAGGACCGAACGGCGGCCGAGGTTAGAATTGCGAGTGCTTGTTCGGTGCCGGTAATTCTGATCAAGGGATCAGGTAGGCAATAAGATGTCAAGCTGTGCAGATAGCAGAGGAAAAGCATGCTCTGCATGCTGCCGCTTCCAACAAGCCTGCCGAGTTGGTCATCGACGCAATAAGAATGAATCATTGAGATTCCTCGCTGAACAGAAACAGATACATGACCAAACTTGCGACGGTATGAGATAATTCCCTCTGGAATCAACACCCGCCGTGAGCCGTTGGTGGACCTTAGCACGAGTTTGCTAGTTAGTCCAAAAAGGGTGCCAACATTTTGGCTGCTATCGATAAACGTGTCTTGAAACTGACGAGAAAAAACGGTATCGGAACCCGCGTTGAAAAAGAATCCAAGACGGAGTCTAGGTAGCTCAAGATCGACCTGTTTGGACCCGGCATGACAAGAAATATGCACGAAGCGGCTGTCTTCAAGTGGGGAGAGAATATTTGCAATTATTCGACTGGTTTGACTGCCCATGCTGACCAGAGTTTCTTTCCCTTTACTGAGTATCCATCCGGCACCGTTGTTCGATAGTCGCCAGTATTGTGGATCCCGCGACCAAGGATCCTTGTTCGGAACGAAGACGACAGCTTGCAGCTGATGATCGAACCAATGCACATAATCTTGGACAAAGATTTGGGGTACATTTTCTGATAGCACCCGCGAGGGAACCAAACTATATGTGCAATCGTTTTTGATAGCGTGGAGCAACATGTCGTCTCTAGGCATGCCGAAGTGAACTAGATGACCGGCATATTTGGACCTTGACGAAAACTGGAATCCAGGCTGACTGGAAGGCATAACCTGTATGTGGCTTCGACCAAACAAGGTGGGATACATGGCATGGTTTTCGTACTGTGCGGGCAATTTTGCAAGCGGTGCCCCGTTGACAAGTAATTCAGCCGTCAAAAGATTGAAATGGACGGGAAAAGAATCGCGATCGCCATCACTGGCGCTTGAACTTTGGAGCCAATGTTGATGGGGTTCTGGAAGCTGTTGCCATGGTCGGCCGGGCTTATAGTCGGCCCAAAACTCATTTATGGTGAGATTCAAGCAGGAGTTGAAGAGATTTGCAATTTGATGAGCTAGCTCTGGACATGCTTTGTACATGAGTTGTCTCCATCGTGCTAGGAAAATGCCTATAGGCGACGAAATAGTGGGGTCGATTGATAAACAGTGCTCTTGAATGGTAATGGAGCACTGAAGGAAGATTGAAGCCTCCGACGTCGAACATAGGATGTTTTTGAGATGCTCGCGGTCGACTCCAAAACTGCTCATGCAAATTAAGGCCACTTCGACCGCGCGGGCAGCAAATTCAGATCGTTGGGTGTCGTCAGTGCAGCTTTGTACTCTGGTCCGGAGCTTCGTAACCCAACCGAAAAGAAGATAACGGCAAGACGCCAGGTAGGCCAAGCAGTCATAATGAGTGCTAGGAAATGGGCTCAAGGCCAGCAGACGTGCTGCAAGGCAGATGAATGCAGCAAGACACTGGAACGATTCCCAGTTCTCCCCAATTCTCCGTTTAGCCTCACAAAGTTGATGGAGAAGAGTAGCAGAGAAACGCTCATTGGTGAGAACCTGGTGACTTGCTCGAGAGAGTGACATATTATCTGGACCCAACTGTTGAGAAATCTGGAGCAGGAGAAGTGTTGTATCAACCTTCGTAAAATCTAGTGAAGGGACGGCTAGCTGGCTGAGAATATTTTGCCATTGGATTTCATAACCAAGAGGAAGCAGAGCAAATGCTTTGAACTCATCCAAAGATAATCCATCTGGGCATTCGGACAGGCTCGCAATGACTTCGTTGGGTTCTGGCCCATTCGGCTCGTTTGGGGTCCTCCAGAGAAACTTCTGTAACGGCTTCGAGCGAATTGGAAGCACAAAGGTGCACTGCTCATGCAGCTGATCCGTAGCAATGAGCCGACTGGTCAATATTTCCGCCTTGAAGTCAAAATATTGGTATGACAATCCATTTGCCAGACAGACAAACGCTTGGGTGGTCGGAATCGAAACGAAGTTTCGATGGGTCACAGCATTGGGCTTCGTTTGAGATCGGATCCCAACATGTTCGATGTTTGCTTGATAGAGATACCGAATACCGGGATCTCTTTGGAGAGTATATTCTGATCCAGCAGCCATTTCTACCTCATACTCGTAGCATAAAACAGTTCGAAGCATGTAATGGGTAACGTCGCGCCACGCACCGAAATCAGGCGGCACGGTGAGCTCGAAAACTGTCGCCTTTGCTTTGTTGCATTCTCTGGGAACTGGCCATTCATGCACAGAAATTGTCATGCTTTTCGCCTGTTTAAGGTAGCCGCATTTCTTGCAGTTGGAACTATGCTGAATTTCCTCGTAGGGTCTCCAATTGATATCGTACCGGGTAACCTCCACGTATTCGCAGCAACTATTGTCGTAACGTTCCATGAGTTCTCGATGAGATTGATTTAATCGATCGAGCTCTTGAATTTTTTCATTCCTCTGCTTTTCTGCTTTCTCCTCGACCTCAGTAAGAAGTTGCTGGTGCTGAGGTGACTGATTAAAATACTGAACAGCGAAGGAGCTCCAGTGGCCAAAGTCGCGAAAAGGACTGACAAAAGTCTTGTTGATATTGGTAGCGCGGGATTTTATATATGACTCAACCTTTGAAATACGGCTCAATTGTGATTTTAGTGGTAGAAGGAGTGACCAGAGCAGACTTGGAGCAATCTCGTGGCTGTACTTCTTCAGTAGATCATAATGACGACAAGCGACTTTGTCACAAGCAACCCATAAATCCATAATAGTGAGCACCATTATAGACAATGCTTCTGGATTTCCTCGGTACGCGACCTTAGCGCCATGGTGATAGGCTTGGATCAAGTCTTTAAGTGCCACACAGGTGTTCTCTGCATCGATATGATGCTTCAACCAAGTATCAAGATAGAGCTCAACCCACGTCTCGAGTGCGGCCAAACCGAAAGAATGATGCAAGGAGTCGAGAGCCTATAGGTTGTTAGCATTGGTTGTTTCTACCCTGGGTTTATGCTTACCAAGTGGGTGAAACGAGGTAGATAACCTGGATCGAAGCTGGGGAACTGTCCCGTCGCTTTGAACCTACAGTTCTCCTTGAATTTTGAAGGGCTTTGCAACTGGTGGAGGAATTGATCTAGGTGTGGAAGCTCGTGCAAAACGTTCTGTGGTGGGTTGATTGCACGCAGCGTTGAGAGATCGACAGGCGGACAAGAGTTGGCCATCACTGACTCCCAACGAGAGTTGATGTGAGAATGCGCCTTGGTCATGGCGTTCCATACACTGTTGAACCACAATTCCTCACTTTGATCCCCAAGCTTTAGCAGGCGCTGAGAGAGCTTAGCGTTCATCGCATAGATAACATCGCTCTCGAGGCAGGGGTGAGTGAGGGCTAGCTTTAAGATGCGTGACATGAAGAAAACCATGAATGACTTGTACGGGCTTTTCAAGGGATCCGCCGAGAGTCGAGAGAAAGTGAGCTGCAACGCCACCCGAAGCAGCAACCATGTTAGAGACCGCCGCCATGGGCTTTTAGCATCCTTCCACAACACCTCTTCTCGGGTGTTCTTTCTAATGGAGGTAGTACCCACGGGGTGCCCAACAGCTCGCAGGAAACTCACTAAATGTTCAGTGACAACATGCGGCATAGCCGTATCGCGAGTTTCGCTCTGCTCTTGACCAGCTTTTTTCACCTTTGGCTGCATCTCTTCAATCTGTTCTGTACTCATTTTGGAAACTGTTTGCGACAGCGTGACTTGAAATCCCTTGTCAGAGAACTCTTCGAGCGGAACAAATACCACAAAGGCCGGAAACGATCTTTGCAACCGACCCTTGGTCGAGACGATAGATTTATTGTCCGGGGATAGCTCGAAGACTTCAAAAAAGACCCCATTCTGGTCTCTGTGGACAATGATACCCGCGTTCTGGGCGCCGACACGTAACGCCATGATATTTGCATCTACTTAAGTCAGCTGCGCGCGGGAGAGTGGACAAGGGAAACGTGCCATCTTTTGAAAATTTAGCCAGAATTTCTTCTAGTCGCGCTTGAATAACATTTCCAGACCCATCGTGAACGACTCGAAAATTCTTGAGCATGGACATGACGGAATCCATGGCGAAGTTACAACCTTTTAGATTACTAAACTCCTGCAAGGATTCCAGAACCATATCTATCAGTATACGATCTAACCGAGGAACAAAGTCATCCTTTTGTGGCAATTTAGGAGGAAGAAAGACATGATGGATCATGTAGAGCGCTGGCTCGATGTCTAGATGGCGGTCAACTGGCTGCCAACCTATGGTGTCATTCTGTGACCGTGTCATGTTGGCTGCTCAAACAGATGATTGTATTTTTAAGAAGTGAAATTTTACAGAGCAAAGCGAGATGAAATGGAAAGAAGGTTTGTGGCGAAGGTGAATGAAGAAGAAATGGGGAGTTCTGTGTGACAACAGTACTTCAATATCGGCCAATGACCAAGGGAGGCATGCAAGAGTAATATCTATCAAGCCGGCATGGTCGGGAAGCCGTTAAGGCGGTGAAGATCTATCAAATGGAGCTTCTTGCGAATGAAAATTTTAGAGAGTTGGCGTCGCTGTGGGCCTCAGTTGTCCTCTAAGCCGTGTATCAGATATTGAGACATGTGGCTTCGCATACGCGTATTATGATGTGTCTAAGCATGATTGCTTCATGCACGATGCAAGTGTGATGTATTTCCATGCAAGATTGAGGCCTACTCCCCACTTGTGTCACTATGGCAGGTGAAATTGATTTGCGGAACGAGAGACTAGCTCGTAGCTCCGGAATGAGCCGTACGAGGAGGTGGAAGATACGAACATCTGCGGAAGCCTACGCCAATAATAGCAGCTTTAAACTATTAAAGTCTCAGCTTTGCACCAATTCCATCTCCAATTTGAGTCACAAACCCCACGCCACGACCTCCTTACGATAGCACTTTGACTAGTTGGATTCAATTTCTCTTACTCATGAGAATCACAACAAGGAGCTACAGAAAGAGTCGAACGACTAAGCGTTCACGGATCCCAATAACCCACGCAAGTCCGTATCCGCTGGAGGTGGCGGTGACAGCAAACTGTCGGCTTGTGAGTCACATGATGAGCCACTTTGATGTTTGCTCAAGTGACTCACCTTGATGTTTGCTCATATGACTAACATCTATGATTGCTCTTCACTATCTTGGCAGTCTCCTAGCCTACTTGGTAAGACGATAGATATTTCTTTGGTAGCTCCTCATCGATAGAATCAACTATCTTTCTCTCTATCTACTTCGTCACATCACGACACAAACTGCCTTCGAATACAACGGCCTTAGGCAGGTGAGGACATAAAAATTGCACGGCATACAAACCAATATGCTGAATCTAGACCGAAGATAGATGCATAACACGATTCTCATTAACACTAGCATCACTGCTGTAGCAAATAACTAGGATGTCGCGTCCGGATATGCCTGTCCCTATTATCCTTCCTTGAAAAGCCGTTACCTTGTTCCTGGGAGTACTTGCATCCCTCATATGGACAGTAAACCCTCGAATGGCTTTGATGTATGTCATTAATGTGACGATCGAGGTCCTTCGGATAGCCAAAGGCTGCATTACATTCCTCAGACTCGGTGCATTTATATGCTCGAAGGTGCTTCTGTTTGACGTGGCGACTATTGCAATCACATCAGCATCTGATATTCGCAGGTTGTGGAAAACATACTTGAGCTCACGCCGCCTTGGAAAATTTTCCAAGCACCTCTCGCATTGGAAGCTTTCACTGTTGGTTTCTGTTGCAGTAGGCGTAACAGGTACTTCGGTGGTCGCGCTAGAGTCAAGCTCTTGGTAGGGATCGTTGCTATGTTCTGTAGGTTGAAAATATTGGTTGCTAACAGCAGCCGTTTCGACATTTTGTGAATTTGGCCAAATCTCTGCGTAAACTCCATCACCCTGACCAGCAGGGACGGTGGTATTTGACGACGAACCCCATCTATATTGGGACAGTGGACCGGGGTTTTCCTTCCCGAGCCAAAAAGGGTCAACGTGAGTTAAACTGTGATGTGTGTGTTCAGATTCGCTCCCGGTTACCTGTTGGCTCGAGTCGGAAATCGGAGACTGTGCGAGTTAAAAGAGAGGTGCAGAGGGTCCTGCTGGCGAGAAACGCTTTCAAGGATGAATAGAGCAAACACAAAAGAATTGACCAAATATGAAGAGCAGAAAAGCGAGAAGACAATCAGCAGATGATAAAGAGTGATTGCGGACACACCAGGTGCCGACTGTGGAGAAAAGGAAGAAGGATTGCGAAGAGGAATGCAGTCTGGTTTATACTGTTCTTTCCGGGTTCAGCCTCGGAAAAATCACGGCGATCGATAACGAGTGATCCTGGGACATTTAAAACCGATTGGTCAGCAGCGATGGTAGGCCTCAATCCTGCATGAAAGTTGCATCGC
The DNA here is from genome assembly GCA_001599595.1 of Beverwykella pulmonaria. NCBI lineage: Eukaryota > Fungi > Ascomycota > Dothideomycetes > Pleosporales > Melanommataceae > Beverwykella > Beverwykella pulmonaria. Next base: position 5,054,800 of record BCHH01000001.1, read on the forward strand.
CCTACATCACAGCTGGATGGTAGGCCTCAATCCTACATGAAAGTTGACGGCCCTGCATCATAGCTGGATGGTAGGCCTCAATCATGCATGAGAGTTGCAGGGTGCGGGGCATGCACATCATCAGCCTGCTCAACCACGGTTGTAACGCTGGAAAACTATGAGTAATATAGGTGCAAGCAGAAATTGAAGAACTAAACTGATTGATTGTAGTTTCTGAAAACTCTGATTATCAAGTGGTTCAACCTGAAAAAGCAACTACTGAAGTTGCTTTTGCGCCGACACACTCCTACATCGTCACAAAAACAGTTTAGAATTGAAGGTTATCTTTGAGGCTTCTATTCAGATCCAAGTATCGCTATTTTCATCTGTGGCTTAGGGGCTGTGAACGGCAAATTCATCTGGCGTGTAAAACGGTACCCTCACACCGCAAAAATTGCTAACTGTTATATCCTACCAGAAACTTCGCTCTATAACCTAGACTAGGGGAGGAGGGGCCGAAATCGCTGCAATTGGCACCCAATTTTATGGAAATTTTCCATATCAATTTGATGACGTGACACGACCTCAACCAGTTTCTGATCCTTGCTAGAATTCACAACTTTGCGAACTAAGTGAGAGGCCTTCGAGCTGCAGAGCATAGTAACCGTTCGTTAAAATATCCAGCGCATAGTATATTTTGATATCATATACCCATACAGCAGGTCGTGGCTAAAGGCCATGGAGTGGGGCAACCCGCGGAGTGGAAATCCGTCATATCTAGCGCGACTAAATGAGAAGAAGACATCTAATGTTTCGCTAAGCCTCTACCACAATGTAAGAGTGACCCGTCATTCCCAGAGTTCTGGGTACTGTCGGTGTCGATGTTAGAATAGTAGGGTTTGTCGTGGAAGACTTAAAAGTCGATGCCATCATTTGAGAAGAATGACAACTATCGTGTTCATGTTTTTAGCCTTAAATATTTTGAGGACTAGCTAATGAGGAGTGAGGTTTCCATTAGATTACGGAGGACTTTGCAGATGTAGCTTAGGAATAGTTGAGTGCCGTTGTGGTTAAGAACAGGGTCCAAGCTAGTGCATTTCATTTTTGTATAGCATATGCATGGGCCGTGCTTGTCGTCCGAATTTGTTGGTGTCACAACGTGGTGTTACTATCAGTCAGACCATTTGATTGAAGGATATCCTTGGGAATGAGTAATTGAAGTTTCTAACGCACCTTTGGTCCAAAATTGCCCGCTCGTTTTGGCATCTCTATTTTATAATTTGATTTCGAGACATCCGTACCAAAGCTTTTCAATAGCGCAATATCAATCACGCATAAACACACGTGTTGGTCAAAATTGGCCAGAAATAGTTTCTTCGTGTCTGCCTCCCACTCCATCCACTTGTACTCTTCTTTTATTTGTCCTTCTCCCTCCATTCTCTCAATCTCGCAGAGGTCGATATCCATGGACTCAGCCGATCAAGCCCAGTTGAGCCGGATCGTTTCCATCAAAACAATAGTTGTCGGTCTTTATGGCGTACCGGGCTCTGGAAAGACTTTCCTCATCAAAAAAATGAAGCACGATCTCGGAGAAGAGCAGTTCATATTCTACGAAGGCTCTGAGGTGATTGACGCCCTCGTACCTGGCGGCCTTGATGCTTTTCAGAAGTTGGAAGAGCATGGAAAATACCACTGGCGACAGCTTGCCATTGACAAAGTTAGACAAGAGTGTGCAGGTAGCGGACGTGTTGGGGTTGTAGCTGGACATTTCATGTTCTGGCCTGAAGGGGAGGAAGCAGGCCACCCAATCTACACCGTCAACGACTTAAGCACATTCACACATATCCTTTACTTGGATATACCAGCTGAACTGGTCATCCAACGACGTCAAGCCGATTTGAAGCGGACTCGCCCGCCCGTATCAAGCAAACATCTGCTCAAGTGGCAGGTTACCGAAAAGACTGAGCTGCGCCGTCTCTGCCGCCAGAATAATATCTTGTTCTTTTTGATATCATCCCAGCACCACATAACTACCATTTCGACAATGTTACACCATTTTCAGCAGGATACAACTGAGTGTAACTTATCTCGTGCTGAAAAAAGGCTAGATGAGATCGTTCTGAAATCTGGCCAGGAGCTTGAGACGGTGTTGGTCATCGATGCGGATAAGACGCTGGCAACCGAAGACACCGGTACTTTGTTTTGGAAACTGGCTACCGACTATGAGCATGGACAGTCAATGATGAATATATGCCCACTAAAAGCATTATTCAGTAGCCAGCTGGGGTACTCGGATACTGCGTTTCGCCAAGCTACATTGCTGTATGAGGAGATTGCCGACGAGCAACAGTTTGATACAATCTGCGAGGCTGTGTCGTCTTCAGTAACGATTCATTCTGAGTTTGTATCACTTCTGCAACAAGTCGCTCAACATAATCATGTCATGGCGGTGGTTGTCACTTGCGGACTCCGTCTTGTCTGGGAGAAGGTGCTCAAGCGCGTAGGGCTGTGTGAGACTGTAAGAGTTATTGGCGGGGGACGCATCTCAGATGGCTTCGTTATCACTCCCAGTGTGAAAGCCATGTTGGTGGTGCGCTTGCGAGAAGCCCATCACTTATATGTTTGGGCTTTCGGAGACAGCGCTCTAGATTTGCCCATGATGAACGAGGCACATCAAGCTATCGTTGTTGTTGGCGAAGAACACACTCGAAGTAAGACCATGGACGCGGTCTTGTTAAATGCCATTGATAATCAAGGACTTATGGCGCGTCAAGTCCTACTTCCCGGCAGAGCATCGCCACGTCTTGATACCACCAAACTTCCGCTCGCGCAATTCACGGAGCAAGAGTTCCTTGATTCTGTCATGTGTCGTCGCATACACCGGCTGCTTGAAACTGTACATTTTAATACTGCTAAACTCTTGATGACCCCGATGCGCGATGCTAGCATGTCCGGGTCGGCTCTGAGAGAAACACATCGTCGAGTTGGCTGGTACCTTGCCATGACCTTCCTACCTGACATTATCGGTCTTGAGCAGCATTCAATCCCACACGTTCAAGGTCATACCACAGATGGTCATCGGCTCCAGCACGAGGGTCAAACATCAATAGTAGCGCTGATGCGCGGTGGAGAAGCTATGGCTTTTGGAGTCAATGACGCTTTTCCGTTAGCCATGTTTGTTCATGCCAGCAAGCCTCACGATGTTAAACTCCATCATGTGCAAGGCCAGAGAACGGTATTGCTAGTAGACTCGGTGGTAAACAGCGGTAAGACGGCGAGAGAGTTTATTCAGCACATTCGCCAGTTGCATGCCACTATTCGGATCGTGTTTTTTGCTGGTGTCATTCAAGCGGAGTCTGCTCTCATCCCTGACGCCAATCTAATCGTGGTCGCACTTCGCCGTTCCGACAACAAGTTCACTGGCAGTGGTACCACAGATACTGGCAATCGCCTTTTTAACACGACGCATTTGGATCGTGTTCAGTAGGCTTACTATGTGAGGCATGGAGTACTGCTACTTTTGTCTTGCTTGGCTTCAAATTGATGTATATATTCATTCGTGCTATAACCAGCGTTCCAATACATAAAAGTCTTCTTCTAACTAGTACTCCACATCGATGTCACCACCTACTATCTTTATTTAACCTGTTACCTTCATATTCATACTTCAGTGTGCTTCCTGAGGGCATCCAAGACAATGCGAACCCGTTGCTCTAAATACAGTACTGTATTTGGTATCAGAACATTCTCAATGGCGAGTGTCTCGAGCATCGTACAGAAAGCAGAATTAACCCGTGACCAATCTTCTAAATCTTTCGGCATCAGTCTCGTTCCATCATCAATCAACCAAGTGCACCCGGCTTCACAGAGAATCACCAATCCATTCTTCATGTGCGCCTCCAATACCTTCCACTCTTCACAGAGCATCATCTGCCGGGCAGCATCTTCTCCTGCAAAGAGCATGGCATAAATAATCGGATCAAGGCCGGAACGATCCGAGATGAACCAAGCATTTGGGGAACTTTCATTGAGCGCTATTTTCTCAGCTTTCCATTGAGCATTGAGAATGAGCTTTTGGAGTTCCAAAGCTCGAGTTGGTGAAGTGACAATGTCATCGCGTGTGAAATTGTAGGTCTTCAGCACAGTCCGAGCGACTTCCCGGATGATAACAGGTTTGGTTACATTGAGACGGCCAGGTATGCCGTCACTGCTTGCGAAGTACTTTTCCAGCGCGTTGACCAATGTAGTTTTGCCGGTTGACTGAGGGCCGATGATATAGATATTTCTATATTGATCGTTTAAAGCCATCCTGTATTTGATATGGATGTTGGACTCAGGGGCCACGCAAGTTGGCAATTTGCCGAGGATGGCTTCTCAGGTATGTATTGAAGATTTTACTGAGCGGTCTCAACCACCGTTCAAGATCACACGCAAGGGCTCGGGACCAAATATTGTTACTGCAAATTATCTAGTGGAGCGGGGTAAATGAGGAGCATGCAGTCTCAAATCAAGGCAATGCAGTGTAACATAGGTAAACGCAATGAACATGCTGCCCTTCGACTCTTGATCTTAAACAACAATCTATATTGGAAGATTACGATAATGCAAGAATATGGCATCCCCAAAACGTTTTAACACTCGTTTGCAAAATAGCATACTACCAGACGACAGCTCGTGGTCCTATACTATCCCGAACCTACCACCATCAGAAAAGACAAACCCGCTCAAACTAATCAAATCAATCGCTGTCGTCTCGACACTGAGAGAACAGTGTATCAAGCTGCGTTTCGAGAATGCGCCGTCAAATCGGGTAACTTGGGCTGATCCCTTGCATCTCTTTTTGACGATCTCCTTTGCCCACTTTAGTTTACAACTGCCCGCAAAACACCCAGGAGAGAAGGCCCAACTAGCCCCAACGTCAGATTCTATGGAATACATAGCAAGGCTGCTAAAATCTGGCATTTTCCTTAACGGAATCCATTATCACTTCTACGGCCACAGTAACAGTCAACTAAGGTCTCGGTCTTGCATCATGTTTGCCGCATCAAAGGCAGCAATCGCCACTAAAGTAGAAGCAATGGGCGATTTTTCGAAGCTCAAGTCGGTTGGCAAGAAAGCTAAACGCATTGGGCAATTATTTTCAACCGCCGATATGGTCATGACTCTCGATCCGGAGCGCGTCCAAGACATTGATGATATTGAGCACAACAACTACGTCTTTACGGATGGATGTGGCCTCATTGCTAGCGCCCTCGCCAAACAGTTAGCGAAGCAGCGAAACATCGCATACCGCAATATCCGGTATCTGCCCTCGGTGTACCAGATCCGATACCGTGGGTATAAAGGTGTTTTGATGCTCTCCCCGATGCTGACGGGGGAGACGGCTGTGCAGTTTAGATCGTCGATGCGTAAATTCAACGATGTCAAAGACTGTTCATTCTCTGTTGTTGAGTACTCCAAGGTGAGTATCAGCCAAAGCATGTAATTTTTCGCACCTCAAATTTCGCTGATATTAGCATAGCCTTACTCGTTCGGGTTCCTCAACGATGAAATCGTGTTACTCTTGCACGCCTTGGGCATCACCAGAGAAACTCTTTTGAAGAAGCAATCCGATTTCTTAAATTTCCTCCAAGCGGTTTCTAACGGAGATATACGCCTAACCTTTCAATTTCTGTCGTTCATCAATCGCTTCGACCTCGCTGAGAAACTACTTCTCGAGGGGAATGGCGCCATCCATGGTACGGTTAAAGGCTTGGTTCAACACGAGTATTCAAGAATGGTTAATAGGCGCAACGAGCAGCGATGTAGAATCATGATCCCGAATTCACGCTTGCTGTTTGGAGTTTGCGATCCCTCTACGGCAGTAGGTATTGCAGCCAAGCTTCAGCCAGGAACCTGTTTCGTGCGAATCACAGACTGTGAGAGTGGTCAAGCTCGGACCGTGGTAGACACAGAGGTTCTTGTGACTCGAAACCCTTGTCTACATCCAGGCGATCTCCAGAAGTTCCGAGCTGTCGACATTCCTGAATTCTCACATCTCGTAGACTGCATTGTTTTCCCGACGACTGGTGAGCGACCGAGCGCCGATCTCATGTCAGGAGGAGACCTGGATGGGGATAAGTTCATCGTGATATGGGACTCCGAAATAATACCCAGGATAATATCCCAACCGGCCGTATACCCAGGTACAAAGGAGCAAATTTCATTTTCTATGATAAGCAACGACGATCGTGCAGACTACTTTGCGAAGTACACAAATGCATCTGTCAGTTGCATCAAAAGCCTACACACGGAATGGGCGCGCGTGAAAGGTCCGATGAGTCCAGAGTGCCAGCAACTCAATCGATTATTCTCACTGGCTGTAGATGGCAACACCGTACCTATACCTACTACGCTTAAAGATCCGCCCGAGCCTTTGGCGGCAAACCCTCCATTCATCCTCGACGTTCTCCATTCTGCTGCAAAAGATACAATTGACGCGGCTACAAAGAACCAAATCCCGCCCTTGGATTTGCCCATTGATGCTATGGATTTACTCATTAGCAGAGACTCTATTGCCGTAAACGAGTTCGACCTAGTTCAGCTCACTCTCCGATGGTGCAGGCGCAATGACCAAAGCTTCTTGGATTATGCTTGTTTCTTCAACTTCAGAGCCATGACTGACGAGCAGCAAAGATGGCTCCTTGGAGAGTTGCCGCCCACGAAATCTGCTCCGAGTGTTGTCAGAAACGGGCTGTTGCAGTCAAGCCTCATACTACCAGAGGAACTTCGTCGCTTCGGCCTTGACCATCATGGTATTCACTGGAAATGCGTCTTTAATTCATCCTCGGACCAAATGAGGCGGTTTATGAACAGCACCTGTCGGACCTTGGAGCTATTTCACAAGAAACTCATTTTATTCCGGCATGATGAACGCCTACTACTTGCCATCTATATTCCAAATAAGGTTCCAAAAGCAATCGAAACGTATGTTGGCTCTACTGTGCGAGTTTTTGCTCTACCACAGTCTCAAGGGGCGGATTCTGCACAGTATCGAGTCAAACCTACTACTTTTCACTACCGACTGTACTGTGATGAGTCCACTTTTCAACTATATGACAGAACGCGAGTGAATACTTTTATTTTCTTGACGCGAGGCCAAACGGATAAGTCATCTTTGCCCAAAAGCAGAAACAAGGGAGATCGACGAAGACGAAAGCAAACTACAATTGACGAGTCAATTAACTTTGATTGCAGGGCAAGCATTGCGCTTGATAAGATTAGTAAAGATATACAGACACATGTTGGGTCAATGAATAGGGCAGGGATCCTCGCTGCCGTGAGTATCAAGTTCCATGCTTCTAAAGACCCTGGAGCAGTAGGCTGACTCTCTCGTTATTTCCAGGAAACGTATGTGATCAGCAACCGCGATGTGCAGTCTATGGATATCTTAGATCAATGGCTTCATTACGTTGACACTGAAGAAATACTTCCACTCTTCGAAAAAACTCGCAAAGACTATATCATAACTAAGCCAGGAATCGACTGGGACAATCCTAGCGTTTCGCAAATGGTGGTGGAAGTTGCAAGGGACAAGAACCTGTCCAGACTACAAACAATCAACTCTCTTAACGAAATCCAGCAGATTCTGGAGCTCCTCGAGTCCTGGAACGAGTATCCACATCTCCGAGCAGCTTATACCGAACTACTTAGCCTTGAGGCCAGCGGCAATTTTCTGGTCACTCAAGACAGCCCTCAAAGCCACTGTGCCAGCTCAGATCTTCCAACTTTGCTTATCCGTTTTCTTCAAAAGGCTCCTTACCTGATCTCTCTGTTCTTTCAATCACAGACTTGGACGCGTCAGAAAGGGTCTCTCCATGAGGTCTTTACCGCTCTTGGCCCAGTTCTCTTGAAGGAACTAGTCTTGGCCGCAAATAGCTTCCAGCATGCTATCTATCAGTCTTTTCTTCTTTTACTCCAGAACTTGCAACAGCTCTCCCTTCACAACTTCGCCGAGCTGGTCGAGCTTATTTCACTGACCATCTCCGATGCTGAACTGGCGATTGACCTATTGTTCGAGTGTCTCGAACCAGAAACCAGAAGACTGTTGGTCGGCAGCGCAATAGAAATCGAACAATTCACGAAGTGCTTTATGGGAATTGCACTGAATCACATTGACTTGGTCTCTAGTGTTGAGAGGTCTGCTACGTCTCCAATCGAGCTAAAGTTACAGGGCATTAGTCAGGACGGCTATCAAATAGTCAAGGGTGTGCTCCGAATTGACACTCCTAGACCGGTTCAGGTTGGAGATCATATCCGAATGTGTCCGTCTCAACCGCCAAAAAATGCTCCTCTTCAACAAATGAGTGCGGTGGATGCTATCGTTATCCAGTCAGATTTCGGCGCGGCTTCCTTTCGATGCCTGCATCGTTTGCCGTCCTCTGTAGAGGACTGTCTCTGGGAAATAACTAGCTGCACATCCTTTGTGACCTGTAAGACGATGTTTGATGCAGTTCACTGGTTTTATTCGCAGAAAATAAAGTGTTGCAAGCTGTATGCAACACTCACGGGACTTGGCTCCAGTCAAATCCAGCTTCTGCAAAGAACACGGCCATTCAAACCCTATCCGGCGCTGAACAGTAGTCAGAACAAAGCACTTGAAGAATCACTGAGCAATAATTGCACATTCATTTGGGCGCCACCTGGTACAGGTAGAACACATACCATGGCCGTCATCTTAGATCAGATGCAAATCTACTTTGAACACATGAGGATTCTAGTAACGGCGCCCACGCATAGTGCGGTAGACAACATCCTAAGAGGATATATCGCACAGTGGCGCTCAAAAAGAAATTTAATGGCCCCATTACGGGTCTCTGCACATGTATGTCTCCTCCTCTCACATTCTAACTGCTGAGATCACTCATGTTCTACGACTAGCTTCACAAGGTCTCTTCAGACCTCCAGGAATATACTTGCGACGCTATGGTTGGCAAAATTATTGAAGAGAGCGATCATGCTCGACAAGAAGCCAAAGTTCGTGTTCGCGACGCGCGGTTGATATTCACCACTTGTACCGGTGCCGGGCTCGGCTTATTGCGTTATGAAAAATTTGATATCGTTCTCATCGACAAAGCTTCCCAACAGACTGAGCCCGAGAGCCTTATCCCTCTCACTAAAGGATGTCAGCGGGCAGTCTTTGTTGGCGATCATGCCCAATGCCGCGCCACAGTTCGGAAGCATGCAGTTATCGCCGACTTCGACATCTCTCTATTCGAAAGGCATTACAATATGCCTAATGTGCCTGGAGTCGCGAAGGTTATGCTTGACACCCAGTATAGAATGCATCCCGACATCTGCGCTTTCAATTCGAGGGAATTCTACAACAACGCGCTCAAATCCGCAGAGGTCAACGCGACATTAATCTTGCCTCCATCCAAGTTTCCGTGGCATAGAAACAGACATATGGTCTTCCTACAGTGCTCCGCTCCTGAAGACCTTGGTCACCAATCGAAGTCCAATCAGGGCCAAGTGCAACTCTGTCAGGTGGTTTATAACTTGCTCCAAGTTCCAGTAACTACAGATCAAAGCAAACAGTTGGAACTAACAACTAAGCCAGCGGACATCGTCATTGTAACGCCCTATACACGACAAAAACACTTTCTCAAACTTGCCATCCCGAGATCTGAAGTCTGCTTGATTGACGAGTATCCAGGTCGGAAGGCTGAAATTGTGATTTTCGTCAGCGTACGATGCAACGCCCATTTCGACATTGGTTGTCTCCAGGACAAACGGCTCTTGAATGTGGCTATGACGCGAGCCAAATTTGGTATCATCTTCATAGGCGATGAACTGACACTGACTGGCATGTCGGAGAGTAATAATGTGGAAAGCAAGGCGATTTGGGCACGTCTTTTAAAGAGTTGTGTGCAGGTGAAACTGTAGCCAGGCACTCCTATTAAAGCCTCATCAAGATCGCACTTTCATGACTGTAAGGCACTACCACTGGTCCAGCCAGAGTAAATGTCACATCATATCTTTGCAAAATTTCAAGCCGAATTCCAGTTCACCGTTGACGTATCAAACACACTGGTTGAGATTTATCCTGAAGGACGTATCTTTTTCCAGAACACAGATGCCGCTTAGCACCGAACCTTTTAACCCAAAATTGCAACAGTTGTTGGATAGCTGTAAGAACTCCCCATTTTGACGCTTTTGGAGAAGTTGAATGCATGTTACACCAGCTGCCAAGACCATGTACAAGGCAGAAGTGAATGAAACCATGAAATTCATTGTGCTCGCCTGAGAAAGTGAAAAGGCTGTATTCAGATTGGTTTTTTGGGCCGTCACAGCCCACTCTTGAGGAGTCTCCACGTTTAAATAGTCGCCTTGGCTCTGCTAATTCAAGTAAAGTGACGAAATTTCTACTCCTTAGCGTACGACATCTCTGTTGACACAAATCTAGTTAATTTTTTTTGATAAAGCTCGTGTGTTGGATGTATTTTGTCGGTATGCACGAACCGAGTTCATAACTATTAAATGCTTTGTTCTATACTCAGTTAGACCGCAGAGCTCCTCAGGCAGAATTCCTGAGTCGATCTTAGGATGTCTCGGAGCCTGAATCATCAACCATCAGCAACCTCATCAAACAATCAATTCGGCACCAGATTGTACAATTCTGTGAACCGCCCACCATCTTATAGTTCTCTGTTTTTGCTTGTTTGTAGATAGTTATCGCACTTTACGCTCGGCCGAACAGCTGGCTCACGATTGACGCGTTGAGTGAGATTCAGGATCAGGTATCGACGCTCACGGCAACTCAAGAACCTGGTCAAGATAACTGAATCTGATACGAGAAAGATGGATGAAAGTGGAAGCCAAAAGTGATATTGAGGGGCATGGAGGCTCTATATAGAGTTAGCAGACGCTAGCGTAATCCAGCTAAGCCACGACACGTGAAAAAATCTTCCCAGATGAAGTTTGACGCTCACGGCAGCTTAAAAACCTCATCAACACAGCTAAATCTCCCTTGGTGAGGATTGACGCTCATGGCAGCTTAAGAACCTCATCAAAATATATAGGGGTTTTCTGATGGGGGACAATGATCATTTGGAGACCACGTTATTCTAGGAGGGATCAGGTCAGAGCAGCTTATAAGCCGTTTGACCTTGGATCAGCTAACTATATAAGGATAATCCTAAACCCTTACAAGATAGCAGTCAGGTGAACCCACTCCCCACTTCGAGCCTACGCCCCCAAATGCAGCCTTGTTTTTCCAAAACCAACTACCACACCTTGCTCAGGCCGACGAGATTGTATAGGTTGGAAATAAAATATATGATGGTATATATGTCGTATAGTCCGACAATATATTTATGTTCGATGAATACATTACATTACACCGACACGTGTATGCTTGCTTTGCATTATTTACTAATTTTCAACTCGGGAATTGGGAGCTGGATATGGATGAGAGGTATCAAGTTGTGTCTTTTGTGTGAGATATGTACAGCTAATATATATATGACGGACTGATAAGTCGATGGTATATCCACGTGACTGTATGGTGTACTGGTGTCGTGATGTGACGAAGTAGATAGAGAGAGACAAATTGTTGTATTGATTCTACAGAAGAGCTACCGAAAAAATATCTAGAGTCTTATCAGGCACGGCAGGAGCCTGCCAAGGTAGTCACAACAAACATGGAAGTGAGTCATATGAGCAAACATCATGTGACTCACCGGCCGACAACTGGCATACAGTAATAATGGATAAATCGTAGTGTAACTCTGATTCTTTACCAATTTCCACCAACGAAACCCGACTACTCTCGCAACACTTAGCCTTTCCATGGATGTCCATTAGGTCCCAACTTACCCCCCAAGAATGCCAACTTCAACAACTTGCCCTCAACAATCTCATCCTTATGCTTCTCCATCTCCTCAACATCCCAGTTCGCACTGATGAAGCCGCCACGCAAGAAATCTGCTTCCGGCTTTTGAAGATACAAAGTGAGGCCAGCAGTGAGCGCTTGCTTGTCCTTGGCGAAGGGACTGAAATTGTCGATGACGGCGCCGCGTCCGCCTTCGGCTTCGACAATGCCGGGGTGCACGGAGAAGACGCGGATTGTCGGTTGTTCTGGGAATATGTTAATATTGATGAACGAAGTGACTGGAGTGGGCCTGGTTGGACATACCGAGATCGATATATTCGGCCAACTTGATAGCTGCGATTTTGGCGGAGCTGTAGGAGGACAAGCCTGGGGCAAGCAATGTAGCACTCAGACTAACGAGGTTTATGAAAGTTCCCTTCCCACTCGAAGTCTTTATGAAGTGATGTATAAGGTTATACGTGCCTTTGACGTGGACCTCCTGGTCAGAATCAGCATTCGAGAACCTATACTTTAAGTTGAAGGAGCACTTACAAAATCGTCCCACCATTTGGCGGGCTCAATCTCCCCAATCAAGGCATTCGGATCCATCCCACCAGCGGTGTTGATGACGACATCCACTGCCCCGAATTTCTCTATTGCCTTTGCGAAGATGGATTTAACGTCAACTTCGCTGGCAATGTTGCCACTAGCAACGACGGTCGGCACGCTAAGAGTAGCCGCATATCCCTCTAGATTATTGCTGTCTCGCCCCACAAGAATAATGCCTTTAGCTCCAGCTCCAGACCAAGCCTTTGCGATAGCCTGTTTGGGTCCAAATATTAGTCACGATGCTGAGCAAATGAGAGCGAGAGACTGACAGAGCCAAGACCACCTGCGGCCCCAGTGATTAGCACAACATTTCCAGAAACTTTCAACTCGGAACTCGTGGGGTCAACAGCTGCGTATACATCGCGGTGTAGGCTCCTCGTGAGCTGGAAAGGGGTAGTGAACATGTTTGGGTCGAGTGAAGCCATTGTGAATCTTGCTCGAAGGGAGGAAGTTGGAAAGGTAGGATGGATAAAAAGAGATTGATATGATTATCGAAGAACGATTGCTGAATATGCTGCTAATGAACAATATGCCAGTGTGCCCTTTACCTTTTATACCACCCATCTTCAACATACCGCCCCCAACTTACAACCTCAGTTTCTTAACGTCCTTCAACTCGGACGCCGAGAAAATGGCGATTTGACAAAGCACACGTTCACGCTTCGACCGAGGGACGTAAGGTATACCGCTTCGAGCGAACCATTATTTTGGTGTGATGCTTGGCGTGGTGTTCAGTGTCTGTGCGTGAATCCTCTCTAAAAATGTTGATTTCAAAGCATCTGAAATCCACCAAAATATTGTACTATACGCTGCATAATCGACCATAACAATAAAAATTTGCTCTCAATCAGGAATGACGGTAGACTACTCTTGCATTGTTCTTACTCATCCCTCACGATAGCCACTTTCCTTTGAGGGGAGAACGTCGCTTAGTATGGGCGAGTCGATTCATGTACCCGGGATATATTTTCAAAATACTACGGCAATCCAATCTATAAGCCCTGCGCAAATTAGCTTTCTGTGTGAGTATTTCTAGCGAAAGTGGTTCGATTCAGCGCCAGGGTAGCACTACGAGCACAACGGTGGTCATGAACAAGAAGGTGTCATGGTTTCTGTTGGAATATATAGAATGTGGGAATCACGTGTGGATCACGTGGGATGTATGGATCACGTGTGGAGGTACCAATCACGTGTGGACACGTGGGGCACTAGCTTAATTAGGCTAGTGCACGCGTCGGTGATGTGGATGGTATTCCCTCTGCTGCACCGCTTCAAGATAGAGAGACACAACGATTTACTACCCCCTTTGAGAACACCCATTGCTATTGCAATAGCCCTGTGAAACCAACAGTTTCTGATAGTAGACATATTAAGACGCTGTTTTTGGTGAAGGAGAGAACACATATCAAGGCTGGTAGAATGGGAGCTTACGGTGCATGACGACAATTAAGTGCATCTTGCTGAACGTGCTAAGCGCGGCCTTAAAAAAGTCAGCATTTGCTTCAAATGCTGGTTCTACGAAACAGTGACTGTAAGAAAATAGATGCGGATAGATGCTAACTAGAGGTGTGATATTCAGAAATGAAGTATAGGTCGATTGCTATAGGTGTGCAGTCTAGTGCTGCCAGTACCATAGAATGTGTCGTAGTTTACCCTATTTATCGAGCATGATATGAAAAAGAAAAAGATGTGACAAGAGAGCCGCTGGTCGGAAGGAGATAAGACGAAAGGTTCGTGTAATAGAAGTAAGAGACGAGAGTCAGAAAAGAACTTGGATCAGAGGTAGGTCATGGTCTTGTACGTGGTCACCGTCTTTACGTCATTGCCTGCGGAATGTAGCAGCTGTGTTTACTATCATGCTTTCCACATCCACTCACCACACCGCCTAGTGGAGACTTGGAGCGGCATATATGTCATTGCGGGTACAAATTCCCCATCCATATGGTCTCTTAGGCTTTTTTTCTTATCATGATGATATATACTATACGTGCATCAGCTCGTCTCAGTTCACGAGGTGCGGCGAGGGGAGAAAGCTATTACAAAGGAAACTGTGACAGGCGTCTAGCTACAGACTGGACATGCGATTGAATGCAAATTTTGGAACTCCGATCCTCCAAATGTAATAACATCCCTCCCGCTTTTGCTGCCTTGTGAGAGAGAAAGGAGAGTACTAAGACGATGTGTAAAGGCTTACAATAACATGAGACGCGAACGAGCAACATCATGCAATTTAATAAGGGGGGTAAAGGAATTGCCCGCTTAGAGATGTGACGACATAAACTGCAGGAAACGCAACGAAAGACTACACAAATAAGAATAAAACGAAGACAAACTAGAAGATTGGGCAGAAGAGCCAACGAGATGCATGTCTCAAGCTGCTCTGCGATAGAAGTGCAATAGGAATATATTTCAGTCGGCGACAACGGATGGAGGCATATTTTCACAAGAATGCTATGATTGCATTGGATGGTGAGGGCATGCTTGCCAGGACCACATCAAATAATTTTCGCACCATCCCCAACACAGACTAGCCCCTGGTCGGAATTTCGTTCAAGCGAAACACCGGCGCACAATCCGCGAGAACCCCATTTTGACATTGAATTATCCCATTGCCACGACAATCGCGACGAAGCACCCAAACCCACCCACACAACTCCCTCCACATAACCAGTCACAATGTCAAAGCGAGGGTACGCCTGCCTCCATTTTTGCGTAATCGCAGCATTGAATTTGGTGCTGGACGCGTGGATTTAGCTAACTTTATTCACAGTCGTGGTGGTGCCTCCGGCAACAAGCTCAAGATGACTCTCGGTCTTCCTGTGTACGTCCTCCTTCAGAACCGATCCTCTCCTCGAATTCCGCGCCCGCAAATACCTCGGAATTTCTCTCGATAGATGTCAAAGTGTACAAGGAATATGGACTGATGACAATATAGTGGAGCCGTCATGAACTGCTGCGATAACTCGGGCGCCCGAAATCTCTACATCATCTCCGTCAAGGGTATCGGTGCACGTTTGAATCGTCTCCCGGCCGGCGGTGTCGGTGATATGGTCATGGCAACTGTTAAGAAGGGAAAGCCTGAGCTCAGGAAGAAGGTCATGCCCGCGGTCATTGTCCGACAGAGCAAACCATGGAGGAGAGCAGATGGCGTGTTCCTCTACTTTGAGGACAATGCCGGTGTGGTGAGTGGACTCGCATAAGCGGAACATATTCTGGAGTTCGGAGAATGGTCCGCTAATGCAACATCACAGATTGTCAACCCCAAGGGTGAAATGAAGGGCTCCGCCATCACCGGACCCGTCGGCAAGGAGGCCGCTGAGCTGTGGCCAGTAAGTTCCCTCGCGAAAGTCCACACTGTCCTCTTCTAATTTGCATTTCCAGCGTATTGCCAGCAACTCGGGTGTCGTGATGTGAGGTGTCTCTTTTTCCTGCTCTTCTCCAATATTATGGGTACATCGGGAACGGCGAAATGCATTCATGGGGCGAAGGCTCTCGACGTAGTCATTGCAAACAGATAGCAATGGATCGATACTCCACAAAGCAAATTCTGGACTCTGGCGGTTCTCAGATGAATGAATGAAAAATTTACAACCACGTCAAGCACTTTGTCCCACAGCTTTTACCGCTCTGCATGGCTTCTTCAATAACCGGAATATTTATACCAAAATGAGATGAACGTGTAATGTCACAACCAATATCGTCTCCCTAGCTTGCATAGAAATAACAATTAGCAACGACTTAGGGGCATGATTTTCTGATGCAGATAGGGAATAAATGATCGTATGTAACAAGAAGTTATGCACCCTTCTACCCCCCAACAATCGTTGACCCCTAGCAGGCCACTCTGTCACAAGCCAACAACTCAACGCTCTCCTCATTGACAACCACCACATCCTCCTGCAATAACTCCCTAACCCAATTAACATTCATCATCCTCTCAATACCTCGCTTCTGCCCCCCGACAAACTTCAAATTTTCATTCCCGACAACACCAGTATTCACCTGCCCTGTCGACGGCGCACCTATGCCTGTCACAACCCCATTCCCACCCTGCATAACATTCGAATAGCTTGTTAGCATCGTCTGTACACCCGAGACAAACCCTTTCCCATCGAAGGCGCAGTGCCCACCCTGAGGTGTATTGTCCACCGTCTGCAGAGCATTGACCTGGGCGGCTGTGAGCCCCTGGTCCGTAGCCAACTGCTCGTAGGCTACAACCGCACTGGGAATACTCTGCTGCAGCAATTTCAACTCGCTCTGCGTGGACTGAAAATGGATCGTCGTCTGCGGCATGACCTGTGCTGCATTGACGAAAGCAACCTGCGGCGGCATGCCCCCGCAGTTCAACTCGACTGCCGAGTTGGGATAATTCTGCATCTGGGCAGGGATAAAGAATCCACTCATGAGCAGACTCCCACCACTAACCCCCGTGAACACAACGGCGGAGCTATTCATAGCGACACGCTTCGGCATCTCGGTTTGAATAAAGTCGTTGACGGCCTGGGCGTGGGCGACGCCGTCAGTGCGTTGAAGACCAGAACCTCCGCCCCAAAAGAGATTTGGGTCAGGCGCGAGCAGGACGACGCCCATGGTGTTGGCTTGAACTGCTTGGTTTGGCATGTCGAAGAAGGACTGGCCGCCGTCACCGTGCAGAAGGACGTTCACGCCCATGGTGCCGTTGGGAGAGGTAGCGCGGGCGCCGGGAACGCCAGAGGTGGTCAGGAATTGGTCGGCTGGGGCAGCGATTTTGAAACGGATGGGAAGGCCGCTACGAAGTTATTAGTATACATATATGATAAAGCTTGAGGATCGACTTGGTGATGAACCTACGGTTCAATCATGACAGCATTGCGGAAGGTGATGGAGAGAAAGAGGAAGTAGAACATACTTTACCATAACAGTATCATCCAAAATCGTGCTTCCATCCGTCGCCGTCGAAATCCCCTGCGGAATCTTCGCCGCCTGCTGTTGAGCCGTAGCCTTCGCCCGTCCCCCTCCTCGTTGCGGATACGCAGCCGCAAGAGCAACGAGCGAGACAAGAGCCAGAGATTGACGCATGATGGAAAAGGGTGCACAGCACTAGTAGAGATTACGGTCTCGATGAGAAGTGAAGGGAATGGATAGCGGACCGGCCGAAGAAGAAATAAAAAGGTAACGACAACGAACAACACCGCAACGCAACGCAACGAAGACGAAGGCGAGAGGTGAGGTAAGAAGAGAAGTACAGAGCCAAACCCACGATACTTAGCCTCCTCCAAACAATTCTATTCCAGATCGCATCTCAACTCCGGCCTCGCGCATCAAACGTCTTCCACGCCTCCTAAACAGCCAAGTCTGTTCCTTGCGGGCATCCGAGGGCTTGGGGCCATTATTCGGATCTTCTGTGCGCGATGGGCAAGAACATCGTTGGTGGCATTGGTTTGATGTTCTGATGATGCCGCATCGCGAGTTTGGAGTCGGAGACATGCGCGTTTCAGGTGGCGGCCTTGGCAAGACCGGGGCGAGCTACTTGAGGCAGGCAGAACCGCGGCCTTGGAATGGAGGCTGAGAATTGGTGGAGGATTATTGAGCTTGTTTTGAGAGGGGATTGCGAAACTACGCAGAAGAGATCTTACGTGTAAGGATTTTGCTGGTGTGATGGTGGATGCTGCGGGTAGAAAGACCGAACTCCTCCACACCATGATCAACCCAGTCAAAGTCTACCTAGTCTCCTCTACATGATAGAATCTCCCTATGCATGGAAACAGAGATCGGGAAACATCGTATACCACCCCACTTAATATATCTAGCCTGCGAATACAGTGCCTTGTCCGCAAATAGAACCACAAACTGTGAATTCGCTTTGCCCTTTCTTTCTATTTCTAATATTATGCTATCTATTCCTCAATCGAATTCTCAAGAGTTGGATTTGGGAAGTGTGTCTTGTGACATTGCCTCTTTCTTCTTGTTGTAGATCATAGGAAGATGAAAGTGAGCCCTTTCATACAGCACCATCTGCAACTCTTTTCGCGCCATCTCTACCAGTCTGTACATTACACCGGCCCCATTCTATTCCTCCTGGTTCTCACCTTTTACCAACAGCTCGAAACCCCTAAGCAGATCATCTTTCAAATCTTCCCAACTCTCCACGCCCACACTAACTCTTAGCAATCTCTCATCGACATCCGAGTCCGACATTCGTCTCCACTCGATCAAGCTCTCGATTCCGCCTAGACTGGTCGCGTGATGAAAGAGTCTCAACCCTGAGGGCAAATTTCGAGCTTGCGTCGGCGTATGCGTGTAGATAGAGAAGACAGGACCGAAACCATTCGGCATCTGCTTCTTGAGCCAGGACATATGCTCGGTCTGCAGGCTGGCGTGGGTAATCTTGCTCACAACCTTCCTCACGATCTCTGCCTCTTTCCCACTTGCTGATCCATTCAACGCAGCATCAAGCCAGGAGACCAGTTTCCCAGTGTTCGAGCTCTGCCGCTGGACACGCAGCTCCATGGTCCGCAGACTCCTCACACCCAGCCACCCCTCTAAGCTGCCGAGGACAGAGCCCAGAAAGATACGCTCCATTCGTAGCGTCTTCGCACGCTTGGTACCCTCAGGACTGAAGGCTGTGGCCAGGATACCGCATAGCATATCGCTATGGCCACCAATGTACTTGGTACCAGAGTGCATGACCACATCCGCACCCCACTGGAACGGGTCCTGCAGTCCGGGGGGTCCAAAGGTTGAATCCACGGTCAACAGTGCGCCTCGCTTGTGTGCGCGTTCTGCAAAGAGCTGGATGGAGAAGGCCTCACCCGTGGGATTCAGTGGCGTCTCGACGTGTACGATGTCTCCTTTGCCCAGACCGGCAGCATCCCATGCCGCGTCGTCGGCGTGTAAGTCCACGGTCTTGACTCGGTGCATCTTCTTGTGGAGGTCAATGACCCCATGGCACCCGTGGTACCCTCCACTGATGGCAATCACCTTGGGCACCACGTTGACTAACAACGCGTGGAACGCGCTCAGCCCGCTGGAATAGCTGACTACATTGTTGCTTAATTGCTCGAGTTCCGACTCCGCAGCGCCTGGGAAGATGAGAGGTGCGAGGATGGTTTCTAAGCGGTTGATATTTGCGCTCGCGAGCCGCGAGTATACAAAGGGCGTTTGGAGGTCGACGAACTCGCCTTCTGTGGGAACGGGTTGAAGAGCGGAGGCATCACGCGGGTAGCGGAATGTGGTCGCGGTGTGGATGGGTGGTGATACGTCGGTGATGATGTCTATGCGGTTGTCGGCATGGATGGCCTGGGTGGCCGGCGAGTAAGAGGGCGGCGACATTGATAACGATTGAGTCGCCGCTGGGAGTCAATTAAGAGTTTATATGAGAGGAAGAGAAAGAGGATGCAGAAAAATGCAGAAAAGACAGCAGACGTCAATGAGAGAAGTTGTATCACAAGCCTCCTACCGGCCCAGCAGCCAATGTTCTGGGCGATCGACATTCACGCCCTCCGAACTTTGCGATGTCGGATACTGCTAACTTATCTAGGTGGACGCGCTCCAGCAGCACGCCCGCCTTGGGTGTGCCGCAAGTGGTCGTGGTGGCCGGAAATTCGGCGATAACGACAACACCCAATAATCACGTTTCGGGGTAGTGCGGGGCTGTTCAAGGTGGGGTGAAACTTTGCCCCTCCTTGCTAGAAATTTCTGCGCCCCATCGCGTGAGGCGTGAGGGCGAGCGCAATGGCCCAGTTCAATGCAAGTGGGCAGTATGCATCACTGTTGAAGAGAAAGAAGGTGAGAGTGTGCCCAGTAACTGGATTGTCATTGCTTGCTACTGGTTGGGACTGCCCAAAACTTTTGATACAATCGCGAGCCCATGTGTGAGCTCTTGGTTGCACCCATTCAATCCATCCCGGTGCCATTATCCCGATCCGCCCATTGTACAGCCGTGCAGGCGTCTAAGCCTGGCCAGAGCCAGTGATGGTAGGCGGGTTCTTGTACTTGATGGCGCCAGTGTTGCTGCCGCAGGCCTCGATGGCCCGGACGACACGCATCGACTCAACATCGTTCTCCGGAACCTGGCCGAAGACGACGTGCTTGCCATCGAGCCAAGAAGTGACAACGGTGGTGACGAAGAACTGCGAGCCGTTGCTGTGCGCGTGTTAGACCTAGCTGCAAAACAAAACATGGGCTTGCAGAGACTTACGTGTTGGGGCCGGCGTTGGCCATGGAGAGCAGGAAGGGGCGGCTGTGCTTCAGCTTGAAGTTCTCGTCGCTGAACTTCTCGCCGTAGATGGACTTGCCGCCGGTGCCCTGCGTTGCCTGTCAGCGAATGGCCACCCGCCGCTGCGTGCGAGAGAGCGAGGGAGAAAGACTCACGTTGCCGCGGGTGAAGTCGCCACCCTGGAGCATGAACTGGGGGATGACACGGTGGAACTTGGAGCCAGAGTAGCCGAAGCCCTTCTCGCCCGTGCAGAGAGCACGGAAGTTCTCGACCGTCTTGGGGACGACGTCGTCGAAGAGCTCAAAGTTGATGCGGCCGGACTGATCTGGAGAGCACGGAGCGTCAGCAATTGGTCTGGCAACCATGCAACGATGGAAGTGGGATGGAATTGCCACGCCTCACGATGGAAAGACGGAGAGGGAGTGGCATGGAGGGGTCAATGGCAGCTGCTTACCCTTCACGGCGCCCGTCGAGGTGACGGTGCCCTTGGCGTCGACCTGGACCTCGGGGCCGGTCCAGGTGCAGTCGAAGTAAGTCTTGAGAACCATGTTTGCTGCTGAGGGAGAGAAGAAGCGTTTGTTGAGGGGTGTGCGGAGTGTGGTGTTTGTAGAGCGGATGGCCGAGCAGAGGACTGAAGAAGACCTGAAGTGGGGCAACATGGCTATGGCGGGGTTCTGTGAATTAGGTTATAATTCGTCCGTCGTCTCCCCCCATGCCGTCAGCCAGCCAGCCTTGGCGGTGAATGCCGTTCATCGCCAGGTGCATGCAGACTGCGTCCCGAGGCTGGCGCGCGCTGCGGGGAGAGATTGGGTGTACGCTCTTACCGGCCGAGAAACCTGGAAACTTGCCACTTGGAATGTACAGCGGCAGCGGATTCGGACAGTGGGATGTAACAGCGCTTGAGGAAGGAGAGAGCGCGAGGAGGGGGGATTGGGCAGCTATGCAATGCAATATGCAGACGAAAATGGCTGTGGCACAGAGAATGAGATGGAAGCGCGCGGTCCTGCAGAGGAGGGGGGCGGGCGATGGAATTTGATGCAGGAGCTGGAGACTGGCTAAAATTTCTGAGAGCTTTGAAGCTCCAACTCCATGTTCCGGGGCTAGCGCTTCGCCGTTTAAGCATGTCGATGTCTCGATGCATCGCACAACAGGAACTCGTAACCGCCCCGGAAGCGCCTCGCACTGCTCGCGTGGAAGCCTCCAGTTACGCACCTACTGGCACAATAGGTCTACCAGCGTCGCCATACTCTACCTAATTCTATCCCCGGAAGCGTATGGGGCTATAAGTGAGGCCCGTGCGGAGCCAAATCACGTGGCAGCCTCATAATCTTTCGCTGGTGGGAGATGTGCAAGTGTCTTTGACAAGTGTGAATAATCAGTTGGCTGCTTGAAATGATCGACTCCACGTCGTGGAAGACGGCCGGTTGTAGTTGACCTCCACGTGCAGCGCGCCCCCTGGCTGGCGTTCCAAAGCCCAATACCTCAGCAATAAGCTGCCACTTCACCGCATCAACACCTCCCTCCTTTGTCCAACGCCGCAATCACATAACCACACCCCGCCACCATGGACTTCGCAAGTCTCAAAGACAAAGTGAGCAATCTCACGCTCTACGACATCAAAGCTGGCGTCCGCCAAGTGCAGAATGGTGAGTCCGCAGCCACGAGCATCTTCTTCCTGCAGCACGATTGCTAATGCGCCGGACAGCCGTGATGAACTACACCGAGATGGAGGCGAAGGTGAGGGAGGCTACAAACAACGAGCCCTGGGGTAAGCTGGACCCGTCTTCCATGGTCGACGAACTTGCTAACTGGCCTCAGGAGCGTCCTCGTCCATAATGCAGGAGATTGCCAGTGGAACCTTCAACTAGTACGCGCCCCTTCGCAACTGTTTTGACTACTCAGGCTCACCCCACTAGCCAATTGCTGAATGAAATTATGCCTATGATCTACAAGCGATTCACAGAAAAGGCCGCCGAGGAATGGAGGCAAATCTACAAAGTGCGCTCCCTTTCCTTGCTCTCGTTTGCCCGCTAATCCCTCCAGGCCCTTCAACTCCTCGAATTCCTCATAAAAAACGGCTCAGAACGAGTCATCGACGACGCACGCTCCCACGTCTCCCTTCTCAAGATGCTCCGGCAATTCCACTTCATCGACCAGAACGGGAAGGACCAGGGTATCAACGTGCGGAACCGCGCCAAGGAGCTCGCTGAACTTCTAGGCGACGTTGAACGGATTCGAGCAGAACGAAAAAAGGCACGGGCGAACCGAAGCAAGTTTGGTGGTGTGGAAGGTGGTCTGGGACTGAACAGCGGCTTCTCCGGCAGTGGAGGCGGCGGCGGCGGAAGCAGATACGGAGGATTTGGCAGCGACCAGGCCGACTACGGGGGCTATAGTGGAGGCGTGTATGGAGATGGTGGCGGTTTCGGGGGAGACCAGGGCTCCTCCGGCTTCTCAGACACGCAAGCTCGCCGGGATCGGGGAGGGGGCTATGAAGAATACGACGAGTATGACGAGGGCGAGGTCGCTGCGACACCAGCGCGGCGAAAAGAACCCACGGCTCCATCGTCTAGCCACGTAAAGAGGGAGACCAAGAGGGAGGAGCCAAAGGCGAAAGCGAAGGAGCCCGTCCCTGATCTGCTGGCCTGGGACGATGCCCCGGCGCCTACTTCGTCCTCCGCTGGGAAGCAACCTATTGCTGCTGCGCCCAATGATTTCGGAGCTGACGATGATGATTTTGACGACTTCCAGTCCGCTGCCCCTGCCGCCCCAGCAGCTTCGTTGTTTGCGAAACCTCCTGTTGCCGCTCCCTTCGTTGCTCCTCCAAATTCGACATCGACAATTACTTCCTCAACGCAATTTGCAGCACCCCAACCGCAGTCTGGAGCGCAGACCAACAACCTGAACGACCTCTTCTCCACGGTCTCGCCTCCACCAGCAGGGAACAAGTTCGCGTCTCCTCCCGTCTCCGCTCCCGCAACAACCTCGAGCATTGCCCAGCCTTACCGTCCCGCCGGATACCAATCCTCTGGGCCTAACTACTTCACTTCCGTCCCCGTTGGTCAGAACGCGCCTCAATCTACAGGTTCTACACCGTCAGGGCTGTCTTCATCGATTGGCGGGAAAAAAATCGGCGCCACAGCACCCAAGGCATCTGGCGGCGATGCGTTTGCCTCTCTCCTCTCTACAGCCGCGCCTCGGAAAACCAATACCCCGACCCAGAAGGTCACTATGGCTGATATGGCCAAACAGAAGACCAGTGCAGGACTGTGGGGAGCTCCAGCTTCGAGTTCGAGCACGCCAGCGGTACAGACCCCAGCATCCAAGCCAGGTGGAGCTTTAGGTGACTTGCTCGGTTAGTGCAACGTAATCTTGGAGTGGGGTTGTTTGATTTGCGATTGTGTGCTTAATTGCGATGGTGTCTCGGCTTAAAAGAGAGCTTAGGGACTACCTTTAGTGTGAAAGCAAATGGAGACGAAGATGGGCCGTATACGATAGCCGTCATGCTCTAGAATACATTTTGTGAAACCAGCTCTCTATTTAGTTCCTAAGAGTGATCAACAATTCTTGCCCGAGTGTTGCGGAAGGCTATCATTGGCCAATACACTCCGAATCCCTGCACGTCACCTCAGATTTCATTTTGTCGGAGATTCTTACCATCTTTCCTCCCACATACCCCTTTTATACACCCAGTTCACCCCAACTTCGCCCCGAGAATGCTTCAATGCAGCTCTCGCGCCTTTTATTTTGTGTAGCCTTCCTTCTTGCGCCAGTCTGCCTCGTTGGAACAACATGGCTCTATCTCTACCCACTCTTCCACGGGTGCGCCTTCCCTGTGCCTCCCACCTCGTCCTCAACACCACACATTGCGCCCTTCCGCCTCCTCGCGCTCGGTGACCCGCAACTCGAAGGCGACTCAAGCCTACCGAAACCAGGAACACCCGTGTTCCCCTCCTTACGATCCCTCGCCCAAGACGTGCGGCGCGCCGAGTCCTGGCGCCGGCGCAGAGAACTCATAAGCGATGCGACACGAAAGGCGGCCACAAAGGACTTGCTGAAGTGGCTTGAGGGAAAGAGGAAGATTGTGGATCTTTGGGGAAATGATTATTACCTCGCGCACATTGTGAGAAGTTTGAGGTGGTGGACGGGGCCGAGCCATGTCGCTGTATTGGGGGATTTGCTGGGGAGTCAGTGGGTTAGTGACGGGGAGTTTGAGAAAAGGGCGGAGCGGTACTGGGGGAGGGTTTTCAAGGGCATGGAGAGGGTACCCGATACGGTTATGGAGGGTAATGCCCTGGGCGCAGATGGTGAGAGGAAGAGCTGGGGCAGGACGGTGGAGATTCTGGGCAAGGATAAGAGCTGGGAAAATAGAGTTATCAACATCGCAGGGAATCACGATGTTGGATATGCAGGGGATATGAGTGAGGCCCGGATCGAAAGATTCGAGCGCGCATTTGGAAAGGCACACTGGGAAATCGTATTTGAGCTGCAGAGCCGATTCTACGACACTGTTCCTAACGTCGACGACTTTCCGACCGATATTCCTCCACCGGCCCTCCGGCTTGTGATTCTCAACTCGATGAACCTCGACACCCCCGCCATCTCCGAGTCTCTTCAGATTGAGACGTACGATTTCATGAACCATATCATCACCACCGCGCGCCCTGTGACGGATAAAACCCACGCCACGATTCTTCTCACACATATACCGCTACATAAGGAGTCCGGTATCTGCGTTGATTCGCCATTCTTTTCTTTTTACCCGTCGGGCTCCGGCGTCAAGGAACAGAACATGTTGTCTGCCCATGCATCGAAGATGATTCTAGAGGGCATTTTTGGGTTGAGTGGAAACCCGCACGCAGAGGGCGAGGGATTTGGTCGCCGTGGCATCATCCTCAACGGACATGACCACGAGGGCTGTGATGTCGTGCACTATGTCTCGCGGCCTAGAGACCCAAAGAAGTACTCCAGGGTCACCGACGACACAACCGAGGAGGTACAGGCCGATATCTCAGAAGTTCCATCTGTGTCTGATATTCAGGAAATCGCGCAGAATACAACCAGCGCCGCGGATGGATCCACCTCCGACTCAGAGCCAATTCCTGCACAATGGCACGCCCACCGCACCTCTTCCACACCCACCTCCCCATCCCGCATCATCTCCCACTCTTCTCTAGGCAAGCCGCAGATGCGTGAAATCACGCTCCGTAGCATGATGGGCGAATTCTCAGGTTATGCCGGATTCTTATCCGCATGGTTCGATCCGCAGGCCGGCGAGCACGGAGAATGGAAAATAGAGCTTAGCACGTGCGGGGCGGGGGTCCAGCATTGGTGGTGGGGTGTGCATATTGTGGACGCGGTGATGGTAGGTTTGATGGTGGCAGGAAGTTTGGTGTGGGTGATTGAGAGCGTGGAGAGGGCGATGGATGAGAGTATGGACGAGGAAAAAAAGAGCCGGACGGGAAGGGGAAAGGGCAAGGCAGATGTGAGGAATAGTGATGAGAAGACAAGAGTCTCGAACGGAAGCGCTGATACGGCGAGACGGAAGAGCTGAGCTTTCAACGTTGACGCAAGATCTTTTTCTTGCAGAGGACATAGCACGGCGCGTATGCGTTCCATTTTTGCAGGCACGAATTATGTAAAATTTTTCATAAATGCGGTGCTCCGACTTACCGTATCGTATCCGAATTGATTGAATTGATGTTACACTCTCCATTCAGATTTCCATGACTATCACCTTGTCAGACCAAAACTGACATATCTCTTTCATCACAGTCTTTGGCGAACTTCAGCGCCAACAACTTCTCCTCGGACTGTCTAAGATAATGGTCATCAAGATACATTTCTGCTAAGTTTTGTCTCATAGACACATAAGTCGTACGCATGTCATAAACATGGCCGCATCAACCAACTTCCTGTTCAAATGCCGCTGGCCCACTATAGCACTGTGCCCCAACCATTGAGGATGCGAGAAAGAGGAAAATATGCACAGAAATAAAGAGGTAAACACCTCTACCCAGAGTCTCCGGTCCAGAAACGAACCACGCGAGGAAAACTCATTCCTCCATTTCCACTCAAGCCAACCCCACACCGCCCTTGAACCGCCTCCACAACTCCTTCCCCATTGCGCGCCTCGTATCCTCCGTCCGCATCGCCGCCTCCTTGTTCTCGCTCGCGCGCCTCATCAAGTAATTTAGACACTGCGTCGTCGTGCCCCACGTCATGCACTTGACCACTTTACTCTGCACATCCTCGATCTTGGCCGGGTCCTGGACGAGTTCCTGGCTGATCTCGTCGGCCATTCCCTGCAGCTGCGCATATGTCAGCCGCGGAAGGGAAGTTGGGGATGTAGAGGCGGCGATTTGGGCGGCGCGGATTGCTTGTGCTTTTTGGACGGAGGCGAGATTGTGGGTTGCGAGGACGATGTTCACTTTCGGGAAAGGGGAGTTGGGCGAGGAAGGAGGCGCGGGGACAGAGGATGTCCATTGTTGTTTTAGCACTGCTTCGGCACATGCGTCGTATGAGGCGTCAGTGCCTTCTTTGGTCTCCCAGATGAGATGTCTTGGTTCCGATGCCAGATACGCGCCGCGGACCAGCTTAACACCCGCGATGTAGCCCTCCTGGTGTGCCTTTGCAAGATGTTGGGCGAGCCGGATAGAGATTGATTTTAGGTAGCATTGGTAGGTTGTGTAGAGGACAGCGCGGCCTTGTTCTGGTGTGTTGTATTTCTTCTGTAGTGCGAGTGTCCATGCCTCGCTTCCGGGATTTGAGGACTCTTCTTCGGCGCTCGGGAGGAGAGCGACGTTTTTTGCTGCTGCAGCTTCGCAAGCGGCCTCGATAGCGGACCACATGGCAGGTGTAGCGGGTTGTTGCGTCTTGAGGAGGTGCAGGGCGTGGCGGCCGAGACCGGACCATCTGTTGCAAACTGTTAACTTTCTGAAGTTTGTGAAGACGTAGTGTGTAAAAGATATGGATTGTAGAATACTCACTTTAGCCCAATGAAGTCGCCCTCCCTGGCCACTTCGATAGAAGCCAGCATCCCGTTCCGCCACACTTCAATCTCGGCTGCTATCTCCTCGGCTGTAGGCGGCGCTCCGGCTCCATCTAATATCTCCAACGCATACTCTAGTATGATGCCATCATAGCCCAGAGCATCTCGCGCCGAGGCCGTGTTCACTTTGACCTCGTGCTTAGTCTCCCCGGCACAGAATTGCGCATAGAAGGTCGATTTCAGGATCTTTGCCAGGACCGGGTTCCGCTCGATGTTGGTAAGGTAGGATTTAGAGTCTAGCATCCGCTGGAGCATGGAGAAGCATAGTGTGAGGAGAGACGGTGAGGACGACATCCGGGTTATGAGGTAGGAGCGAAGGACTGTAGAAGTGGGGAGGCGGGCGAGTGGCGGCGGTGGGGATATGGATGTGGGCGCAGATGATGAGAGTTGATGGGAAGAAATTGGTGATGTCGAATGCTCGTGGGAGGCGGATACATTGCGCCGTGAGCTAGAGTGCACAAAGCGTGGTGACTGTGAGAGAGTTCGATGGTACTGGGATAATGAAAGGCTTTCGAGGCGCTGGAGGCGCTGAATCTGCGGACGCATTGTGTAGCCGGTACACGTAAGTGGGTGGTTGCGGTCACGTTTGTGGTTCTAGAGTTGTATGTGAGTCGACTGGGGAGTGGTTTGCGGTGAATTGGAAAATCGCCGCTGGACGAAATTAGCGGATATGAGACGGCGAGGGATGAGGGAAGAGAGAAGGTGTCAATTGAGGTATTTACAAGCCAGCTCCAGCTATTATATACTTTCGTAGTCCCAGACGCACCGTGAAGTAGCCCCGTGGTGCCCATGGTCTTGCGACCTGTGCTCGGCTTGCGTCGGATAACGCCTCGTGCGCCTGTGATGCTGCTCTCAAGCAGCTGCAACCGACCACTCCTTATCGGCTCAGTAGACAGTAGAGCTTATATATGATTCGCCCATGGTGCACAGTACGCTGCATGGTACATGGCATCATTGAGGGGTAAAGCAGCATGATAAACATTAGAGTTTGTGGTTGGAGGCTGTTCATCTGGCAGAAACGAGAATGCGTGCCAAGTGTCCGCCGTGGGGTGTTCTTTTCAGTTCGGCATCCCACCGTCTCGCCAATTCCAAAGATTAGTGCCATTAGCCAATTCACCATACACATACGTTTCATTGCACAGCTCATACGACAAGATTGCACTACACGTTACCTAGGGCCCGGATCCGGCTCCCGGATAATGTGATCAGTGTTGCTCTACGCTATCCCCTTGCATTTGCCAGGAGGCACTGCTAAATAGTCTTTTGCTCCTTACAGCGTTCCTTCGCAGGTAACGAGACAAAGTATGCTTGCCCTAGATGTAGTGGCAGTACGATGCGCCGCATTCGGCAAGTATCCCAGCCACACGGAACCTGGAGAAACAAGCCCGCGGGCACAGTTCGACGTGCGGTCTGATCGCGGCTGGCTCATCCGCGTCTACCCAGCTGCCACAGTTCTTAATCCGACAACACTCGACCTGCTCATTTACATGACAAGACCAATCTTTGCTTCTTTCGAGAAGGGCGCCGGTATCGGGCATAAAGGGGCTTAATACATGTGGGGAATATGGAGAGACGCCGATGGTATGCGACAGTCTGTCGGCCGCAGGAGGAAGGATGAAGCGGGGACGACTCTTATGCACCACCTTCCGTCTTTCACCCCTGGAACGTCTGGTCGTCAGTATGGGGGAGAAAACATAAGTCTTCTTTGGAGACTACGTGCTAAGGTCAACCCCGGGTTTGATCACCAAGCGGAGGAAACAATATTTGCCTTGAGACGTGTGATCAACATGATTCGTTTGCATCTGCCAAACTCGAAGGCCTCAGTTCATCAAAAGTCCAATATTTTTGACTTCAAGTCTGTCATCCCCTTTCATCGTCCCTAGTTCTGCGAGACCAGAGGCAGCACCGCCAATCCGTACGTCCACTCCTCACCTCACCTTTTCACCTCTTCACTTTCTTTCTTAGCGCTTATGCAAATTGGCAACTAACAGATTTAGTAAGGAGCACCAATACATATACACGCAATTCTAGTAAGTGGCCGACACGATTGAGTTAGCGTTGCAAAGTCCTACCATGCTGCCGCAGCGACATTTGCTGTCGTAAAAGATCTAGCAAGTAGATGCTTAGTCTTCTTGAGAGCGCGAGTGCACAAGGACGTACGGGGCGAGTTGTGGGGCGTTAGGCCCTCGCGGGTCTAGAAGGTCGTCTGCAGGGCGTACCTCAGTCGTGATTTCATCAGTGGCGAAGATAAGCACGTTCATTACATCGCCTGCTTTGGAATATGATTCCGGTATGGGTTGGGATCTAAAGGAGCCAACAAGATCCTCTGCTGCGCAACGTGTCCTTGTAGATAAAGGCATGCGCTTTCTGTTTGAAGTCGTTGGGCAACAGCATGGCACCTGAAAGCGGACTCCGCCTTCATAAGTAAGTGGTACGTGCTCTACAAATGAACTTATGATTAACTGCAACTCCAGACGCAGGAAATTTAATAAGAGGATAAAAGAATCAAGTAAACTTCGAAAAGTCGTACTGTAGCTGCCAAAGGGTGTATTACCGTCTCGCTTAGTCACATTAGAGGATATTCTTGGAACCATAAAATATACTTGCTCTATCTTACAAGCTCCAACCTAGAGTCGATCAAATGCCCCTTCGGTTACGTCTGAAACCTGTGGAGGTACAAGTAACCCTAAAGGGAAGTTCCTGCTATCGCACGAGAAGATAGCCCTGGAACCGTACTGTGTGCACGAGTAGGAGATATCACTCTATCGTGCGAATTCCAACCTAGAGTCAATCAAATGCGTCTTTGATTACATCCGAAACCTGTGGGCCTATAGGTAGCCTTAACAGGAAGTTGCTACTGTCACTCGGTGGACTTTTAATAATACGTGGGGCCGGACCGAAGGTATAAGAGTGAACAACATACGTAAGCCTCACGTTAGGACGCGCTCATTCTTCCGTACCCGACCTCCGCATTCGCTCTCACTTCTAGTGCCCACTTTATTAGTCGAGCTCACCATTCTTGAATTGAAGTTTTCTCAAGAAGTCAATCTAACGATGCCTCTGCAAATCCAGAACCCGCTCCTGCCCGCCAGCTCCCTTATCCTCGTAACCGCAGCCAATGGCCTCATCGCCTCGCACATTGTCGACCAGCTCCTACACTATGGCTACGCTGTGCGTGGCACAGTGCGCTCGCTCGATCGCAGCTCATGGATGGCTCCGCTCTTCGAATCTCGGTACCCCTCCTCCCGGCTAGAACTCGTCGAAGTCCCCGACATCACAGCTTCTGGATGTTATGACGAGGCCTTGAATGGTGTCTCGGCCGTCATTCACACCGCAACCATCAACCTCTTCGTCGATGACCCGACCGTGATTACCAATTGCATTAAAGCGAATTTGAACGTGCTGGAAGCGGCAGCGAAGGCCAATGCGGGCGGGGAGAAGATACAGAGAGCCGTGCTGACAAGCTCGAGCCGGGCGGTCAACTACCCGAAGCCGAATGTGCCCATGGAAGTAGGCTACGACACCTACGATGAGGGTATGCTGAAGGCCTTGGATGATCCGAATACGCCCAAGGGGCCCGAGGTTTGTTTACATTCGTTGCGTGTAAGATTGAATCTGAGAAGGCGAGCTGGAAGTGGATGCAAGATCACAAGGATGTGGGCTTTGCGCTCAATTCCATCTTAGCAGCGACGTGTATTGGACCTGTTTTAGCACCCGAGAACCAGCCTTATCCGACTACGGCAGGGTTTGTACGCTCTCTATATGAGGGCAAGAATGAGGATATCTTTGGGTGGATGGAACCGCAGTGGTACGTTGATGTACGGGATGCGGCGAGGTTACATGTTGCAGCAGCGGTTCTGGACAAGGTTGAGGGTGAGAGGGTATTTGCGTGGGCGGAGCCGTATACCTGGCCCGGTGTGGCAAAGGTCATTGAGGAGACGATGGGAAAGAAGGTGACCATTAAATTAAAGGACAAGGGCGTAGATTTAAGTAAACCTCCGATGGACAGGAGTGAGGCGTATCTGAAGAGGTTGGGGCTGAAAGGGTGGGAGCCGTTTGAGGAGGCTGTAAGGTTGAATATTAGGAGTTTCTATCCATAAGAAAGAGAATCCAGATGGTGGTTCAAACAATATGAATTGAAATGAACGAAAATTATACTGATCTCAAATGGAGCGACTGTACTATTGCCACACAAAAGTTTGATATCTCGGCTTGGCTTAGGTAAGCGAGACTTTCGGCGGGCTGTTGTCGATACACTCCGTTTAGTGTCTAGCATACTTATGCTTCTATCTATACCATGACTATTTCTCGGTGTCTACACTCTCGCTTTGGAAGAAGAGAGTCTCAAGTATCTTCAAATATGCGAAGAAAGATCAGTCAAGGTATACCTCGGCATTCATGAAAACGGAACAAGTGGGCAACGCACACAGCTCATCCTATTTGATTAAAAGTGGCTTGTAGTTCTTGCCTCTTCGTTCACTGTGAAATGGTGATTTCGTTCGCTCGTTCGTCCGTCCGTCCGTCCGTTCGAGGGCACGTGGAGGGGCAAAATGAAGCTCCGAGCATTCTCGTGGATTCTGCGGTGGTTTACATAAGCGGCCCGAGCTCTTTCTCCAACGTCATCGTTCCGTCTGCCACTTCTCCCTCCTCATCCACTCGATCACACCACTCCCCTACGTCTCTCCACCGACCGATACTACCATGGCTTTCATACTGCGACGGCCTTTCGCCATCACGGCGACGCTGAGACAAGCTTCCAAACCCGCGCAATCCATCACCATCCGCGCCTTTCATAATACGCCACTTAAGCAGCAGTCCAACTTCTTCACCCCGAAGACGGCTCCGTCGCTATCCAAATCCCACAGCATCTTCCGCGCTACCTTCCAGCAAAGGTCTTACCAGCAGGCTGCGTATAATCCTGTGGCCCAGGGCGATGCGCGTCAGCGACTGCTATATGGCGCGGGTATCTTCGGCGCGACGCTCTTGGGTATCAACTTCATCTTCAACCGGGAGACTCGTGAGGATGGCGGCATGCCGCCGTTCGAGCGAGCCTACCTAAACGACACATTCATGCATACTGGCCTGGGAATCGGAATCATCGGCGTGGCCGCGCGCGCTCTCCACATGAACGGCTGGAGCTACAGGTTGATGTCGGCCAATCCTTGGCTTGTTTTGGGTGTTGGTCTCGTTGGTAGTATTGGCACAATGTACGGATGTATGGCTACAAACCCTCAAAAGTGAGTTGCACTTCTACCATTGTGTCGGAAAATTGGATAGCTAACCATTGCCACAGCTACGTCCAGAAGTACGCGCTTTGGTCCGCTTTCAACGTCACCCAAGCCATGCTCCTCTCCCCGCTTTTCTTCATGCACCCTGCCATCCTCGCGCGCGCTGGACTCTACACTGCCGGAATGATGGGCTCCATCGCTTTTGTGGGTGCTACGGCTAAGCAGGAGAAATATCTCTATCTCGGAGGCCCACTTCTTGCTGGCGTCGCTATCGTGGCACTCTCCGGTCTTGCGCCACTCGTGATCCCTGCTACCGCTGCCCGGACGCTCATGTGGACTGAGAATATCTGGCTTTACGGCGGTCTTGCTGTCTTCGGCGGCTTCACACTGTACGACGTCCAGAAGATCCTCGCCCACGCACGGATGGCCGAGCGTGGACTGATGGCGAAAGATCCAGTCAACGAATCCATAAGTCTCGAGCTCGACTTCATCAATATCTTCGTGAGAATGGTTCAGATCCTTGGGATGAACCAGCGAAGGAAATGAGCCTAGCAATCCTATGTGGTAGCGAAACTAGAATTAGGTCGTAGGATATAATTTCACGGCATTGAAGGCATGAGCAGAGTGCATCAGCCTTCTCTTAAATACCCCGGTACGTCCTTGGGGCATTCCATGACTTTTATGTATAGTAGTCTCCTCTCTTAGACAAGTTCAATAACAAGCCAGTATACTGTTATGCTTCAGACGTCGTGCGAGATATTCGCTCCGAACCTTCACAAACAACACACCTAAACAAATTCAACTCTTTGAAAAAGTTTTCTAATCTCGCAACCTGCGGCTGAAGCAACCCGTAGACAGCGCAAGATCGCCGTCAGTCATGCCAAGTCCACCCCGCAGTCTGGTGTCCAAAACAGCCCCGCGAGCCCGTCCTCAACGTCAGGTAGTTGTCATTGCTGCTAGCCTCTGCAAGGCGGCGGCAATGGGGGACCTAATTTCGAAATTGGATCATGTGTATCTATATTGTGTGGTCCTGTGACAATCTGAGCAGCTCTACCAGAGTAGCGGGTGGCCCTTTTAGGTTCCTATTGTAAATACTCTTACCTAAGTAACGGGACTTGAGTAAAGTGAACCAAAGAACCACCACCTACCCAATATCTTTTCCTAGGGTACTGTTATCATCTCCACAGCTTCTGGATATTTTTGAATAGCACTGGTCGTGGTAAGCATGATGAATTTATTCCATCACTCTGAGCACAGCTACCAGCGCTCTCATAACATTTGCATAGAGCTCGAGGCATTTTGTGTCCACGAGGAAGGTAAAAATGGAGGGCACTCTACCTAGAACTTTGAGAATTTGGAGAATAGTGTGCCTTTCTAAGCTGGAAATCAGCTAGAAACCTGAAGCCTCAAGAAAAAGAGCAGTTACGTAGGAAAGGCTATGAGGCGAACATAAGGGGGCTAGTATCCGCAACGTCCGAACGGTACTTGAGTCAAGATAGCAAAGGAAATACCCTTCTAATATCTCACTCTGTAAGGTACGAATATGTTGAAGTAGTGAACTAGTTCCTAGAAATGTTGCACAAGTCCAATTAAACAATGGAAAATCCGACTTTCTCCGCTAGCAGCAACACTGAGGCTCAACTTCACCCCTCAGTTGTTCACTCCCCTTACCACACAACGACATCGTATCTTATTGCATGGCAGTGTCCAAATACCCAAGCGGCGATTAATGCTGTCACGATTCAAGTCTTCCTACCGATTTGTATTAGTTGTCTCATATTCGCCAATGGTTTTGACGGTAGGTCCTCGGTCGGCTTGTGAAATGGGCAACTTCCGAAGCATTTGACTATCTCCCTGAAGGTACACGGCCGAAAATAACTCGTCTACACCGCATCGAAAGAAGTCGGTCACTACAAGATCTAAGATCTATCACCATCAGCTCCTATGTTTCCTCACATTACGCTTTACTTGCTGAATAACTATGTATTGACCTCTTCCGAATTTCAAGCACTAGGAGAACACATAAAAATAGAAATTAATATAATGAAAACTCTTCAACATACGTCTCAATAGCACTTCTCTGCCGCACATCTCTATGGCTCTTCCAAGCATCCTTGGAGCATATGACGAAAAAAATCGCACAAGCCTTGGATCCGATAGTGGCTACCCGTGGCTATATTGCGCATGAGTGATCTTTACATGATCATATATTAAAATTCCTTTAGACGGGTGTGATATACTCCACAGTAATAACGAAGTTACTACATATATGGCATCCACTCTCATTTATAGTGCCATCTTCAAGCCGCTCGCGTACGATCATTTTTGTGCCAGTGCTACCAAACCAAGCTTCAGAACACGACCACAAGATACAAGAGCAAAGATTACTCTGGTATGATTCTTTGTTATGGGAAGGAGTTCGACCCTACAGAACAGCACGAAGCCCTGCTGACAGAGTCGACTATCGCTATCGACACAGTCGATCCCGAGATGTCGCATTAGAAATAGGGCAATTTTAAAACTTGGACATGCTCCACATCGGCGATTTGCTAAGGATGAATTAAGTTTAAGGTCTTTGTTTGTAGTATACCTTGCTGGTTTGCCTTTACAAGTATAATGGAGCTGGAAAGTTTGTCGTAGCTGCACTGATTGACGATGCAGATCCTCCTAGGGTATTTACTAAGGCACTGGAAGAGATCACTCGCCTTGCAATCTCTCAGAATAGGAAGATTTGAGAGGCCAAAATTGGGGAACTCGGTGAGGTGGAGATTGGAAGTTCGTGTAAAATTACTAAGTTGTTTGAATATACTAACTTACGCAGGTATTCCACACACTTCAGCTAGATAAAGAACGCATCATAATTGTTGCTGCTACGATCAAAGCACTTCTACTGGTTCTCAACGTGACGAGATTATAAGGAGCGTCAAAAGTTGGATTTCTAATCAAGACTCAAACACCGACTCCATCCAAGCATGGATGCAACCATCTCACTTATTGCCTTATTCTCTTCTCCACCTCGTCCCTTCTCACAACTTCTACCCACTACCCACCTTACACCTATGTTTACAGATCGTGCAGCTAGCCGCAATAATCACTCTTCCCTGAACCGCCATTCACGCACCCTGCAGCGCAATAAGACTGGAACGTAATATCCCCGTTTGACTTGCAGTAGAACAGCGATTCACGGATGTGAATATCATCATCAGGCTGTCTGCTTTCTCTTAAAGCCGTCACAATTTGGTCATAGTAGTTCCCTACGATCCGTTAGCTGGTAATCAAGTGGCATGCGAGAAGAAATGCGAGGCAAATACTGAATAGATCCTCGCCAGGGCATACAGCTGTCAAGTTCCCTTCTTCTCGCCTTTCCCCTTAACCAGCTCCACACAAAACTCATAGACAGTAGTTAATTAGCTAACAACGTGCTCTGCACACTCCCACTAGAGTCTATACCCTTCTTGATACTAGCAGTTCCCGAATTAAAAAAGATATACGGTACTCGGTGTTTCTATAGTTTGTAATGTGCTCAGGCCGGTGTGTTCGATGATTAACGCTCGGGGTACATATACTCTGTGTTTTGCACTCAGGGTAACGTACTTCATGGGTGAGCATATCACCTGGGCAAGCTGATTGATCACCGACGAGCTGATCTGGTCCATGCACCGCCAGAAAATCAATAATCCAACCTTAGTACCGCATAATCTGGTATAAGTGAGTTTACCTAGGCTCAAAGGGGAAAGCTGGTCCACCAATTAGATGGCTGCTCGTGGGGCCGTTTAATGCTTGTAATCGCGGGGAATCAACGTCAATCCATCTACCTGCGTGTAACGGTGTTTTTGCGTTAACCATGGCTACTACCGGTACAGGAGACTGTGAGCTTGTCCGTAAGTTCCTGGGGCCGTTTATTACTGTCTCTACTGATATACTTGTCACTGACACACAGTTAATGCTTTGAAGCGTTCAAGCTCGATCAAATTATCTGTCGCCAACAAATCTAACCCTAATGCCCTTTCTGTACATAGAATGCGTGCAAGGCTGTCTCTTAAAAGCTTAGATGGAGAGGATACACTTAGACCACACTTTAGCTACACTCAAGAGGGTAGTTAGAGAAGGAACAGAAGCTGTAGCAGGAGAGTAATCAACCCAGATGTTATGATCTCCTCTAAAACGGCCCCGAGGCATTATATGAGAGGAGGATGAACTTACGAGCTCAGCTACGTGCACAAAGAGGGGTATACGATCATCCGTAAGCACCCAAGCTTTTTTGATGCCAAGACAAATAGCCCCAAATAAACAGCCTCACGAGCAGCAATCTAATTGGTGGACCAGCTTCCCCCTTTGAGCCTAGGTAAACTCACTTATATCAGATTATGCGGTATTCTGCAACTGACGTAAAATAACTCTACAATGCCAAAAGATGCAGACTATCTGCAGTTTTTACACAATTATATTAGCACCCTCCGCCTTTGCTAGAGTTCCTTACTTCTTGTCGGCCAAATAGCCTGGTCAGTGTATGCCACTGGCTCTTTGGCAATGGACAACAATATGTAGAATCCTTCTCCGTCGCCTCATACGATCAATTAACTCAATATATCAATTGATTCCCACCGGCCAACAGATGATGAGCCCTCTTATTAGTAGTATAGTCGTTTTCAGCTCGACTCTCCACACCGATTTCCGCGCACCATCAACGTGCTACTCTGGCTTTGCTCTGCGTCGACTCGATTCTTAATTGTAGTCGTCACAGCTCGGCTTTTCATCACCAAATTTGCTCCTTCCTATCCTTCATCAGCGCAGATTTCTACTGCCCTGCCCTACCCTCAGCAGTAGATCGTGATGGCCGGCCTCAAACACCTCATCGATGGCGTAGCCCCACCAGGTGAGCACATCACCCGATGGGAACTATGACGGAGAAAACCGAAAGTCAACGACTCCCCAACAACACCCAGGAGAAAGATCTTGTTACGCAAAAGGCAAACGCTGATTCGGCTGATGTTTTGAATTGGTGATGCGTTTATTTGGCTTCGGGGACTGCTTGGGTTCCAGTTCTGGCGTCCCGGTAATTTCTAGCTTGAAAAATGTGACACCCGAAAGACGAGAATGAATATGCACTGTCCTGTAATGACACTAACGCAGACTACTCTGTTGTCTGACGTGTATCATTAGCCTCTACCCTTCGTTTGGATGACGTTTAGCAACTTGTTCAATAGAAACTTTGCTCAAACACTTTCAAAATCTCAGAATCGAAACCAATTCTCCTGTCAAGATAGAGCCAAATTGCATGAACCAATATGAACCAATATTTAGAGTATTCCAGTCCGCAAGCGCCGTAGAGAGCTTACGGTCGAGTCCCCGCATGCCCTCCATTTTTCAGACGATTTCGATATAACTCGCCCACTCAACTAACCGTTGCCGATCCAATTTGCCTCTATCAATTTCGGACGAATTCTTGTCCATATTCACCCTAGAGAATTCTGCAGGCAGTGATAGGTTTACCAATACTATCGATTTTACTCCCAGATTCGAACAGTCAGTCTAGATGCTAACCCTCTGGCCTTCTGGGAGGAGGCTCCGATTCATTGCTTGCCTCCGTGGATAGCGAGTACAAGCCCTAGATGCTGACCTGGTTGTGACAACCCCGTCACATGCCCTCGCTTATTCCGGCACTAAGACCTAAGCGTGTCGTAGCGACCGCCATACCGTGTATATGGCCACGCTGCCGAGCTACCTCAACTCGGCACCTAGTTACCTTGTAATACAACCCGCTTTCAGCTCTCTGCTCTCATAGCTGCCCGTCACACTAGTGGTTGGCCGGTATTGAGGGAGTCTCTGAGAGGACTATCCAATGAGCTATGGGCAGCTATCTGAGCTATCACCAGTGCATTGCCCGCTCAAAGCCCTGGGTAAAAAGGTCAACTGCGGATTGTCGGAAGGAGCATGCTACAGCACCTCTTGAGCAACACCTAGAACCTGGAGATTAGGATATTGTACGCTTCTCTAAGAAGGTCCACTAAGTCCAGTGGCCTATAAGCAAGGCACATATCATGAGGAAGCCTTGTAAGCGCTATTGCGTTAATTTTATTCAGCACTTGAACGTTAAGATTGAAAATGAGAAGGACTTCAAGAAGATGCACGCCTGGACGACTGTTATATAGGAGCTCAAATTACCTCTTACTTTCTATCAGATTGAGCGTAATTTAAATAGGACGAAAATCCAAAAGGATTATATCAAGCAGACCCTCAGGCAAGTAGTTAATCCCTAGCTCTATGTACAAGCCGACTGCAATGCAAAAAAATCAACCTATATAGAGCGCACAACTTAACTTCTAGCCTAAAACTTATTTGAGCGTATAATAGTGAGAAATTCTGGAAAATTTCTTGATTACACGAGGATTTGTGTGTTGTTGAGGTTTGCAGGTCATTTTGATGTGGGGGTTTTTTGGGTCCGCCGCTGAGACTCTGACTGGCTGGAGAGCTAGCTGCCTTTTATAACTTGGCTGCCATTATTAACGAAAAGGATGAGCAAAGCATCTGCGCTCGTATACTTACATCTTCAAGATGACATTGTTGGAGTTATTGCTAGACATATAGTGCAATTGCATTCGTGCTCGAAGGAACAGATAGCATGTGCAGGACTGATCCCGAGGGTGTTCCAGGTTACCAGTGGGGAAAGCTTCCCCGCATCAAGTCAACAAACGTCGCCTGATTGGGGATATCGCCGTTGCATCTCAACCCTAGCCGCCGCCTGGTTTTCTCACTTAGCTAACTTCCCCGCGCTCTGAAACCTGGGGAAGTACAGGGGTGTCTCCGTGGACTAGTCCTCTTCCTTCCTGGTATGCCGATCAACAAAGCTTAACACGTTGTACTTCTCAGTGAGTGGTGGAGCTTAAAAGAACCCGGAGAATTCCTGTCTGTTCCTGGAAGGACCACCGTGCTTCCATATTGAAGTCACAGGCCTACCTCGGCCACCAGAGGAATGCGAAGAGGTCTCCGAAGAGGATACATCACTTTGTCACACTTCACGCGGAGTCAATACTACAATGGTAAAAGAGCAAAGGTTCTTACCATGTCAGAACAACATGCTAGCTTCTTCAATTGGCATCACGGCCAATGCACTGTCAATGGAAGTGCACATGAAACCGCGGTTTGTGGTGATAGTTGAAAGAAGTGTTGGAGCGAGAAGTATAAAGAGAACAGCCATCGCGCATTAGATACACCAGAATAACTTCAATCCCTCCAAAACTCATTCAACCTTGAACAAAAACCCCGAACCAACAACTCAAACTCATCGCTCGATATGCGCTTCACCATTGCAGCCCTTTCTCTGGCATTTGCCTTAGCTGTGAACGCCCAAACGCAGTGCGACTCCGCCGCCTCGGCTATCCCAACATGTGGTGTATGTTACACCTCACGGCCCTTTTTCCCTTCTCCCTCTCCCTCATCATGATCTTGATCTGACTTTCCATCCAACAGCAATCTTGTCTCGCCTCGGCCGGCTCTGCCGTCGGCTGCACCGCGACTAATGCCTACCGCTGTCAGTGTAGCTCGTCCGCTCAGATACAAGCCTCAGCTCTTAACTGCGTTGTTGGCGCTTGTGGTATTGCGACTGCTCTGCAAGTTCAGGCAAGTGCCAATGCAGTGTGTGGGTGTGTTGCTACGGTTCCAGCCGCGAACTTGCGAGCGCGGGCTACTGCGTTTTAAGCTAGAACGGGCTCAGGGGAATTGGTAGGGTAGGAGTAGTGGGTTGATGGGTAAGAGGTGGCCTAGCCCAGCGGGATACGTACATGCGATTTGAAATTAAATTACATATTGCTATGATATTACAACACGCTCCTTCATCTGTCAGCAATACCTGTGGCTACTTGTGTCCTTCTTTTCTGCCAACTGCCCTTAATTCTATTTGTGTAGGAAAGAAAGGAAGACTACTTCTAAGCCCAGAACAACACTGCCAGTCACGTGGATGTCCCTGACTAATCAGTCCACATATATGTATCAGCTGTATATATACACACACACAATATACATATTTATACCCCCTCACCCACACCCTGCTTATAGTTATGAGCCCAGTTCGCGTCTAGTTGTATAAAGAAATATCTTTTAACTACCCTACCTATCGTCATTGTTTACTACTTGATCCTACCTATCAGCCTTGTCGTCAATATATCAAAATCTACTATTGAAATTGTCTTTTGAGAGCAATCCGAGTAGGAACTCTAGATCATGATTATTAAAAAGATAACTCAATTAGGAGATGTATAAGAATGCATCAATTCTGAACAATCCTATCGCCCCTCAATATACCTAGGAGACCTTCTCGTCAAACAGCTGTTCCTAATACTAACGGTTCTGTATCCACCTAGTCTACTTAAGAAGCTCTCAAGAGTGCCAATCGAGCCCATTTGCCTAATCTTGTCTATAGCTTTGCTTCTGTTGGAAGGTATATATGCCAGTCAACGCAGAGACAAAATGTGTTCACATTTTGTTCTAACAGTTTCTACGCAATTTGGTCAGTTCAAGGCTGTGAAAAAGGGATTCCGGAAGTCATTCGGGAATATATGGGCTACGGAACACATTTTAAAAATAAGCACGTGTTGCCTGTTCGTGGCAGATCATGATTCTAACTAATAAGTGACAAACTATGAAAGAGTTCATTGAGTATGTGACGGGAGCACATCAGGAGATAACGTAACCTAGTCTTGTCCTTGATGGCTCTTTCTTCCAAGATGAATGGAATAACGATCTGCCCAAAACAAAACTCGATCGTCGCAAGAAGAACGCATACCATAAAGTTGCGGGCAAGAAACTGGAAAGCGATGTGGATCTCCGAACATTAAATC
This sequence comes from Beverwykella pulmonaria, assembly GCA_001599595.1. Lineage (NCBI taxonomy): Eukaryota > Fungi > Ascomycota > Dothideomycetes > Pleosporales > Melanommataceae > Beverwykella > Beverwykella pulmonaria. Next base: position 5,096,549 of record BCHH01000001.1, read on the forward strand.
ACCGAATTTCCAAGGCGGTCGGCTCCAACAACAACCCTTCTTACTTAGTACTCCGCGACGCCAAGATTAACTGTACCGAAGGCAAACTCTAGGGTGGAGAGTTTCCTATGGCCGAAAAGAAGTGTATGAGTTTGGCCCAGAGCATGTCAGACGGCAAGTCATATTCGACTCCCATGCACAGTATTAACGTTATCAGAAGTGTAAGTCAACCCATACATTCCTACACGGCCTACACAGCTTTGAACTGAGTTTGCCAAGAGGCTCGCCGTGTACGATCATCTACTGGAGCCCGAAGTATAGACACGACTTCAGAATACCATCAAACATGTCGGTGTTGAGCTTAGCAACGTCCCACGCCTGACGGGTTAAAACAATAAACTCAATCTTCACTGGGCGAACTTAATGCAAGAGAAGCTTTTTTGCGCCGAAGAATCCGATAAAGACTGGATCGAAAGCCGGATTACCGCTGTGACTCCTTGTGGAACAAGAAAATCACGGAACTGAAGAAAAAAAAGTGCCACCGTTGTTGATCGAGAAAATAAATTCCCGGCAGAATCCGTGACATTAATAGCAACACGCTGTTTCCTAATGTGGCAATTGTCGAACTTAACATGCTTTGTGACATATGCACTACAATAACGCTTGTACGTAAGGTGAAATGAGCAATAAGTTCTAAGTAGGAGTTAATAGGATTAATGAAGCACTACACTACCCTGTTGTATCCGCTTTGACAGACTATGTAGTGAAGAGTGGCTTATTCATTTTCTTAACGTAGGCAAAGGAAATGGGAAAAAACTTCGGTCTAGTTTCCAGTATAGGACTTCGGAGGGCAGAATGTTTCTATATGACTATAAATATATATATTCGCTTTTTGATGTCGCACTCTGACTCAAGCATTGAAGGTTGACCTCATTAATCGAGCATTCTATCTAGTGATGCCTTGGGAAGTACAACATTAGCGACCTCCAGAATGCGGTTTTCTACTTAATAAGGGAAAACGTGTGATATTTCGGATCAGATTTTGTTCTGTGAGTATGATTCCATTGAGTTCCGGTTAGAGCAAGAGAAGGGGAGATGAAGCGGGAATTATGAAGCTAATTACGAGACAAATAGTTACGTGAAATTTCCTCTCTGATATAACGTACAGCAAGCATACGGGCGTCATGGAGCATGGAAAAGATACGGGGAATATGATTCAGAGAGGCGAAGACGTGATGAGATACTTCTCCGTGGTATGTACCTAACTATTCCCACCCCTCTTTCCTTCCCTTACACTGATTCTCTCCGATCGGCCAAATACCCCCCCTCGACAAACTTCTCGGTAAAAAACTCTACTGCCCAATCAAATTTGCCGACTTCTCCGTCCCCGCCGGGTTCGCCGTCCAGCGGTTCACGGAGCGCCTGCAAAATCCGGGCGAGTACAAAGAGAGGGACTTTATGGACGGGTTTCTGGAGGCGAAAAAGGAGTCCCCGGATTTGGTAGCGGATAATAAGATTATCGGGTATCTGATGTTGAATATGAGATCTCATTTCTTGCATCATGTTCAACAATATGCCTCGTACTCTAGCATTCTCCATTTGGTTCGTCCGCACAACTCTCCTACTTCCTCTCTGCATCTTCTCTCATTTCTCCATTCCCCTAATTTCCTCTTCGAACCCCGAAAATAGTAGGAGGGTGAGGAGTTACATCACTATACTCAATAAAATATGGCAAGCCGTACTGCCGGAAGCGTTGCGCATGCTTTCACTTGTCGTGGGATAAATAGAGTCAAAGAATCCAATTTGCCCTACGTTGCCCCGCTCGATGTGCCCGCCTGGGCCATGCCTTATAAGAAGTATTGCGCACAAGAAATGGTAAATCTGTGATCTGCACTTCATATGCTTGCACTAACACTAGTCGCTTAATCCGGGAGTTTAATTTAGGCCAACATGACATTGCGTGTGCACCTGAGAATGGTGAGGACGACGCGACAGGATTTCGTAACGGTAAATATAATTTGTATTAGTTCGTACTGAGAATGAGATTCGAACCGGAAAAACAGTGATATCAACCCTAAGCCGGAAAGACAGAAGAGATACCGTGCGCCAATGAAGATTGATCGTTATCCGGAGAACATGCCGCCAGGCCAAACCCAGACGCAAAGAGAAGAAACAGCCCACCCATAACTCCGCAATAGCCGCCAAAGAAATGGGCACAAGAAGGTCAATTAGGAGTTTTGGGCAACGCCATCGAGTCCGCTGCCGTTGGTAATGCTGTGGGGGAGGCTGAAGCTGTTTCTGCCGTCGCTAACAGGCGTTCCATCACCGCCATTCATCCCTGACCCGTTCATACCAGAACTGTTCATCCCGGAGCCACTCAGGCCAGAATTATTTATACCAGGACCGTTCATCCCAGAACCATTCATCCCAGAACTATTCATTCCAGGACCGTTCATACTAGAACCCATGACGGGTCCATTCATGCCAGAAGTATTCATCGTAGGGCCACTCATACTGGGGCCGCTCATGCCATTGTCCATACTTCCGACCCCTGAGCCTAGCGGCCCCAGGCCAGGGCCGAGACGAGCCGTCTCGTCCTCTTCACCCATGCCATCGACATCGGGCCAGAAGCGCTCTTCCAGCCAACATATTTGCCGGAAAATCTCCTCGCATCGAATCATTTCCTCCTTGCCGTCGTGCGCAGTAGTGATATTGGCCAGCTCGTCGACGAGGGCTCGTGTGGCATCTACGAACTTGCTGAAAGCGGGTGAGGTCCAATTCGGAATGAGGGCCTGATGGAGGGCGACGATGTGGTTCTCTGTGCTTGGGGTCGAGAGGGACGTGCTAAAGGATGAGGCATACTGCCAGGCGGAGCGATAGCACTACGGTGTTTGTTAGCAGGGTTGACGTCTTTTGATGTGTACAAGGGTATGAGGTCGGAGCAACTTGTTCCCCAGAATCTTCTGTGTGGGGGCAATGTGGCGACATTAGGTCCTACTTACATGCTCAGTTCCCCACAAGACCACCATGCCCTCGAGAAGGGAGGCGCTGGAGCTGCTCGCGCTGACGAAGAGGTCGAGCAGTGCGCGGGTGATAGGCGTCGCTGGATCCTGGCTTAAGGTCAAGCCGTATTTCGTGGCCGTGATCTCGAAGAACTGCATCTCGCGTCGCATGTTGTTCAGCGCGGATATGAGGAGGTCCATGGTCCGATACATGGGGTGGAATTGCGAGTTGGTGGTCTGCGGCAGGCGGATCTTGGCCAGCAGCTGCCCCACGAAGCGGATGTAGCCCCGCGCATAGTGTGCGTCCTGTACGAGCCATTGCGACAGCGGCCCCGGGGCCAGCGAGCCGCAGCCAGCATGCGAGAGGAACGGTTGTTGCGTCGCTTGTGTGAAGGGCGCGGCGCATTTGGCAAGCAAATGGGCCGTAAGCGAGGGTGCGAGATGGGGTTGCTGGTGATGGACGTGGGGCGCGATGAGCTGGCCATCGCGCGCGCGCTTGGTATTTGGGCCTCGCCGGTGGACTTGGAGATTCGGATTCGGGTGCTGGCCGGTCAGGATGGACCCACTGGCGCCCGAGTTGTGCTGCTGTATGTTTTGGTCGATGGACGTGCCCTCTGCCGCTGCCACCTGGGCGGCGAGATGGGCTTGCGCATCGGGCGATGAGAGGTACGACTGGCACTCCTGGAGATGCTCAATCTGGCGGGTGGTGTTCTTCGCGCGCACGAAGCCACAGTGTAGACATCGGACCTTGTTGCACTGTGCCCACCGTTAGCAGGCCGTTTGTGGCGAGGGACGCGTGGGCGTGTGGGAATTGGGCTGCTTACCTTGGAGGGAGTGTCGCTGTCGTTGAACTCCTGGAAGGCGCGGCGAATATCTGGATTCGCGCTGGAGGGAGGGTCATCAGTATCGCGGGGCGTGGAGGAGGGGGGAGGTAAGAGGCTCACTGTCGTCCCATTCTCGTTCGGCTGTCCTTGGATATGTTACTGTACTGTCATGTAATTGTCAGTGAGGAACCGAGTATGTAACTGCGCGAGTGCGGGCCTAGGCCGTGACTAATCGGCAGGTGCGAACATATCGTCCACGACTCCTCCCTTTTGGACGGCAGCCATGACCAGGTCCCGCCACGTAGAGAGTGCCATTATGGGCCGATTGTTGTGGTCGAGTCTCCCACATGTTTCCATTCACCGCAGCGCGTTGGGCAGCTCTTCTGGTCTGCCCGTGAGGGTTTCTTCTTGCGCTGGCCAAGTGAACCTGCACGTCTTAGTAACCCGGTTTGCGAGCCAAGCAACGCGGACAGGATTCGAAACACGTCTGCTCATCGCCACCCAGTTTCGCCTACGGTATCTACAGTACTGCAACTTACCACCGAAACATGCTCACCTAGTCATCATCCCTCTGCCTTTCCACTGCAGGTACTGCACTAACACACACATCCACGTCAGACCTCTCACATCCATACCCGGTGTGGCCCAAGACCATCGGAATATAGCCGCAGCCTCGAGTGACACCCATACCACACATGGAGATGCCTCTTCTCTGCCCGCAAAGGAGGCCGCTGTGGTACTCGGCTGTTGGTGTTTCTCCTCGGCATCGCGAGGTTACAGCACAGGAGCGCGCCAACTCCGGAGCACAAGTGCACGACAACCACACAGCTGGCACGAACCTTCCAAACTAAGCAAAGCTCGTGGCATTGTTCGCGCAATTAACAAATTCTCTTTCGGGCGCGTGACGCCTCGCACCCATCTCTCACGAAGCTACCCTTATTTTCCACGACTTGTGAGCTCATCGGTCACGATATTAATTAACGCCCGCGCCGGTGACGCACAAACAGCTCGGGGCTTTCCAGAACGAATTGAACAAGCTGGGGTCCAAACAAAGCCCAGTGTCCAAGCTTCGCCGATGCGGGGAAGCAAGCACCTTTATTTCGCACCGCCTAGCTGGTGAGGGGCAGTGGTTAACTGGATATGTGCAACACACCCATGATGCAGGAGACTAGAATGTGCTCTACTATGACAGGACGTATGTTGTCTACATGCCCCTCAGGACTTCCGCTTCACAGCGTCCCTCTATAGTGCAGGCGCGAGCATTTCCCGCTGTTTCAACTTCATTACATCACTCATCATTACCGAAAATACAGGGGTCGGGAAAGTGGGCTGCCCACTTCCCGGCGTTGGCTTTAGCGATCGCAACCTCAAGAGGGTAGTCCTCCGCAGAATGGCAGCCCTACAAGCACATGCGCCGAGGCACAGATCTACACGCCAAAGACTGGGCTTGATGGGATCCGTGGCTCTCACCACCCGACTTGGCTTTGCGCCGCTGATCTCTACCATGATGCATGTTAACCTTTTCGGAAACCCTGCGTCTACCGGAACGTCTAAGCCTTCTAAGCCACAAGGGTACACTTGTGATGTAAATCTCACACCATGGCTCTGCGTCACTTGGTGATTTGCCAGCGTCCAGCTTTAAGAATGCCCGAGAGTGGAGTAAAGATTGTCATCGATTGTGGACCCGGTAGGCTCGTGACTGGCTGCTCTAGAGCAACAACCTGGAGACCGGAGTACTCCTTACCAGACGGGGCCATGGCACTAAATTGATGTTTACTATGATGAAGATCTCTTGAAACATTCTCGTGACAGGGATATGGAAAGAAGCTAAAGGGCGGTCTTCTTAAAGCGATGGTTGTTCCGCCATGATTATAAGGCCAACTGCGAGGTTCCAACTGCGAGTTCCCAACTGCGATATTCCACGAAAGTTGTTGTAGAGAAGCTCATCATCCTAGCCTTTTCTTTCCTACTCTTCTGTCTTTGGATAGATTCGTCGCCTTCGGCTTTCGGTTATCTCTCTCTCACCTACTCTCTCTCACCTACTCTCTCTCCCTCCTCTCTCTCTCTCTTTCTCTGTCTCATACACACATATATATACAGGGTTGAGCAGCACCAATACACAACAACACTATGCCCATAAGCTTAAGAAGCGCTGTGGCAGGTGCCATAGGCCTCCTAGCCTTGAGCGCCAATGCCTCACCCATGTGAGTGCCTTGTACGCGTCCTGTGTCTTAAGCTTTTCTAATGTGCAAAAGGACACCAAATAAGCGCGGCCTATCATTCAACTACGGCAACGAGAAAGTACGAGGCGTGAACCTTGGAGGGTGGTTCGTACTAGAACCATGGATCACCCCAAGCATGTTTAGCGACAACGCGGCGGTAGACGAGTACACTCTTACCAGTATCTTGGGGAAGGACGCCGCAAAAGCCAAACTGTCGCAGCACTGGAACTCCTGGATCACTCAGAACGACTTCAATCAAATCGCGGCCGCGGGCCTTAACCACGTGCGAATTCCGATTGGCTATTGGAGCGTGATTCCACGTGATGGCGAGCCATATGTGCAAGGTGCATATGATGTCCTTGGGAAGGCTCTGGACTGGGCGCAAAGTGCTGGCTTAAAGGTCATGATCGATCTCCACGGTGGTGAGTGGGAATGTCTACCTAAGTGTACTTCGTGTTACTAATGACCTTGCAGCACCTGGCTCTCAAAACGGCTTCGATAATTCGGGACGGTTGGGCAGCATCTTGTGGACACAAGGAGATACCGTTGCACTCACAATCAAGGTGCTGAACAAGATCCGCGATGATCATGCTTCACACCCAGCTGTCTCTGCCATCCAGCTCCTCAACGAACCCATGGGTTGGTCACTAGACATGAGCGTCGTCAAGCAGTTCTACATGGACGGTTGGGGCAACCTCAGGGACTCGAACGTTGCCGTTACCTTCCACGATGCCTTTCAAGGCGTCGATGCGTGGGGCGACTGGGGCTCCGGCATGTGGAACTTGCTCCTTGACACTCACCACTACGAAATCTTCGACAACTCTCAAGTAGCTATGAGCCTCAGTGACCACATCAGCACGGCGTGCAGCTTCGGCAGCAAGATGGCTAGCACCGGAAAGTGGACAATCTCAGGCGAATGGACCGGGGGTATCACCGACTGCGCGAAGTGGCTCAACGGTAAAAACAAGGGCGCACGGTACGATGGAACTCTCAACGGTGCACCCAAGATCGGTGACTGTACCGGAAAGTCCACTGGCACCGTTGCCGGTTTGTCAAGCGCGGACAAGAACAACGTCGGTCGCTTTATTGAGGCACAGCTCGACGCTTTTGAGAAAGCGGCTGGCTGGATCTTCTGGACGTGGAAGACGGAAGGCGCGCCAGAGTGGGATATGCAGGATCTTCTTGCCAACGGCCTGTTCCCGCAACCACTAACGGCGCGAAAATGTACGTATATCATTCCTTTAACATCTCACTGCTCTCTCTTGGAGGGTGCGTCGTTGGTGCCCGAAGCTGACCGTTTTCTGCAGACCCAGGACAGTGTGGCTAAGCGCCTCCATATTCGTGATCACTCGTAATTGGGTGCATGCTCGCCTTATATCGCCAACTTGAGGATTCAGTCGCCCTTTTGAGCGAATCCTTTGTTACGAGCTCGTACTGCACTTCTTGTCTTCAGCCCTACAATCACTCTCGACCTCACGCACAAATACACACCTTCGACCAAAAACCCCACTTCTTGATATCTATCAACAGACTGCCTTTTTTTTCTTCTCCTTTCTCAAAGCAGAGCGCGAGTCATGCTAGTACCTGCTACGACGTTACGAATCTTCTTCCCAAAATACCCATTTCCCTCGTTGAAATAAAAGCGCTTTCACATTCGTTCTATTAAGATAAAGATGAAGCGCAGATATCCCGCTTTTTGGAACCGATACATCTGTAACGAGTTTTGAAAAAACGGTGGCTTGAGGAAGAAGATGTTCTGTACGGAAGAATAAAGAGATTGAACAGAACCAGGAACGGTTTCACCGTATATGACGTGATGTGAGGAGAGATGAATGAACCCAAATTGAGATGACTTGTCACAGTGTAGAGTTTAAATTCGCTACTTTGCACATGCGTAGGGCAACCACTTCCCACCCATAGTGTTCAGCAGGGGGTAAAGTCCGTAATATAGGGCAGTGTAAAGTATCTTGACTCTCCTAAGTAGTATTTTAGCGACGGAGGTTTCAACCACCCCGACACTGTGCCACTCTAGCGCCACACCGTTGTTCCAATAGCACACAAAGCCTCCCTCTGCGAACTCATGCAACGACGCGGCAAAATTCCCCTTTCGTCTGACCATGCAACGTGAAATCTCAATGCGCCCCGCTTCGAAAGCGAGCCAAGTCATCGAGACCCTGATGACCGCTCATTCGAAGAGTCTTCTTCTAACAGTGCGGGTGCAATCTGGAGACGGTTTCAAGTGTGCGCGCAGCTGGACCATCGTGTAAACCTGGACAAGCTCTCGTCTTTTACTCTCCTCCCATCTTCAGCTCCACAACGCTTGCGCAGGGGCTGTGCACTTGACTTGGTGGAGAGAAAGCGGTTGACGTGCGCAGGCGGCGCGACTTCGTGACGAGCTGACACTGTACTATATTGCGGCGGCGCGCGCGAGGTTTTATTGCATTCCGGTCAGTGGAGGGCTGGCAGCCAGGGTCCTATTCCTGGAAATTGGATGCGGGCTGAAAGGACGGGAGAAATTCAACGCCCAACGCCAGTGGCCCCTGACGGCTTCCCTGAAGCACGCCCAGGCCTTAAAACACGAGATGCTCATTACCTGCAGTGCTGTCATTGGGTGACCTGCCGAAGCGCGAGAGGATGCAGTTTAGCGGTTCTATGGGATGCCTTCTCATTGGCAGAAGTGGATAGACTTATGCAGGAACAGGGTCGCCTGGCGCGAGATGACAAGCTGCCAAGCCCCCTCCTGCGGGATTGTGGCCAGCTGCGAATATAAGCCTGTGTCCGTCGTGTTTCTACTCACCCTTCACCTCCACGCCGTTCCTGCCCTGCCTCACTCACAGAAGAAGACTTGTCTTCAGCCGCTCTTTAGCACTCACATTCTTTAAACACGCATTCCTTCCCCCCAGCTTATATACAACCTCCCTCCAGCAATTAATATCCTAATATCCAACATCACCAAACCAACCGTCAACATGATTGCTCAAATCTCAACCGTTGCCTTCTTCGCTGGCCTTGCTGCCGCCGTCCACAAGCCAGTTGGCGACCCCCTGGGTAACCCCATCACCGCTCCTCTGGTCGAAGTATGTATATTCTCTTTTGAGTCTTGCGCTGCGTCGACAACGGCTTGGTCGCAGAGACGAGACTTGGGCGACTGGTTTGGAACGAGAGCAATCAGCTGACCCCTTTCAGATCGTTCCAGCCTGCAAGGCCTACACCATCAAATGGACCCCGACTACCCCCAACACCATCTCGCTCCTCCTTCTCCGTGGCCCGTCTACCAACGTTGTGCCCCTCGGTGCTCCTCTTGCTGAGGGCATTGCCAACAGCGGCAGCTTCGTCTGGACTCCCTCTGCCGATCTCGAGGCCGACACCACTGTGCGTATCTCCATCCCCGCATTTCCTGCGCCACACTAACCATATCGCAGCACTACGGTCTCCAGCTGATCGACGATGTCACCGGCCAATACCAGTACTCTACCCAGTTTGGTATCTCCAAGGACGCCTGCAAGATCGTTGTCTCGTCCAGCGTTGCCCCATCCACCACTGCTGAGCCTACCGGAAAGGGCTACCCGACCTCCAAGCCGACCTCCACCGACCACGGCTACGGAAAGCCCTCCAGCTCCAGCACCAAGATTTACACGCCCACCGTCTCCAGCGTTGCCAGCACCGGCTACCCCATCTCCAACAGCACCATCCTCCAGCCCAGCAAGTCCCTTTCCGTCCCGGCCTCCCTCAAGACCACCGCCAGCGGTACTCCTGTCACGCCTCCTAGCACCACCCGCTCAGCACCTGCTGAGTCTACCGGCGGCGCATCCGGCATCCGCGCTGGTCTCGGCCTCGCGGGCGCCGTTGCGGGTCTCGTCTTCATGCTGTAAGTATCTATCGACCTCAGAGTTTCGCATTCTTTGGGAGAATTGGGCATTTACGGTAATGACTTCGTTTCTTGTGCATGGTGTTATCAGTATACCAAATTTTTCTTGTGTCTAGTTGGTAGAAATGGATGTGAAGTTGTTGGCTCTAGAGGTGGTTCAGTTGGATAAAAAGCCTGGTGCGATGTAATGAGGACGGTGGTGGATCTAATATGGATCGAATTATACCCCTTTCTTCTCTTTTCCCGTGACATGAACCTGGCCGTTTGCTTGATGTGGTGCTGTATGCATGTCTGCACGTGTTCCATTCGTCGACCGAGTGAATGTTAGAATCGTTTTCTATGTTCGCATCGCGTTCATCGCCTATCGATAGTTTCCATTTTCTCCACTTCCTAACATGAATCGAATTCCACGACGTCGATTAACCGCATAATATTTTCCCAACTTTCGATCGGAGCTTTCAAGGTTAAAAGCAATTGTCCATCGATCATCGCCCTGTGCGTATCAGTTCCTTTCCATGCTCATTCTCAAATTCGTAAAGACTGCCCCTTCTTGTTCCCAACTCAATCCTACTACTATATTGTCCCTGCATTCGCACTCAATCACAGATTAGTTCATATAGATTGCTATTCGGCATCGCAAATATCACACCACGCACCGGGCTTGGTTGTTACACACAGCTCATCTATTCCAAGCCCTGGTCCAAATCTTACAAAATACTGTCGTGTAAGGAGAATCGACTTGGCAAAGGATTATTTTCATTGTGCTGAGACTCCAAAGTCAACACAGAAAGAAAAGGAAGAGCGCAAGAACCTACCCGTCTACCTGGCGTTTGAGAAGACCATATATTGCGAACAGAGAACATTGTCCCATCCTATCTTGCTATTCAATCCAACATCACGAAAGGCCTTCTGCAGTCCAATCTTCGCCAATAGTATCGATCACATCTTTCCCAGGAGTTTCCAACCACTTTGAGAACCTACAGCTATTCCTACACTAGCCATCTACTCGAATTCCGCCTCACAATCATAACTCCAACTGTTCAACACATCATCGTCCAATAGCTCACTACTAATAATGGCCTTCCCACCCCACTACGGCATCAACTTCACCTCAACAATCCACGCCTCCATCCCCACAAACCTACTCCCCAGCAGCAATCGCCTCGCCAACCCATTCATCGCTGTCATTACCGGCGCAGGAAAAGGCCTCGGATACCACATCTCGCTCGCCTACGCGCGAGCCGGTGCATCAGGGCTCTCCATCTCATCCAGAACACTCACCGATTTAGAAAAGTTGGAAGCCGAGATCAAGAAAATCGACCCCAAGATCGAGATCTTGAAAAGCGTCTGCGACACGCAAATCGATGAGAGCATAGAAGCGTTAGAGAAGGAAGTGCGAGCAAAATGGGGCCGTGTCGACGCCGTCATCGCAAACGCAGGCATAATCTCAAAATACATCTCGAGGAAACCCGCAAACGGTGATGGTGGAAAAGCAGCCAGCAACCTCCCCATCGGCCTCCTCGAAGACAACGATTGGGCCCGTGTTCTAGATATCAATTTGCTCGGCAGCTGGCGCATCTCCAAAGCCTTCCTCCCACTTCTCATACAAACGAATGATGGACCGCAGACGCTCATCATCGTCACGTCGCTGGCGGGGCATTCCTTTACCTCGGCGCTGACGCCCATCGCGTACAACGTCAGCAAACTCGCCTGCAATAGGCTCGTCGAGCATATCGATTCGGACCACCGGGCTACCGATGGGATTCACGCGTACGCACTGCATCCTGGTGCTGTGTTAACGCCGCAGACGCAAAACCATCAAGGGGATATGTGGGGGAGTTTGTTGAGTGATGATGAGGGGCTGGCGGGGGCGATGTGCGTGTGGTTGTGTAGGGAGAAGAGGGGCTGGTTGAGTGGGAGATATGTATCTGCGAATTGGGATGTAGATGAGTTGTTGGAGAGGAAAGACGAGATTGGCAGCGGAGATATGCTTAAGTTCAGGATGGTGGTCTAAGCGGAGGGAGGGGAATCTCGGGCTTTTGGACATGACTTATTGAAGTTCTCCTGCAAAGGCCACATGGGCATATTTTGGTACAGGAAGATATGCCAGAACATTCTACACTTTGTCGTAGGAAGAATCACAACCTCGGGAGCTTTAGAGACGACCAGATAAGGGAACGCGATTTAGATTCGTCATACCTAAGGCAAAATATGCAAGACAGCAACACAATGGGTCTCTCTGAGGCTGAATGTGATGTTGTTTGAAGTTTGAATAAATCACTGGTACTATTAGGCTGTAAGTCCAGGTGTGACGATCCAGGTGTAGTAGGAGCGTGTTGGCACAAAAGCAATTTCAGTATGTTGCATTTTCAGGTCGAAACACTTGATACGCAGGTAAAACTAGAGTTACTCAGAAGAAGAGCCAGCCGGGGAGCGCTGGTTAGTTGACAAGACCAGAGCCCTTGCGAACAATCAATCAATCCAGTTCCTTAATGTTCTGTCTGTACCTATATTACTCACACCAAAGCACCACTACCAGTCACGTGAGGATGACACGACTAATGAAGCCCGCTGCACTAATTATATATAGCTGCACATTTACACACATGATCAAACACACTTCTTCATACTCTTATCACCCACCGCCCTACTTACAGTCACGAGCCCGGTTCGCTCCTAGGATGATAAGGTTGTTCAGGATTGACGTGTTCCAATACGCATCCTGATTGAGGTATTGTTTTAATAACGAAGATCCAGAGCTCCCAATCGGATTTCCCTCGAACGAACGATTTCAGAGATAGATTTTGACATATTGACCATAAGGCTGATAGGTAGGATTAAATGATAAATGACAATAGGTAGGGAGTCAAAGGATATTTGTTAATGTGGGGATCTCCAAAATCCCGAGAAACCTTCTCGTCCTACAGCTGTTCCTAATGTCAACGGATTTGCTTCCATACAATCAAGACATGAACATCTATTACAAGGACATCAAACATTATCAACGCTTGATAGAGAAATTAGGAGAAATTGAATGTCATATTATTCAATCAATCAATCCAGATTTCATCTGTGATGTCGTCGACAAGGACTCTGTCTACGATAAACTCAAGACACTACGAGACCTCTACTCACCAACGATCGCTGAACAAGAATGAGTTATATGAATCGGCTAAGATCCTACATGCTCGCCGATCGAATATCGAGGAGTGACGCATCACCTTACTCAATGCATACAATCGAGCTAAACGATTCAATTTGCCACAGGCATATGGCTTCCAGCCTCACATGGACCTTGTCCGAGCAATCATGCAGGTTGATTCAGCCTATGCTGCAAAATCTTCAAGGCCGAGAAAACCTAGGATGCCGACCGCAATATACCTGTACTAGATGCTGTTCAGTTGTCAACTGTTGTTATCGAATTCCTTCGCTACTATCGCACTGTACAATCAAGACAGGCCAACATTTTCAAAGAAGAAATTGAAGAACATATAAGGACCAACAAAAAAAGAGCAATAGATAATTTCAAACCGACAAGTCCTTGCCTCTGTGGTGATTTACACTTCTGGGGTTAATGTCCATATACCGTCACAGCACACAGTCCAAGAGGGTTCGTTGAAGACCCTGAAAAGGCCAAGAGAATTGCGAAGTATGAGGCCTAGGATCAAGTAGGTAGACTAAACCAGATTCGGAAGAAGAACCAACACTTCAAAACGCTAAGGACGAGGAATAATATCGATAACGAATCTGATTCGACAGAATTCGATATCAAAGACGAGCCGGCCCAGCCACATTCTTCGACTGAATCAGGATCTAGTCCGTGATCGCCTCAGCTCGTCACCGACATGAAACCAATAATCAACGAACACAATTCTCAGTAAGCAAACAACGAATCAATATGCTACAACAAATCGATATCACTAGATTCATCCTATATTTTTGATCATGACGAACCCGACTTCTTTGAAGCCTCTGATGCCTCGTATGCCGATCGCGAAGCCTCGCGCGAAGCTCACGAGGCCGCATCTTCTTCCTATTCAGTGGACCTATCGATTGAAAAACAAAATTGCAGCGTGATGTACTAGCCTGCATCGCGTCGAACTTAAAACCTACAACAGGACAAACCCACACTCAATGCAGCTCTTGTGAAAGAGACCCACTACGTCACTACCAGTCACGTGAATATCCCACTTACTAATCATGTCCGCTGCACTACATATATATTAATACATCATACACGCACAATACACTTCTTCATCCCCTCATCACCACTCTGCTTACAGAAGCTGTTCTAGTGCTACGACGTAGTTTTCTCCTGTGAGACAAGCCATTAAAGTGCCATTATAGCAGGCATGTAGTAGGGCAAGTATCATACCTGCATTGAAACGCTTCATCAGATTTTCCAGCCCTGAATTTCTCCACAAGATATACTACAAATAAGACATAGTCGAATGAGTGAAACGGAGAGTGTAGGGGAGTTGGAAACTTGACGTAGAGTCGAGTCTGCATTCATTCAGTCCCAGATGCTCCCACAGTCATGTCCCGATGTCAGCCTCTCTCTTGACACCTATAACAGGCTGTTTCTATGGTAGCTCAACACCTTTTCCAACACCTCCTTGAAATTCAATGATGCGTGAGGAACTGATTCCTCGATGTAGTCTGTATTTATGAATATCCGGCTCCTCTGCAATACCCTTCCAGAAGGTAATGACTACGACCATACAGCGAAAATCATTCTTTTATCATCCTTGGACAACAGTGTGATTTCGGTCGGAAGTGTTACATCGCCCTCACCACCCTCCTGTTCTTCACCAGTCTGGTTTTTGGCCTGAGCTTGCTGAGCGACGGTTTGATTGGGTTGATAACGAAGGCCGAAAACGTTTGTTTCTCCCGCCGTAGTCATTTGGCCGCCATCGGTGCGGTTCTTGAAATTTCAGGCCGCGCCGCTTAGGGCTTGCAACCAAATACCGTTGCATTCTTGAGGCGCGGTTGTTGCTAGACTTGTTGCCTGTACTCCGGGGAAAGGCGCCAGCCTTACGACTCAGAAAGACTCACTCAGTCGCGAGACAGCAGGTAAAAGGGTAAAGACTAGATGATCTCTGGAATCTACGATATTGAAAATTAAATATAGTGATTTCTACCTTCACCTTGACACCCCAATCTTGAAAAGTCGGGAATGAAGCAACAGCTGTGCATCTGCTCACTTACAAACAAGCTGCTCAAACGCTCACACGCTCAAACGCACGACAGATGGCCTGCCACACAAGGAAACGCCCAAAACGCCAATTGGGTATATAATGCACGCCAGCACTTCGTAGTAAGACTCCAACAAAACAAACGAAAAGCACGACAGGTGCGTCATACACGTTAACACCTCTATCAACTTGTTTCCACTTCTCAGCTGATTACATAACAACACACCCAATTTTCCTCTTCGGAGATCTGGACTTCTCGTTCATCCCTGTCCTCGTTTCCGGTCGTGGATGGGTGTGATATCTAGCCTGCGCAGACTCTGTCCTTGGCGGCGGTGCGGACAAGGGCCCTGGCCGCGATGCTGAATCCCCGAATGTCGATATTCTTGGGAGCATTGTGCGTCGAAGATTCGACCTTGTAGGCGGACCATTCGGGATGCTCTGTCGATTTGGAGACACCACAACAGGGACAGGGCGACGATGGATCCCAGTATCGGGCGCAGAGCCTCTCCGTAGCATCTGGCCAAATACTGGAGGCGGCCGCAGATCAACCGACGTTTCTACAGCTCGTCGCGATCGGAGAGTGGGTCTTCTGGTAGTCGCGGACATGTTGGAAATCGTTGCTAGGTATGCCGATTGATCATGCGGCGGGACTGGAGGCAGCGGCCGCTGCGACGATTGAGACGTGGAACTCCGCCTTCGGCCGGTCGCCACAGCTTGGGGATTAGGATATGTCGATGGGTGGAGTAATGAGGGGCGTCGTTCTTCTGGTGGTGCTTGTGTCAGGTCGATGGAAGAGTGGGATTGGAAGTTTGGGCGGGCTTGATAGGGGTTGGTAGCAGGATGATGTTGTGGGCGAATCAGACTTGCTGGAAGCGGTGGTACGGGAGGAACGGTGGATCCTGCGACTGCAATAACATTTGTTGGAAGCGGTGGAGCGTTTGGATGACTTAGGCTCACGCTATGTGATGCTTCTGCTGTGACAGTGTATGTTGGCGGCGGTGGGACCCAATTATCAGCATCACTCTCATGAGGGAACTCTCGAAGTCCATCGGCGCGGCGGTATTCCAGGGGTCTGAAGGGGAGAGCTCTGAGATGGCGACGGTTTGCAGGAGAGACGGCAGCTACTGTGGCTGCCCGAGCCAGTGACATTTGAGACCTCGGCTGCTGATTGTCGTATGGCACTTCAAAAGCAGCTTGTGCCTCCTCCATAGTCAGCTCCTCTTCGTCATCTCGGGTGATGGTTGGAACAGCTGGCCGTACGGATATGGGCCGCTCTCGATTGATTGTAGTGTGTGCACGACCAGGCGGAGCATGGTTTCTCGAGTTTCTCCTTCCGTCTCCAGCCCGATCCTGTGCTCGTCGCTGCGCCATGGTCCTCGTTCTCACCAATTCTACCTCTCGATCAAAGTCAATTGACCCTTCGGGTAACCTCTCACCGGGGCACAAAGGGTCCAGATCAAACTCGGTCTTGATAGGCACAGGGGCTGCACCCCCGGCTGACTTGGTCCCATCAAAGTCGAGAACGATGATTACCCCCTTGGAACTGGGAGGTATACCAGGACCTTCCGATTCAACTGGAGCAATGCTTAAATTTCCGACAGCCACTAGTCGTTGCACGTTGGAATTCAGCTTGATCCAGCGCAAGACATTGATCTCTTGATACGCATCATTCTCATGCAAGATGGGAATACAGAAGCATGGCTGAATGGGCGATTGCTCCAAAGACTTGGATGTGGACTGGAAATCCCACTCGGGTATCTGATAGAGCCAGATACTCGTAGTCCCGCGCATTCTGAGAGCGACTGCTGCAAGGTCAGCATTGGGTGAAACAGCGGGCATGGCATCATCGATAAACTCGGATCGCGTCCATCGCTGTTGGTCTGGCAGGAACATCTTTCGCTGCGTGAAGCGCTGACAGGCGATGTCGTAAACGCCCCAAGTGTCGTCTTCAGCGTTGAAGGCAAACAGCTCGTTAACCTGTCCTGTATCTGCATCGGGAAGAAGTGTCGCCTGTCGTGCAATCCTGGCAGTCTCAGGAAAGAGAACAGTGCCAGTCCATACTGATTCTGGCGACGCGGGCAGGGGCACACCTTCGTCGTTGAGAGGCCCGTCATAGAGACCTGGCAGGACAAATACGGAGGAGCTTGCCGATTTTCGTGCATAGGACGTAATCAACAGGGTACGACCATCGTCGGAGAACTCCAGGGCATCGCCCACAGGCCCCGACAGGGAGCGTCGTAACGATTCGGGCGCCTCTGGGCCAACGGCAACCACCTCAATACCAAACTTGTTCCCCGCGATGAGTATCAGCCCGTCGGGAGAAAGCACGAGCGAACTAGCCTCGTGCACCAGCATAATGGTCCTCCTCTTCTTGATTTGTCGGTCTTGCTCGCCGTGGATCTCATACAGGTCCACTTGGGAGGGCCTGGAGAGAACGGCTAGAAGAAACCCGTCTTCGGTAATGTCGATGGCTACGGGCTTTCGCTTCACCTCGAGCGTGCGAGCCCACAGGCGCGGAAGCTGGGCGGCCTTGATCAGCCATATATTGGAGGCTGTGTACACGGCGACATAATTGCCCTTTCGCGAGACGTTGAAGCTGAAGCTGTCGGGGAGGGCAGAGGATGAGGCCGTGTTCGATATGAGCTCGAGAACAGTCACGTCGGGATGGGCGTGCGGCGACGGGCTCATTGGACTCGAGGCACTGGGCCGGTCGTAGTCGGTCATGGCGGAGGTGCGGGCGGTCGAGTGTGCGGAGAGGCCCGAGGACGAGAGCTCGGTGTTTCCCGCGGATGAAGCGGAAAGATGCGTGTTCACCTGTTCGTCGGCAGACGCCAGGGAATTCAGCGAAGCAGTGCGCGAGAAGCTGGTAAGGGCCCCTCGGTCGGCGTCCTGCCCGTAGTCATGGTCGCGAGCAGCCTCTTTCCCTCTGAGATCGGTTCGTATCGCCGGCAGCGTTCCCTCGTCGTGCAGTGGTCGCCGCCGACCGACCATTTTCTGTCTGGTCCCGCTGGCGTCGGTTTTTGGCTGGTGCGTTGGTGTTGTGTGGGTTGTTCAGGAGAGAGTCGGGCGGGCGTCCATCGAGCATGCCGGCTGGCACTGCGTCCTAGCTACAGGGTGCGGGCGGGAGAGGCATCACACGGGGGGGAGATGCATGAGGCGGGTTGCGGCGGGCAGAAAAGATGGGAGATGATGGCAGACGGGAGGAGTGGAGATGTCGCTGGTGGTGTGCGAACGTTGCTGGGCCCGCTTCTTCTTGGCGGGCGAGATGATCGCTTTGCCGCGCAACGCTAGATCCACACCTGGTTGCCCCATCTTCCTTAGCTGCAGGCCCTGTGTATTTATAGACATGTCACGTGTCATCGGGAGGGCGAGCGCCGTCTTGACAGCGGCCGCAGGGAGGGCTTGCCGTGCACTGCACGCAGCCGGTTTCAAATTATGTATACTTCGAACGACCCTCTGTCCGCAAGACAGAGTCAACACGAATCGCCAGCGAATCGTGTGGGAAGAACAAGCCAAACAGCCCTCGAGTCTGCAAAACTATCGCCATCCCGGTCGCTTCGAAACAGCAAACGGGGGCTGAGTCGCTCGGTGGCTACGCCCGGATAGGCAGAGTGAGGGGCATCAACCCGCAAGGCAGCAAAAGACTCGTTCAGCTCAGCCCGGTTCTCCACCCTTCGTGATGGGAAAGATGAATAATAAACCATCTGATCTTCCCTACCGCTAGCGATGGTACTACACCCATCTGCAACCTCATTACCCTTCAGCAAAGCGTATGGAGATAGGAGTATTTGCTCCTGCACCGTCTCGCCGCATCTCCCCGTCTAATTTCCAGAAGTGTACATTTTGCACGACAATAGACGTCCAGACTTGGCGCACCCAGATGCTCGGAATGCGTATTACTGTCCTCTTTAGTTGGCAACCCCAATAGGTGCAGGCGCGCGCGAGCCTGAAGTCTGCAGGAGAATATGCGGGGTGTTGCTGGCCGTCTGCGCAACGAGGGCACAGCAGCGCATCGCCGCCCTCAACATGTAGAGCAAAAATTGAGAAGGCAAAATAGACAAGCACATATCCCGAAAATGTTGAAACAGTTGCAGATCGGTACGGTGGGTGCCGAGTTTTTTGCCACTGGAAATAGCACTATGCCTGCCTGCGTCTGCATCTGCATCTGCAGCTGTAATCTAAAACAAAGCCCAGTAGGAGGGCTTCTTACAGCTTGCATTTTTGGTTCTCGAGATGTCTCACCACGAGAAGGAGTCGAGTATTTCTTCTTCCCAAATGGTTCACCAAGTCACCTTTTACCTTCGTCCGTCCGCATGTAACAATGGGCCTCCGTGTGGTAGGATTCGCCCTCGCCTACGGCTTTTCCGAGATTCGGTGCCTTGGTGCCTCGGTACTTTCCCACCGATGCCGCATACGAAATGCACATGCCTATTTTAACGAAGCCTGAGGCGTACTTAACAACAGCTGAGTAATGAGACTAGGTCGCCGAGTGGGCCACAAAGGCTGATGGAAGCCGTAACAATGGATGGCGAATTGGGGAGTTGGGAAACGATCCGCTAAACGCTGCAAGGTACACATACAGCACGAACGGAGGGTGGGTTTTTTGGGGTGAATGATGCTGACGGAAATACATGGGTGAGGCGGTACAAATAGTGTTGAGGAGGATTGACCAGTCCATGGTCCTTGTACTACCTACAAAATGCTATGCTGATGCTCTTTTCACTAGGTCACCCTTCATACACGAGCGGAAGTCTGTGCTGCCATTGCTACCGCTCTATCCTCCCTCAATTTACAGAATTTCTGGAACAGCTCCTCGGGACACCGAAAATCTACATGAAAAGGTACGTGACTCAGCGTCTCTGCCACAGGACCCATGCCGGATTCTTCCCTCAGCTGTCTGCACTCCGCATACGAAGTGAAATACGAAATGGGATTCACAGTCGCAACGTTGGTAAACCCAGAAGACGCTCTCTCTTCCAGAGCCTTCTGCACTTTGAATGCGTAGTCGCGCTGGACGTCGTGCCATTTCTCATTGACGTCGTTCCACTCTTTGGGCAGGAACTGGCGGATGAAGTCCTCAGGCGTGGTTTTCGTTTTGCCGAACCAGGCTTCAATCGAGCGGTCACGAATGTAATTCTTCGTCTGGGGCAAGTCTGGAGGCAGCACCCACCACTGTTGCCAGAAGAGCTCCGGGCCCTCATTCAATATCCACCATGTTAGCCATGAGTTCCCCCGCCTTAAAAGTCTCTGTCCATCTATGCCGCAACCCCAGTCGAAGACCCATGGTTTGTAATCATCACCGTAGTTGGAGACCGATGTGCGGAATGTCGAAGACAGCAGCATAAACATGAGCTTGTAGTCTTTTGCCAGATCATGAGACATATTCTTGATATATTCCAGCCGGCGCTTCAGGATCAGGTCCTCCCTCTGCCGAAAAACCTCAAACCTGAACCGCGACGGATGGACGACCTTCCACGCTAAACCCGTGGTTGACTTCAGGACACTCTTCGCGTGCAGACTGTACACGTCCTCGGAGATGTTCGAGAGCCGCCGCAGCACGCACCACCCATTCGCCACACGAGCGCGCAGCACGTCACCATAGGGGTCCTCCGCCGGTATGCCATATCGTTGCTGCATCCATTCGTGCGAAAAGCGGTGCCTGTCCACCAAGATAGCTGCCAGTTGCTGCGGTATGAGTCCTTTGAGCCAGCCAATCGTGTAGAGAGTCGGTTGCTCGCGCGGTGCGAGGAGGAGGTCGTTGAGCGGAAACGTTGCGCGGGCTACTGAGGGTGCAATGGTAGCCAAGTACTCCGAGATGAGGTCGCGCGTCTTGGAATTGGTCAACCGTAGGGAGAAGAGCTCGTCGATGCGGCACTGTGAGCATATGAGGATGAGGACGTCTTCAGGGAGCTCGTCGAACCATCGTCGGTCTGGTTGTCGGTGTAACGATGGCTTTCGGCGCATCGATGGGGACATTGCAAAAGGCGTATAGTGCGGCGAGATCGAGTATTTGAATTCAACGATAGAGGCTGCGTTCTCAAGGCTGGGGCATGATTAACAAGACGTAGACATGATTAACAGGGCGCCTTGGAAGAGATATTGCGGAACCAAAGCGACCGGTTGCTGCGCGGATGGCTGGCTGGTTGTGCGTTGAGCGTTGCGTCCTCCCGGGTCCGAAGGGATGTTACAGATAAAGCACGTCTCGAGGACTATGCTCCTCGCCAACGTGAAGATATGGAGGCATGGAGTTCACCTGCTTCATGAGGGAGGAACAGGGATGGAGCGAGTAATTCCGACGCCGATGCTAGCGCCGATTGCTCAGCAGAGTCATGTTTCAATTCTCCACCACTATATATATCAACTCAACCTCTTCAATAACGTTAAAGCCTCCAAAATATCTCAGTTACCCGTTCCTAAACCTAATCATCTTGTGTTACCTCTGGCGGGGCGAACCACCCCTCGAAGCGACGACTCGAGGCGCGGCCACAACGCCAAGGCAGAACTTATAATTAGAAGTTAGCTGCAACCCTTTCAGGATGACCTAATCTCAAATTTGCCAAAATGTAGGGCTCGCTTGAGACAGTCAGAATGCGTAGCAGGACCCCTTTCGCTGCACGCTCTGTCTTCGAATCCCACGCCGATTTGACGCCTGAAAGACGGCAGTCCAAAAAGGACTGCCGTCTGAGAAATGCGATGGCAGCCTCGACTTGCCTCGATCGCTCCGTTTCTTGCCCGTTGCGCATAGATTGCTGGGTTTCTCAGCCTCAGCTTCGCGCTCAACCCGTAAGATACGATCGCCAAGAACGCCCATGTGCGCCACGCCTCTAGCCTCTGAAGCTTGGTACGCATCCGGCTCCTCCCTGTCTCCATTTGGTATTCATCATCCTTGTGATTAGTGCATGCTCGCGTGTAGCGACCGCCAGCCCCTACACGGCAAGCACTGCCAGCAATCCACTAGCAATCCGCTGACCGGGACCGCTGCAAAACCTATCAGACCTCTTCCTGGTTGTGGGATGGTTACCTCTCCAGACAGCGGCTGGCTGTGCTCAGGGCGTTGGGGTATTGGGGCTTTTGGTGCGACTATTGTTATTTAACTTGCCAGCTGCCCCTTCTCGATGCCTTCGGCACGCCCATCTTCAATTTCTCCACGCCTCTGACCATGCTTGGACGACTCCCCATCTCCCTCCTTTCGGCCTTGGCTTGGAGTTCGCTGTCGCATGCTCTGGTTCCAGCCGATCCGACAATCACTGCTCCGGCGAGGCTTCCGAAGAGGCAGAACGATGCCGCTTACATTGGATGGCTTTCAACCGACGGAACCTGTACGCATTCTTCCCCTTCAAGTATGCACTCTTGGCTAACAGTCACGCAGGGACATCGGTGACGTGTGATGCGGGCGCTACATGGTTCCAGGAGGAGAAGTATGCACAGTGCTGCCCGACCACCGTAGCCTCATGTATGGCACCGACCGCCTGCTTGAGCGGAACCTTGATCTATCCCGCCACGGCTAGTGAGACCACGGAAATATCGGTCGCCTGGTATGGGTCACCCTCTTTCAGAATGGCTTCCCCATGTCTAACTCCATAACAGTACCGACGCCTACAACGAGCCTCAGTTCACCATGTGCAATTCAGTCTTCATCTTCGAGAACTTCGACGACTCGAAGCCAAAGACTGACATAGTGTGCGGCAACAAGGCATCAAACTGGTCTTACTACCGAAAGATCCCCGCCACCGCGACAGAAGCTCCATCATCTTCAATCCCATCTCGTAAGCAATCTCTGGCTCCATCCACTCCATAGTCAGTACTAATGGACCTATCCAGCCTCTACTTCAACAACAGACCATACTCACCCCACTACTGTATCCTCCGCCCCACAACTAACACCAAAGAAGAAGTCGAAAACAGGCTTGATCGTCGGTGCCGTTGTTGGACCCCTCATCGGCCTTGCTATCATCGGAGCCATCGCCTTCTTCCTCATCCGCCGCAAGAAGGCAACCCCGCAACCTCAGCCCGGCGCCGCTGTCGTCGGCGCTGCGCCTCTCACCCAGGAGACAACGGAGACCAAACCTGGATTCTCCGAACAAGGCGCATATGCCCCGCCTACTCCAGGATACAACCCTCAGGACCCGTACAACCAGCAACAGCAACAAGCATACGGGCAGGTTCCAGTAACGCCACTTCCTCAATACACGACCCCGTACAATGCCCCAGGCTCGCCGCCGCCACCGCAAAACGCATATCCCGTCGACCATAAATACGGATACAACCCACAAGAGACGGACCGAGGCTTCGTCGCAGAGTTGGGAGGAGGTGGAGAACGCGCCCCTCACCCACAAGCAGCCGAGATGGGCGACAGTAGTGCCACCCCTGTTGCCAGTGGTGGAGAACGCGCGCCTTATCCGCAAGCCGCTGAAATGGGAGATAGTAGTGCCCCCGCTGCGAGCGGTTCGCACACGGCCGAGTTGTCTACTGAAACCGAACCAAAGACGAAATGAGCGTAGATATAAAGCGAGTAGACAGATAATTTGAAATTTATAATGGCATGTCATCTGTTGGGAGGCTTAGAGGAAGAATTGATACCAAGTTGGCACAGTGCATGATTTAGGGGAATGATTGACTTCTCGTTCGATATTTGAGTACATACCTATCATCCCTTTCAACATTTCTCATTTGCGATTTTTTTGCTACACAACGTTTAATTACTTGATAAATTCAATAACGAAGCATCACCGTTAATACCAAACATCGATATATCATCTTTTCATCCACACACATACACATTATTTCACACACACACACACACACACACACATACAGATCTTACAAGGATCGCTGGTAAAATCTCACGCCCAGACGCAATTTCCCTCTTTCGGTACTAAGGCGGCGCGAAGGATGCGAGGATTTTCGCTAAAGCAGGCAATGG
The DNA here is from genome assembly GCA_001599595.1 of Beverwykella pulmonaria. Taxonomy (NCBI): domain Eukaryota; kingdom Fungi; phylum Ascomycota; class Dothideomycetes; order Pleosporales; family Melanommataceae; genus Beverwykella; species Beverwykella pulmonaria. Next base: position 5,120,562 of record BCHH01000001.1, read on the forward strand.
AAATGAACTTTGTCAGTGGAAGGTCGCAGGGATGATGAGGCTGATATGCAGGGCGGATGAGGCGTTGCTTGATAGTGTGGAGAGTGGAGTATTGGAAGTATGTTCAGTGGGAGGGACTTGGAGTCCGTGGTGACTTGTCGGATTGTCGGGATTAGGTTGGACGTACGTGAAGGGGCAATTCACTTGAGTGAAATCAGACTTGCAAATCTCGTCCCACCGGAGTTAAGAACGTGCTAGTTCTTTTCTTGGGACTAGTGGACCCCGGGCCAGAAGCAGGTATTGCTTGGGTGACGCCCACTCATGCGCGGGGGGCATATAGTTCTTACTAGCCACTGTGATATAAGCATCCGCCGGCGGTGTTTACATGCGGAGGAAGATCTCTTTGGCGGATGAAAGTAGATAGGCACATTGTAGATTCTGCGCTATAAACCTCCATTACACTACCCGCTCCTCTATAGACAAATGTCCGGATATCGCAAAACGTAAAGAACGACCCCGCCCGTCCTCCGAACTCCAGTCGCACAATGCAATACACACGTAACGCCAGTAAAACCCTAATACTCATCCTCACCATGGCGAGGAAGAAATAGGCTAGCCAGCCATCCCATATTTCCCTCCAATGACTCAATTTATGTACAGCAAAGAGAGACCGAGAAAGCGTTAGACCACCTTCGACGGTATCCACGGCGAGTTAGTAAAATATTGCTCCTCAACCTTCTGTTCATAGCTAATCGTATCATCGCACATCCCCCCTCCTGTTTTCCCAATATGCGAGCAATGCACATCTGGGCGGTACTTAATCATGATCTCATGCACATTCCGACACAGCAACGTATTCATGCCGAGCTCGAAGCTCTGCCCGACGCGAATCTGCTGCGTGAGAAAACTGTAGCATTCGTCCGCGGACTCGTACTGCGTGTTCGTGCCGTTGCAGTACGTGCTGTGCGTTGCGCAGATCGACGTCGCCATGCTGCTCACCGCCTCGGTTTGCGACTTCGTCGGGTCCGCGGGATTCAAACTGAGAATCAAGGTCTTGAGAAGGTACCCGAACCACCGGAACGTGACGTCGTATTGCGAGATTTCACGCGCCGAGTTCCAGGTTAGCCACGTGTCAATTTGGACGGGCAGCGAGATGTTGTTGAAGGACGGGAAGGTGAAGTGCACTTTTGTGGATGCGGCGGCGATGTTTTGGTTTGCGGCGAACTGCACGATTTCGTAGTCGCCTGGTCGTCCGATGATAGAGGTGCTGGTGGAGGGTGTGAAGAGGCCGAAGATGTACTCTGTGTTTAATTCGCGGCCGACAAAGTCTCTGGTGTCCGACACCCGGCCTTGCACCTTTGAGGGTGTCAGTGGGGATGGTAATTTCAGGATGACAGGGGACCATTGGGGAGGGGCGAGAGGAGAATGGAAGAGAGAAAAGAAAGAGAGTAAGGAAAGGAGAGGGGCAGATTGAGAAGAGGTAACGCGGCGATTAAGGTACATCGAGGAGCGGAAGATGTACGTACATCTTGAGAGAAAATGGTCGAGTTGATGCTCTCCGCTTCCTTTATATTGTTAGGGTACTGGAATCTCTTCCAGAAACCGTTCTGGAGATCCAGGAGCTCCTCGTAAGAGAAGTTCGGCGTTTGGATAGTGACATTGGAGGTATCTTGGCGGGGAGATGCGACTGGGAAGAGTCAGTAACGCGCAATTGAGAAAAGGTAGGGTGCGGAATTTACTAAGTGGGTTTGCAGTGGCTGTGGCGAGGAAGGTCACCACAGAAGCAATCGGGAGTAGCTTCATTGTGAACGGTGCTTAAATAGAGTTAAGAAGTCGAATGGTGGAAGCCGTGTAGCAGGAGATGGATAGTCGATAGCGTAGAGAGAATGTGCCTTATAAGAGAGTGGAAATCAAAGGCAAGGGTAAAGACGAAGGGGAATTCCACGCCGTGGTGTTCGCGAATTGGCGCGAGGCAGACCGTGGGCCGGTCATATATAATTGAATTCCAAACTGTTGTATGTGTGCGGGGTGGGTTGCAGATGAGGAAGGCAAGGTGTTGGTTTTATACAACGGCCCATGCGGTATCAGCCTTATCGAAAGAAATTGCAAGGGTACCTTTCCGAGAATATACGCGAGTACTGTATTTCCTTTACCCCAAATCCCAGTGCCGTGGTACCACAGTAAATATAATTTCAGGCGTTTTGGGGAGGGGGCGCGCGTATATGCATTGAGGCGACAGGGGAAATCACCCACTTTAAAGTGAAGCCCAGGCCGCACGGATTCGCTTCGTGGAACACTTTCACTAACTCTCGCAGAAGCGCAGAAGCTTGAAAGAATACGGAAAGTCATTACTGATTCGTTGGCGAGTGTAAGCTCCGCATAGAGACTACGCAAGCACGTGATGTGGGGGCCCAAGTAGCCTGCCTGATTGGGTCGCGATGCGGCATTCAGGGGAAACGTTGCCACTAAGCCACCAAGAGGGCGTCCAGGATTTTGGGAGATCTCCCCATTCGATGGATATTTCCAGCCTTAAGCTCGTATTCCCAAAGTTTGTTGCATAAAGGAGAGCTACCGGCTGCGAGATTGATAGCCTCGTGAGAGGCACGAGGTCGTTTGTGTAAACGAATATTGCATGAATTACCGGCGTCGATACAACTTCGTGGACCGGCTTTTGGTGTTCCAGGCGCAAATCACCTCATAGCTTTGATAAGGCCTACATACTGCCGATACTCTCAAATGTATTCTGGGTGACGGAGTTGAACATGCGCAATGATCGATCTTCCCGCACAGAAAGATCTCGATAGGACGAGGGCGGTGGCAAATGTCTTAGGGTGGCACAACAGCAAATAGCGTTTCTTGCTGTAGGGCGCAGTAGTCTGCGCTCTGTGTAAGATTTTAGCAATCCTCTTTATCAAAGTCCGTAATTAGCTGCGAAACGTTGCAAAGCTGGGGCGGAAGAGAGTGGGTTGGAGAGTCCTCTGTTCGGCATTGCATTGTTGAGTAGCCGATCGTGTGCATCACTGTGAGCTTTGGGATGTAACTCTATCTCACGCATGGATAAGAGAGCGTGGGTAGGCGGCTTCGTCCATGTTGAAGATCGTGAAGAGGTTGAAGGAACCAAACGTGCATGGCGGGGCGGGTTTCGCCCCGCAAATTGGCCGGCCCGACAACCGAGTGATGCCTTTTACCACCATTCCTTAACGGCAGCACCTATTCTCAGCACACTCTCTTGTCGCACACTCATTTACCTACCTTCCCCGTTGAATAGATAGAACATGTAAGCGCATTGTCCAATAGTTCTGTTCCTCAGATGTTCCTCACGGTCTCACTACCCCTAGCATACCTCGTTTTCTGAACCTCGAAACACTCAAGGGCGAAAACATTACATTCCTCTGCAGTTTATCGCTCGAAGAAAGAGACTAATAGGAATAGGTAAGAATACTATACCGCAATTTAACCTCGAGGAAGCTAGGCAACCGAATCATCCTCTCTGATACTGCGTGTAAAGCAACAAAAATTACCTAAAAGATTCACAGAACAGATGATGTGAACGGCCAATATGGTGCCAATGAATATATGTCCAGATTAAGGCTTCTCTAAACAACAAGATTGAACATAGCTCAACAATATTTTGAAGTCCATCAGCTAAATCTGAATCTCAAGGAGAGACGCTGAATCAAAGCCGGTTTTAGTCCTTACTGCAGTCTAGCGTTGAGAAGACTTCGGTGAAGCTCTCCGAGGACCCTCCGGCTCCCTCAGTGACTGGCGATGGGGTGATCAGCAGCGTGAGAAGGTGAAGGTAGGACAGGAGGCTAAGGTGTGGCCTCGTACAAAACGTCTGAAGTTTCATCTTCAGCCATTTTGAAATACGGGTTAGAAAGAAATTTCACATAAACACACTTGATACCCTCGTATGTTATACAAATATTGCTTCAAAGTTTTAAGATACCGACTGCTGGTTAATGAAAGCTCACATAGTTGCTTGTATTCATTTTCGCGTCTTGAAATTTTAATTTTCTGATCATTTCTTCTTAAATTTATTAACTGGCTAAGTTAAAATAGCCTGTGGTCGAGCGCTTTCTAGTCAGAAGGGAATGAATATATTTGCTTTTTGAGTTGTAGAATATAGCTATGGAACCGCAAAGCTTCTACGACAAGATGAGGCAAATTCAGTTACTGGTTGCTGTTGAACTCTGAAGCACTTGGACATACCAGCCTGTGTCTAGGACATTATCTCCGACGTTCCGCCAACCGCCAACACCGAATTCTTAAGTTCAGATGACTTACAAACATCTCCAAGCAGTTAGCAAAGATATTGGGTCGGCCCCAAAATCGTAGAGAGCGTCCGAATTGTCGTGTAGGTTATCTACAGCAAGATCTTCGATGAAGGGGATTGGGGTATCCAGGCCAGTATCTCTCTTTGTATTGCTTTGATGGTGTACCTCAGTCACGTTACTCTCGACGTCTCGAATTCCAGCACTCCTACTCCATCTCCAGATCTTTTGCCAGCCAGTTTTGTTCTTCATACACTTGTCCTGAGTATCTGTCGAGAGAAACGTAGAGCAAATATACAGACTTCCAACTGGCTATCTACATCCTGCGCTTCTTCGAAATCGTCTAACAAACATTGAGCACATAAACAATCTCATGGTCGACGCCTTCATCCCGGACACGCTCAGAGTTGTAATCAAGGCTGAGTATCTTATTGAGTGGGAGAATCGAGAAATCCTTCTTGAGTTTTACTAAGTACGCGGGTCAAAGATTGTGAATGACGTCAGGTAAATTTTGAGGCTTCGAGCAATAATCATGGAACTAGTTGCTGGGTGCAAAATTGGTGAAGAAATTAATGTAAGCTATTGCTCTCAATAATTTGATAGCTGCGTTTATCGAGTGGTGTACATAGAATGGCCCTATCAGTTCGAGATCACGGACAACTATTAAAGCGTTATGATGAACTGTACTTGTGCCAGAAGTTCGGAACCGAGAATGCTCCATACTTTGACTAAAGAAGCCACCCAAAGCAGTCATACCTTGGGAATCTGTGTGTTGAATGTTGAGTACCCAGTGCACAGTAAATATGTCAAAGTCTACTGAACTTCAACCCCTAAGCTAAACCTTCTAAGATTTGAATCTCATATTTGTGAGCGCCATTGTATCGTTCATAAACTTGCCTAAGCAGCCTCATGGTATTCTCGGTTTCATCTCGCAACAACCTGCTCTTTCTGTCCTACTTCTCACCATACGCCACTTTTATGTCCTTGCAATAATCAAGTACTTATTTAGTGCCTTTTCCATTTATTCTTTATTCCAAGAGTAGATTATTTTATTTCTTTTCAAATCTTTGAAAACACACATTTTTCGAAAAATAAGGTTCACTTTCCACTGATTGCCTCTTCGATTCCTCTCCGCTATTTGGAGAAAATCTAAGCGCTATGACCGCATTCCAGGGAAACCTTCAAACCGAAGGCTTCTTGCATTACCCGAAGGCTTCTATTCTCTGCTATTTAACTTTACCGTCGGAACACGCCCACTTTCAACTGCGTCATGACGGAATGCATCCTATTCATGCTTACTAGTGCGGACGTGCCTTTATGGAGCTAGTGGGGAGGGAAGAGGTATGAAAGACTGTGAGAAGATATTTTGACTGATTAAGATGAACAAACAATTAGATTCCCTCGGTGGGATAGGGGATTTAGGTGATTTATTCCTTCCTCTCAAATAAAATTATATTAACCATCTCTAGGCAATGTTCCATCTTATTCTAAATGGTTCATCCACTATTCTATCTCTAGCTGTGCTGTGAGTAATATTGGCACAGTAGAAAATTGAGGAACTGGATTGATTGATTGTCGTTTGCGAGAGCTCTGGTCTTGTCAATTAGCTAGCGCTCTCTGGATGGCTCCACTCCCAAGTAACTCTAGTTTCACCTGCATATCAAGCGTTTCGACCTGAGCAGGCAACATACGGAAGTCGCTTTTGAGGCGACACGCTCCTAAATCACCTGAATCGTCACATATGTTTGCAGTTCTCCATAACTCATCAACTGCTTCGTTCTTCGATAACCCATAGCTCGATGACCTGAAGCTCCCCCTGGTGCGTCGTGAAGTAAATCTAGAGGAATAGCATGGGTTGACCAAATTTGGGCTTGGAAACTTCGTCTGAAGTTCCATTGCTGCAGCGATTCTATGGCTAGATGATAATAGTGAATATCAAGATAGGCGAGTGAGTGCCGCCGCACTAACGTCCGGCCAGTTCGTATAATTGCTATTTAACTTTTCAAGAATAACTGCACTGATCCAGTCTAGAACCTCTGCCTACTGAGTTCCCGCAGTCCCAACACCAGCAAATGAATATCTCGCGACATTAACACCCATGGCAACAGGCACTCAAATTGTACCACAAGCAAACTATGTACAATCCAAGAAATCTCGGCAGCACGAACCTACAAATAACGCTCAGCCTCCAGTGGACGGCTAAGCCGCAACCCATGCTATGCTACGAGGATCGAGGAAGAAGTCTAGAACTTCAGGTGATAACCAACCTCTAGCAAGCGCTCAGGTCGTATAAATTGGGCCAGCCTTTCCCCGGACCTTGTTAAATCAACATATGGCAACGGGTCCTGGTATTGGCGCTTCATATTTCCATATACGTATATTCTCCTATACACATTGTACTTGTCCCGAATACGCATCCTCCATGAATACCTAACGATGGTTATGGCGACCCAGTATTCGGCGGTTCGGTGTCCGGTGGCCCAGCATTCAAGAACCTAACTGCCACTGTTCAAGGCTAAGAAGAAATTAGCCTATCTTCCAACCATGGCCTAGCTAATGTATCAATGTCCAGTTCTGAACATGGCGATGCTTCCAGTAAGTCCCTCACTGATATTGTACTAAGTAAGCCGTTGTGAAGTATCACAGGCTTCGAAACTGGTGAGTTTGATAAAAATGCAAATGGCCACTTCTGGCTCACGGCCCATCAAGCGTCTTCATAAGATTTCACCCAAGCCATCAATGACTGAACCAGAGTCTGGGTTAACGTACGGCTACCCTGTCTAATCTCTACAGATAATAAATCTTTGGAATAGTCATAAGTTGCAAGTATATCCTGCAATCTGTTCCGACTATCAGAATTAGACGTTCCAACTGTCTGTTCCTTATTTGCATACCGCCCACTTCGCCTCGCAACTCCCATTTGTTTTGGTCATGCTTATAGCGACTTTTAATACCCCCCATGCATGTGGAGTGGGATTCGTAAGTGCCATGGTGTTCCTTTCTTTTCCGTTTACGTTGCGTCAAACAGAAATATAATTGTTCGTAGATATCGCACATCTTCTAGCTTTTTCAAAAGTTGGGAAGCATGGCTGCTATCAACAAGACCAGAAATTGTAGCTGCTGATCCTTCGATGTCGTTTTCTGTCGTTGGAGAATTTCGCATTATAAATAAGGCCAGAACTGAATCTCTAATATCGTTTTCGTTGGGGATTGATTAAGCCAGGTGGCCGTAGCAAAGACTTTGTGTCGACGATAATTACACGTTTCGTTGTCAAAAACTTCTGCCTCTCTTATATCATCCAAAAAGGATTGCATGATGATGCATGCCTCCCTTCTTTCTGTCACGATCACGAGAATTTGGAGCAATGCTTGATGTTCCTTTCTCCTTCCTTAACTCATCACTTATACCCCAGATCCAAGGGTTTGGTCCCTAGCAGAGATTAAGGTGTTCTCGCTACAATCACAGCAGTAAATTTCAAAATTGTTGAACCTGAAAGCGCAAGTGCCCAGGACTTTCATTATTGCGGTTAGTTTTAGCTGGAGCTGTGGATGCATCGAATAAGAGGCGATACTGTACTTGCCCAATTACAGTAGTCATGTATAGAATTGTGTGCTTGGATGAAAGTGAGAAGAACTTAATATTAAAGTAATGGCTTGCTACCCCTATACCCTTTTATGCACAATACGTGTCCTACGGCTATCTTGCTGACTTTTGTACGAAACATGTATAGTATCCTGGTAGCATAGGGGCTTTTAGTAAAGGGTAATTTTATTGGAATGGACAACCAATGACAATGTAGATTTAGTCTTCACAATGGCTTCATCATATCCAAGTAAAAGATTTTGTTGGTAACACACTGCACCCGGCAAAGTTGCTCTTTTGGGTAGCTACAATGCAATTCGCGAGAATTATGCAATATAGAGAGAGACTTACTAATCGTTAGGACGAGAACACTTTAACGCAGATAGAAGAAACCAACATCTCACAAAGAATACCCCGAGGGAACCAAAAATGCCGATATGATGTCGTGCCCTTGCCTTTGCCTCTCAAACTCTCGCGCAGCCTCCTTATAGCACCCCTCTTAAACCCAAGTATCTAATCCAATACGTAAACACGGATCATATGCAACCCCCAACCACCCTCCTGGTGCATACCCAAACTCCACACCTCAAACTTGAGTCCACATCTCAAGCCAATCGCTTCCTCCACATGCGTTTCCTAAACGGGATAGCGCGGTAACAAACTGCAGGTAGATGAGGGTGATGCAAGATGCTCGTCTCATAGCCACGCGACAACCTCGAATCTGAGGTCAGCATGGGCCTTGAAGCTGCATACATATACATGGATGTGGCCCCAGAAAGCATATGTATGGATGTCTTGATACCGGATCCGGCTAGCTCGGCACTAAGTACGGATTCCGGGAATCAAAGAAGCACACCAATGTACTTGCTACAGCCCATTCTGCAGCCTAGCGAGTCGATAGAAGCCGAAACGAAGCGCCATTTTCTTCTAGAAGCCTTCTAGAAGCCTTTGGAAGATGGCTGGAAGGTGGCCAGAAGGTGATAGTCCCCGCCGTGCCACGCGTGAGCTTGTCAGAAATGGGTCCTGGAAGTAAGGTACTGCGGTAGGTACCGTAGTCCGAGAGATGGGGCCGGCATAGTGTCATCTTACCGCATCCCGGTTCGTTCATCGTCGTTGGTGGTGGTAGAGAATTGTTCCTAAGAACACTGGTTGCCTGTTTGCGTAAATATGGTTTGAGGTTGCTGTATGACCCATATTCGCACAACACTAAATCTTTTAAGCCAGCGGATTTCTCTAGTCAGGTAGATGTACGTGCTGAAACATGCTCTGGTCGCCACCATACCCAGCAACCACCATGAAATGAGTTCCCATTGTCATCATCCCCACCAGGATCCCCCATCCAAGATTCCAATAGTCTCGCGAACCTGCGAACCACAATGGATGAAACATGCAAGCGACAAATCCCATGGTGGATCGTAAGGTGCGGGTAATCTTGCGACCTACCTCGTGCTCACTGCATCAAAATCCTCAGCCTTGCTCGTTTGTCGGATGTGACAGAACTGATGCGGCCAGCTTATCGACCGCCGACCGACCCAAATGCACGCCTCCTTCTAGAAGGCCGCTAGAAGGCAATTACCCGCGTACTTGCGTTTCATTCAGCTGCTGCACGGGCCCGTTTATTATTGGCTGTGTCTTTTGCATGAAAAGACCCTTAATTACCGGTTCTGGTGATGTTAGTATACCCTAGCAGTTAATAATTCCCAGGTAGCACAAGCGAAGTCCGAACGCTTTCCCTTGAGCGTACTAGCGTTGTTCTTCAGTTGTTGAGGACCTCGAAACACCAGCTCACGAGGTCTTTGCATGACTCTGGCATTTGGACTCCTGCCTACTACTGTACGGTACTTCCCGACAGGCAGCGCGAGGACGGAATCACCGACGACGGGCGTTCTTCAAGAACGGGTTAGATCATTGTGTGGATCTCTGGTCTAGCTGGCACGGTTGAGCGTTGCCGTCCAGCTTCGCCGGCAGCATGTCTCCGAGCTGGGACAATCCTAGTGCGCATCTTGCGGGTTGACTCGTATAACTTATCCTTTCTTGAGCGTTGGTCCAAGTGAATGGGTGGGCATTTTGGTGGAGGTTCGACGAGCTCATCCGCTTCCCTGACCTGGACAAATCAATAAGAGAAAACCCTTCTAACTTATCCTTGATAGACATCTTAGGAGGAAATACTTTATGGGTGACTATTCCTACTGCTTGCACTTGATGCAGGGTTACATCCTCACCTCTTCCAAGCGGATGCTAGCACTTAACCCGTGCAGACAAGCCGCCTGGGAGTATCCACATATACTAACCGCAACCCCATATGACAGAATTGCGATCCATAGCCTTGGGTTTTGCACAAGGCACAATTTTTCAGCCATCATCTCTAACCCCTACTACGAACTCCACTTCCTATTCCCAATCTCCAAAAACAACATCCCGCACGACTCGTCGGCAGCCGGTCCCACAAGTATCGAAACAAGCTCGTTCATCCGGGTTCAAAGTGAAATGAGGCAGGCATCGTCACCGCCTTCACCGTCACACCAGCTTCCAAATACCGAAAGCCAAAAATCAGGAATCAGATAACTCGACCCCTAGATGGGTTTTGCGCGATTATCTTCGGCATACCGAGCCGACTCCCACGGCTCAAATCGGCACAACGCTCACATGCCGCAGAATCACAATCGCAAATCAGAGGCGCACTACTGTACCACACCCTCATTCATTGAAGGCATTACTACCTTCTTCACTTGAACACGCCACAAGACGCCACATCTGCAACTCGCCTATCTCTATCACACCTGCACCACACCAAATGATGAAATAAACGGCTCCATAAGTTCCGTACCCACGTCTCCTCTCCCAAGTACTTATGCGGAAATAACATTCTAATCGGCCTTTCGGGTTTGATAGCTGACGATGGTAAAGAACTCAGTCAATGGAGATCTCGGCATGATAATTTACTGATTGTGTTGTCCTGAAAAAGGTCAAACGTATGAGTTATGCGCCTTACGATAATTACCGAATCCCAACTGCATGCCATATCCAGCATGAGTCGGTGACGTGCCTTCCCTATCCCTTAATCAAGTCGGCGACATGAACGCAGTAATCCAGCATCCATTATAGTCGGCGAAGTGAGCAGTTGGCAGTTTGAATTCTTCCTCATACAAGAATCTCACGCCTGCCTGCACTTGCCGATGCTCATGCTCTCTTCGTTTGCCGATCCGCCCTCCCGCGTGTGCCGCCGCTTGCGCCTCCAACAGCGGATCTACGGTGTTAGTGTCCGCCGGACAACAAAGCTTGAAATGGAGAAATGCTTGGATGGAGATATGGGGGCTGGGGACTTGTAGCGGCTTCTTAAATGGTGGAAGCAAGACGGGCGAAGGAGATATGGAAGTTGGGACATTGAGCAAGGAACGACGAATGAAAACAAGCGGTTCTGGTGAATGTTTGAATGCGTGATGCAAATGTGTGCTCCACGGATTTATGGATACGAGGATGAATTTGCTAAAACTGTATGCAACCGTGCTTAGCTGTATAAGCAAAGACCGACCCTTTGCACGCTCAAAATCTACATGCCTTTTCCGGGCATGAAAAGAGGCTGGAAACCAGAAACCTATCAACCCTATCTGCTGGCAAGTCAATCACTTCGCGACTCCACTATGCTCCCTCGCGTCCTCATCGACGTCATCGGTCCACTCATCGCCGCCTCTGACCCCGCTATCATGGGCAGTAGGTGGAGGCGGGTTGTCGAGCCCATCATCGCTCTCGTCCTCGAAAGCTGCCGGGTCGGCTAGGGGTTGGGATTCCGGGTCTAGATTCCCATTGCTTGGACTTTTCCGACGCGGCGCTCCCTCGACACCTTCGTCAGCTGAAACTGAGATGCCCCGTCTACCCCACTGATTCTTGGGCGCCCCTTCCGCATTGGCATTCCTCGTCGCAGCTTCCTCCTCGTCAAAATCAAAGTCCACACTCTTCCTTCCAACCAGCCGTCCTACAAGCCATCCACGGCTGAGGTCCTCCGAATCAACGACGCCGCCCCTCCGCAGCTTCACTCTTTGCCGAGTCCAGTACACCCAGGCGAAATCAATAATGAGCGCCGTTTGTATGGTTCCCCAAACCCAGGATGTTGGGTCCCTGTAATTGTTCTCCTTGGCTCCGCGGGTTATCCAGTTGAGTATGTATAGGAAGCGGTAAGAGCCAAGTGCGACGAGGTAGAAGGAGTCGAGCACCGTCGGTACTGTAGTTTGTCGTAAAAGTACAAGTTGCGGGATGACGCAGACGGATTCGAGAATTTCAGAAAAGACCCAGAGCATCTATCCAAACCAGTCGTCAGCATTTGAGGATATCTGGAGAAAGTTGTTCACCAACCTTTAGGAAACCACTGTGCCCTATGACCCACTTCTTGAATATCAGGTACCAGAATGGAGCAACCGCTATACTGCCAAGCAGACAATACATGCCCAACTTCCATGCCTTTTCCCGTTCCCGCGTTCGCGCGTAGACGCTAGTCATGAGGAAGATGATGTAGAAGGAGGAGAGGGTGTAGAAGATCTTTAGGGAAAAGTTCCATTTGTGCTCCCAATCAGCCGAGACAGACATGAAGAAGATATCCAGGTATCGCGTGCAGAAAACGAGGGCATAGAGGGCTTGTGTGATGAGTGAGATGCCTATGAGCAGGCTGTTAGCTTTTGATCCTCAGAGTGGATAGGAGAGCTTTGCGGGTGATGCGACGCTCGCGGATCAGGCTTACCCTCAGCGCTGCTGTTCGAGTGGATGGCCCATATCAAGATGAGCTTCGAGGTGGTGTGAGATACATCCCCGAGGATGTGGAAGACGTTGAACCCCATGCCGCAACGCGATGCTATTACGAGAGGGGAGCCTGGAGTCGAGACCCGGGGCCGTGGCACTGCTTCAGCGTGTCCGCTTGAGCTCACGAGCGCGGCCACGTGATAGAGGTATGGCTTAGTGAGGTCGCGTAGAATATGTCGGGTAGGGGTGGCTTGAGGGAGGTGGTGGTGGTGATGCAATGATGCTTTGGTGGGTGCTATTGTTAGCTGGGGCCTGGTGTTGACGAACATGAAGCTTGAGCTGGCCTGAGCCAAGGCTCGCTAGTGCCCCCGTTGCAGCAAGCGTCGAACGGGCAGGGCTGACTCCACCCGCCACGAACCGAGAATCGAAGACAGCCTTGCCTTCAACATCATAACAACTGCACGTCAAATCCCCAAATTGATTGTGGGGTCAGGCAGGCTAGAATAGAAAAAGAGAGCATTTCATGTGCCAGGTCCCTTCTACACACCCCGCAGGTCTGCAAGCCTGTGGGTGACAGGCAAGGGGGGATCTACCAGGGTTCTAAAATGAGAGAATATATTGACTGGAAGAACTGTTGGACCGACTTTTGAGGCCATAGCCTATGCATGCAATCAAGAAAAAGGCAAGTAGGCGAACATATAATGATGGCGTATACATGCTCATTTCATGGCAGCAGAGCCGCTACCAGGCTGGAAGGCTAAATGCATTGGATATATGTGGGCCGACTTTATGGTCTCAGTCAGTATATGGCGGTGCAAGGAGACAACTGCCGCGAGTTACTATTTTTGAACCTGTTTTCTAGGCCATGGATCACGCACAACAGGTGTATTGATACATCGAAATGATGCTGGTTGGTATAGGAGGCTGTGAGCCCTGGTGTGACGATCTACGGACATCGAGGCAATAGGGAATCTGCTCAGAAGCAGTGACAGGCTTGTATCAACTTCCGAGGGGCGGTAGGTAAGGGTACCAATATGGTAGTTTCAAACTTGCAGGTAGCCGTTCGTAAATGCGCACGAGAAGGTCTCAGATGTACCATGCCTTAGAGGGAAGCTCCTTTGGTCGGAGACATTGGGACCAGAGCGCCGGTTTAGCAGTATAGTGCATATGCACGTGTGCTATTTGAACAATCTTTTCTGTGGTTTCCCTATAGTAAACATGAGACTATCCGGGCTATCCTGAAACTCGTGAGGCTCAATTCGTGGGGGAAAGTTGTCATCTAGTCAGCTATTTGTTACTACGAGAACTACCTACGGCCATTGAAGTATGAGAATAGTAGTGAGAAAGTTTATGATAATTGTGGTTTAGACCGCTCTTCCGTAGATCATCTTATGGTATTAATAGGCAACTAGGCGCAAGAAAACAGAGTCTCATCTAGATTCTTGAGTCAAGTAAATACTGTTAAGCTCAAGGAAACCTCTATCATGGAAGAACGCCTTGGAATTTGTTAGATGCCCGCACTGTAATAGAGGATCAAGTTAAATAGCGACTTCACACAAGAGCAGTCCGACGGGCACTCAGACACGATGAAACGAAGTATGAAGTCCGATGTTGAGGCATGCAGAGATTATTGCAGAGGCGTGTTCATTAAGCCTCTCAATCGAGGAAGAAAGGGCAATGATTTATAATCCCATTGCTCGATCCTGCATGGCGTCGAAAGTCCGAGATCTCCGCATGACGAAGGCTTGGAGGATACCCCCGAGGTCCCGCGAGCGGACCCAGAGATTGGAAAGTGCGGCCTCGGGCACTTCCCGGAGCTACTAGAAACCTGAAACAGATATTGTAAATAGAGACAATCGCCCTATACTATTGCGACCTTCCGAAAGTATATTCCGTAATCTTTAACATCTTGCGGCTCTCGCAACGGGAAGAGCGGAATGTCGGCGCTTTACTAGTAGAACGGGTCACTCATAATTAGCTAACCTCAAGGAAACGCCGATAGGGTGCCTTTGATCTAGCTGGCACACGGCCCAGCATTCGAGAGAGGCGGGAGTCCAATCACGGTTCCCGGGATACATATCCTGATTCCAATGACCTTGGTTCTTGGCCGTTTCATGCCCTGCACGCTGATGCAAGCCTTCGAGCGCTTTTGATGCGTTTTTTTCTTTTCTTTTTCCCCAATCTGAGGTGGAGAACAAAGATATTGTTGCTATAGTCATAGTTGTCAACCTTGTCGAAACCCTTCGAAGCAATCAAATCGTCCTAAGCAGCAATCTTATTCTGTGTAACATTGTCGATGAGTCGATTCGCTCGAAACGTATGGTCAGCCACATCAGCGATCTGACTGGTGGGAGGGAACGAGGGTACTCCCGACGGCATGGCGCATCACTAATCTTGGCGAATCCTTTAAAACATTTGGAAGACTTGCGCAAAGGCACCGGAGTGGCCTCATTTTCCTCATCATGAGAGTGGGTTGGGGTCACCTGGAGTTCCGTGGTCTCCCGCATGGTAGATCTTCAAGTAGGCTTAGCGTGAGATAGGATCTTTGCGAGCCCCTTCTGCGAGGTCATTGTCAAGGCTGCGTTACGGACTTGGATGACGCTGAATGGAACATTCTATGGAAGATCAATTAGCTGGGAAACGTTCAAATAGATTGCGGGTAGGGGCACAATCCCCGTAGACTCGTGGGCGGGCATGCAGAACGAGGATTTCCGACCACCGATACCTAGGACCGGGGACTTGCAGAGAGCAATCGCAAGCGTGCCGGCGCAAGCAGAGCAGCTCGCGCGGTACCGAAGGTAAGCTTTTACGAACCATGAGGCGTACTCTTGCTGCTAGCCGCCTTGTATGTCTAGATTGGTGCCCAAGAGGGAGCGCGATATGGCTTAACAGACAGGCAATCCATGAGACACTCTGGACTATGCCGCATGCTTGGGGGGAACCATGAGAAGAACCCTCGTCCTTGATGCGATTGCCGCCTTCTTAATATTCTAGAAGCTGACATACATGAAATTCTCAGGCCTTTGGGACACACGGGGCAAGGTCGGATCCCGGCAACGGATTTCAGAGGATTCGTAGCCTATCAGATTATTGCTCGTCTGCTCATTTCTCATAGAGGAAGCGGGAAGCTTACAGGAGAATAAAGCGGTATCACCAAGGTCGGAGTGGTGCGGCGAGGACTTTGACAGCTGCACGCAACTGATTGCTGCAGCTTAGACAGCAGCAAGGAGGCACCTGGAGGCGTCGAAGAGCATGCGCCCCAAAACTCCAGGAGTGTCAATCAGGTTAGATGAAGAAGCTCTCGAGCCAACCACCTACGCGTGACGCAATCTTTGTGTAGCGATACGGTCGGAGTCCGGCAGTAGACAAGCTGACAAGGCACAGATGCCCTGGAAACCTGTGCTCGGGATTAAGATGCCAAGACATGGTCACCCGTCCGGCAGGCGTCTGTCGTCTGTCGATTGCACAGAGCGGGCAATGAATGCAGACAGTGGGGCGTCTGCGCTGCACTGTGCCGGCGACAATGGGAGCATGGCGGGGCTTCATATTGGCAGTCAAGAGTGGATACTGGGTGCGCGCACCACGGGCAGGCAGAAAAGGCAGCCTCGACCCAGCATCAAGCTCGACAGGCAGAGCAGAGAGATATGCGGGTAGAGCAGGTGCCCCTTGGCGACGGCTGAGCGTGCGCTAGTTTAGCCGTCTAGATGCACGTCTGGGAAGGACGGTGCGATGGGGGTGCCTGTGCCGTCTGGGAGAGCCAAACGGGCCGACCATGCTGAGGTGGGCCGCGTGCTGGAGAGAGCGGTGTGCCGCGCGATCATGTTGTTTCTTGAGGCGCGGCTGAGGGTGACTTGAGGCAAGACATGGTTTTGTGAAGTGTTGGTGTGCGAAGTGTGAGCCAGAGTGGTGGAGGAGGGGTAGGTTCTGGACCAGGGTCAAATCGGGCAAATTAGCGGCCATTCACATGTCCCTCGAACCACTATCTTAACCACCATTTTCGCTCCTCGCAGCGCCAGACTGCTATATCTGGCGCAATTACGCGCCCGCTGCAAGTGTTTCAAGCCATTTGCTGCCGCTTCAAGGCGTTTTTGCGAACTATAGGCGCCTTCGCTGACATGGCTCCGCACTACCCCAAAATTCGCCAAATGGAAGAGACGTGGTGGCTCGATCGGAGGGGCTTGCGAGATATCCTACGGCACGCCGCAACGCCTCTTCAACGCGCTGTGTCCATTGTGCAGAAATTGGCCTGCGCGAAGGAGCCCCATCCCCGCCCTTAAGGGCGCAGAGCTGCTAACCCGCCGCAGACATCTAAGAGGGCCGCTCACAGGCCGCAGTCACGCTGCAGCGGGCAGCGAGTGCTAGAGCTCGAAGCAGCTCGGGGAGAGAGGTGAAGATGCCGGCGATGCGTGGTATCGAGGATTGCTCGATGCACTCGAGGGTGGATGGCATCCATCGAGCTGCCATCGCCGTCGCCATCTCCGTCACCGTCGTCACCGAGTGCCGCCATGACCTCCATGTTCGGCCACGGCCTGCCAGCTTCACCTCTCTGGGGACGACGCAGACCCAGCACGCCGTTCCTGGCAGGTCGACACCTCGCTCCTGGGCCGGCCACCACGCGGCTCAAGCGCGACGCAGCCCGGGCCCCTGGCGCGCAGCGACGTTAAGCCCGTGTGGGCCGTCTGGGGGTTCGTGGTCCTAGGGTGAATTGCATGGGTGAATTGCTGGCGCTAACCTGCATGGCCCGCCTGCCACCTGTGCGGCCAGCATCCTTCGCAATCCGCGAACCGGGGGTATCGATAGAGTTGTCGCACTAGACAGCCTCCACGAGCCTGCGTGAGCAAGCAGCAGCACCACGAGAACGTTCTTGATAAATATTGTCGGAGGCGCCCCTCTGTCCCGTCTGCTCACCACACGCCGCTCCCACCACGCCGCCTGCTCCTCTCTCACCCGCCGTTCCGCGATATTATTATGCTCGGCTATTGTTGGCTGCTACCATAAACGCAGTACCACTACACTCCAGCACACAGCCAACTACCGCCTCCCGCCCCGTCTGCTCCTCCTACTCGTCCTGATGCCTGCCGTACTTGAGGGTGCTGTGCCCCCACCCCATCTGCACCTGACCACAAAGGCATCGTGGCAGCACTCTTACAACCCTCTCAAGTTCAACGCTGCTCCCACTTCTTCTCCCGCTCCAATGTCTCCCGAATCGCTGCACTCGTACATACCCCACCATCACGACAGCCCGCTCCCTTCCCAAGATCTCGGTGGCTTGTCTACTTCAGGGTGGTTTGCCGCCTCCATTCCAGCCACGGATTCTCGAAACGAGGTATGTCAGCCGTGAGATCCTGCCTCAGATCCAACTAACAGCAGCCCTCAGACTGGCTACACACCCTATACTTACGAGCAGCCCTATATAACCCCACATACATCATCCATCACCTATTCGCCACCCACCCAGTTCCCAAAGCCTATTGAAACGGTGGTGTCCGCCGCCAAGGTAGATGGTTCAGTGGCTGCGTATTCGCCAGTATCGGAGTACTCGAGAGTGTCTGAACACGAGTATAAGCATCAGCTCGACGATTCATACGCAAACGCACCAAGAACGACCATGGAGCCTTCTGCACATCTGCAAGTAGAGTCTAACCCTCCCTCGCGGCCTCGCAGCAGTCCGAGTACTTTTACGCCCAATCACCCATCGAGTGGCCCCATTGAGTACCCGTGGACGATGAACCCTCTGGGTATCTCCACACCCGCGATGCACGAGCAGTACTACTCGAGCGGAACGTATCCTTCGGTACGAGCTCGCAGTCCCCGTTTAAGTGAACCTGCCATGGACCTGGCCACTGACTTAGCCGCACCACAGCCCCGACGAATGTACGCACCCATAGCTCCTCACCCCATTGGGCCACACAGAGTCAGCATGTCAAAGCGATCACGAGACGATGACGAGACTTCGGAGCAATCCAAGAGGCGGAAGCGATCTGATTCTAACACCACCATGTCTGTGGAGCTCGGTGAAGAGGACAAGTTACTCATCCAACTGAAAGACGAAGAGAGCATGCCGTGGAAAGACATTGCAGCCCGATTCCAGTCCGATCTAGGGAAAACCTACCAGATTCCTGCTTTGCAAATGCGCCTGAAGAGGTTAAGAGAAAGGATGAGGGTCTGGACCGAGACGGACGTTAGAGCACTACGAATGGCGCACGAGTACTGGGTTCAGAGCAAGTTCGACATCATCAGCCAGAAGGTTAGCATCGCTCACCGAAACGATGACTGATTCGTAGCTAACCGAAGCAGATGCTCGAATACGGCGCTGCAGAGAAGTGGACAGCTCGTCAGTGTGCCCGCAAATGGGCTGAAATAGACCCTGGGCCAACCCCTTACACCACTTACGATCACTCGACACCGTCATACGCTCCCTACACCATGAGCCCCGTCGAAGCGCCACCCTTTATGCCTTATCTACACATTCCATGAACAACTTCCATTTCTGTTTGCTTGATCGATAGACCGATTTCTTTTCATCACCACGCAGAGAGGGGATCTCCGCGTCGGCCCAGGCGTACTGGCGCAAAAGTGGGCATGCTGAGCCTGAAGCAGCCTACTCATGTTTTACCATACCCCGGATATCGTATGTCACTTTATTCGCTGCTGAGCTTTCACTTCTTTTTCTTGTACATAGACTTGGGCCCTTCACCAGGGTTAACCGGTGTCGGCCGCCTCACTAATGGCTTTTGGGCGGTCCGGATAAGTTCGAGCACTCCCTCGACGCATCGCGAGGGTAATACCTGCGTGCGGTTTGAAGGAAGAGGGGAAAGCCACCGACATGTTCTTCCGGTATCGGAAGATGCTGCAATATCATACCAACTACTCACATCTTTTTCTCCTCGCGTTCATGGCCCTTGGTTCAAACCCTCCTATCCTATCCTTTTTTTTCTCCTATGCGGTGTGTGTGCCGCCTGAGTTGCACTACGCCCTTTTACCGCGTTGAGGGGCTAGGCCCAGCGGCAATCCATATTATCCAGCTCTCTCGCCGCTGTTGGACCTTTCTTGAATGGGCAGCGGGTGCTCCTCTTCCAGTGTAGTAGAAGAGTCTGCAACCGCTTCGGCATCCATCCGCGCGCCTCGCACGGTAAAACAGAAACCGCAAAACTTGTTTCAGAGAACGAGACGGCATGCAAATTTTCACGTGGCCGCGTGCATGCCTTTCCTTCCAATGCCAGCCCGCTATATGTCTTGGGCCGGACCTCAAGGTCTCGAAACACGCGGCCTTGATTCAGACAACATGCCGCCTGTGAAACAATTACCGCTTCTCCCTCCCACTGTTATGCAAGGAATACTAAAATTGCAGCTCTGCATCAACCCGGCAGGGTGAGATATCTGCCGGCTGTCATATTATGCCGTCGCGCTACCAGAAGAGACGTAGTTTCAAGGTCATCGGTGAGAAGGGTATGCTAGCCGCCCGTTAGATATGTAGACAAATGTAGAAGCCAGTGCCACGTTCTGATAAATGATATCCGAGAAAATGTTAAGTCCCGAGCACTATTCCGTGACTCGTGCTCCTCGTTCAAGCCACAAACGGTCATACACATGCTCGATCTGGTTCGCGTGTATGACAAATATTTCATTGTCTCAAACTGCGTGTATCATTGGCTAAGGTTGCCTTTGAGGCTTCTTTACGGGCTTACCAGTCGGGCGTCATCTTCGAAGGAGCGCGCCACGTGGATCAAGGCTGCTGACGGCGTTCTTACTTCTTACATAGGTTTGTTCCTTCGAAAAGCTTCTTAGGCCAGAAGATACCCCCCCAAAAAAGGCCCAGAAGGATCTTGTGCAGGCCCACTCGAAAACCTGGAAACGGCAGGATGTCTTGGAAAAATTGAGGTACGTACCACACACACTCGTGCGTCTACGGCGTTCACGATTCCGCCCTACAATCCTGGAGACAGCCTTTGCATCACCATGCCTATTCATTAACCAGACCGTTCCTCTTACCTGAGGTTAAGAGTAAGGCGCCTAAGTTTTGGCTATGAAGCTGCCAGCACACACGCTCAACCGCCCGTTGAGCCCTTCCCGCTCTCCATCCTCCTTGTCACTGGCCAAGTTCCACCTCTCCCTCCTCAACCCATATTCTCTCAACCGCCCCCATCTCAGCCTACAGCATCGGCGGCCCAATCCGGGCCACTAGCCTGCAGCTTACCCTAAATTATTGGTTGGGGCGGCACGGCTTCTGTCATTGCAGCGTTGGTGCTCGCACCTTTCTCTTCCTATTCGTCGATATAATATTTCGAGACACCACTGGCAGGTTTGACGTGCAGAACGCAGAAACGGTTGTGTGGACTAGCAGAGCTTCAAATGGGCGCTTTCCCTATGCTCGCTCTACTCCGCGATTCGGATCAGCATTGATCATTGTGAGAAGGTTTTTAGATGTGCTGTGCCACCAGATGTCGCACGTCGCCGTGCCACACTCCCGCCTCGAAATCTACGATGGGGAGACGGTGGATCCACGTCAATGCTAGCCAGCCGTTTGACATCCGCCAATTTCCGCTGTTCATCTTCCTCCCTCACTGAGCCGCACCGCAAGGCCATCAATCTATCCATATGTCCCGCTGCGCGTTCATGTCCATCCTGCATACCTTAGAATCCGAAACCACCAGCCTCGCCACTGAGATGCAGAGATTCGTCCCGCCCACGTCGTACCCTGCTTCCTCCTTTCTTCTACGGTTGCTGCTTGCGTTCACGAAGGAATAGCAATGGGATTTACCCAGCCAAATCCCGACCCAGGATTTGTCCCACATGGTGGCGTTCCGGCGGCGCTTTCCGATGGCATCACAACCACTCAAGGCGTGATATCAACATGAGAGCAGCACGGGATCTGTCCCTCCGCATAATGGCTGTTCAAGTCGGTCCGGATGCGGAAGGGACAGTTGGCTCTTATTCTCCGGGAGAGTGGACGATCCTCGTAGAGGGTCTAAGAGCATGTGGACTGTGCTTGTATTGGATACGAGCGTTGAGAATGCAGGATCTGATATGATTTGTATTTTGTGGATTGGAGAAAGGCGACCTGCAGGATGAATGAGTGAATGGCGCAGCCATTTTCCAAGGCCGGTCGTGAGAATGCCTTGCGGTGGGTTTTCTGGTTGGACAATGTCAATTACCGCCCGTTCGGTTCGGGGAAGAAACATTGATGTACAGACCTGAAGTTTGGGTTCTGTAGCTGGTAGGGTATGCACGAGTGGCAATCTCATGGTAGCCTTGCTTTGATGATCCCCGTGGTTGGTCACATACATGCAATATGTGTTGACGGTTTAGTATCGTTGGTTCATCACGGTTGAAAGGTGGGCCAATCCTTCGATATCAAGCTCAGCGCTTGGAAGTCGGACGGGCGAACTCGGGCTTCGGGAAGGCTTGCATCGGAATCAGGGCGCATGTTCTGATCTAATCAGTGCTGCCTCTTTAGGGGACTAAATGGAGACATTGCTGGACGTGAACCCCATGCCTGCGCCGTCTGTACTATGGAGATATCTTTCCGAGCTCGCCGCCAGACGCGACTTTTCTCACCTCACCTCTAGCCCGAAATAGCCCACTCACCTACAAGGAGTATTGATGTGTCGTTAAATCTTACCCCATTTGCATAGAGCCTATAATATTTTACTGCTTAAAACGCATGAACTGTTCTTGCGCCTTAGACACGCCGTCGTGGCGCAGCTGTCAGCCTCACGGCCTTGCATTAGAAAAGCCCTACACTCGTTCATCTTAGCTCAACGCCTCTCGCTCTCACCCCATTGATCACCCGTTCTGAAACAAGCTTCGATACGATCGTTGCACATAACAGATCTGACCACATGCCAAGGTGGAAATGATGCTCGTAAATCATGAAGGTGTGTGAATGGGTGGACGACGTTTCGCGAGCAGGAACGTCGACGTCAATCGGGCACGGTCGGCGGTGCGCAAGCTACCTCCGAGCCCCCATACGCGTTCTGCGTTTCCTTCTAGGAGCGCTGCAGAACTCGGGGACTTCGCTGCAGGGGCCGGACCTGAGCGACGCGGATAGATAGGCGACGGAGCCTCGTGCGGGCATCACTCTCTCCGTATTTATGGAATGGGGTTGCTGCATATCTATCTATCTGCCACCTGCTATCCACTTGCAGTCGGGATTCAAGGAGCTGCGTCGCCAAGCGTAGTTTCTGAAGGATTTTAGGTACCGTGTCCAGGGTGGGCTAGTTGATAGCTACAGGTGCTATGTAAGCATCGCATCGGCGAAGCTGGGGAACCCTGGATGGCTAGTTTGCTGGATTCTGTGCCTTGCAGGTTTCTTTAATATGTTGAGATGAAGTGGCGTGCTTCTGGAAAGACTTTGGAAGGATTGGAAAAGGAAAATGAGCTGGTTTGTCGAGGCCATGCGAGCCATGTCCGTGACTGAGCTGCAGGGGTTCTGAGGCGGATTGAATGAGACATTTTCCTAAACGGGAGACCCTGAAGCTCATGGGGCCTGGAAAGTGGCTGACGATATCGACTATGGTTCCAGTCATAGTGAAATAGACCCCCTTGGAGTGAGTGTGCGATCATTTCAGCTGTTTCTTAAGGGCCTTAACTGATTACTGCTTCCAGAGCCTTACGCGAGTTCCAAACAGGCTGCGTGTTTCTAAAAGACTCAGAGAATACCATAGCTATGCTTCGAAAGATTCGCACTGTGTTTTTGAATACGCCGTGGATTTGAAATTGTGAATGCAATAATGAAGTTGTGAGGGACGTTGGGTATTAGCTTGACAAACTAGAACGTCCTTGAACAAAGCGCGCCTTTCCCAAGCCGGGTAGCGTGACTTTTTATCGATAAAGCGTGACGACATGCGCTCGGATTTAAGAGTAAATACGACTGATCGGGCCTCAAGACTAATCACGGATGATTCATCTTGACCTCAATCTCCCCGTCTTCTTTCAGAGCCTTACTTAACGTACAAAAGGTACTATAGAGGTGGTCAAAGTCACAACATACACCTACTGCCGTCGATGCAAACCGCCTTCTCCAGACTCTCTCGCCTTCACAAACAAATTGCGCCTACCTTCATCTCGCACCGCCTACTCCACCTCTCATCTCCCGCAATGACAGCCCTCACAATCGACTCCAAATACCGCATGCCCTCAGGCTACGAGATTCCCGTCCTAGGGTTCGGGGTATACCAGACACCCGCCGACGAAGCCTCGGACGTAGTCCAGCACGCCATCAAATCAGGGTACCGGCACGTAGACTCCGCTGTTGCCTACCGCAACGAAGCCGCATCCGCCGACGGCATCAAGAAGTCTGGAATCTCACGGGAGGATGTTTTCTTCACGACCAAGGTCCCGCCGAAAGAGATGAACTACAGCAATGCCAAGCAGCACATCGAGAACTCGCTGCAACTCACTGGTTTCGACTATATAGATCTGTATCTGCTGCATGCGCCTTACGGTGGAAAAGAGAACCGGATTGGCGCATGGAAAGCGCTTGTCGAGGGCGTACAGGCGGGGAAGATCAGGTCCATTGGCGTGTCGAATTATGGAGTGCATCATCTTGATGAATTGGAAGCATATATCAAGAGTACGGACGACAAAGAGGGGGAAGGCAAGGGTGGTGTGCTAAGTGTGAATCAAATTGAGCTGCATCCATGGCTTGCGAGAAAGGACATTGCGGAGTGGTGTGAAAAGAGGGGCGTCATTCTCGAGGCTTATTCGCCGCTTGTGAGAAATACAAAAGCCGAAGATCCATTGCTGGTTCCATTAGCGAAGAAGTATGGGAAGACAGCTGCTCAGGTCATCCTGAGGTGGAGCTTGCAAAAGGTACGTGTTTGCCCCCCAAGAACTCTAAACTTCCTCCTACTCCACAACATTGTCTAGGCCTTCAATTAAGATATATTGACTCGCATAAAGGGCTTCGTACCACTACCCAAATCAGTCACAAAGTCCCGAATCGAGGAGAACGCCCAGATATATGACTTTGAGCTGTCGGAGGAAGAGATGAAGAAATTGGATACCGGGGTATATGAACCTTGTGCCTGGGACCCTACGATTAGCCGTGATTAAAAGTACATAGGAATGTCAACCTCTATTTCGGAAATGCTTTTACTACAGGGGATAGAGAAACAAGCATATTGCTTCGAAGCCTTCTGCTTGATGACAAAGGGACAGATTAAATGTGAAAGCAAAAACGACATTCAAATGCTTGGGGAAGTTGGACCAGGTCCACAAAATGGGCTCTGTGTACTCGGTTTCCTTGCGCTATGTAAAATTGCAGAATGGTCCCCCACACTCTTAAGGTCTAATTCTATTCTATGACAGCCGTGGACGGAGGCGGGAGACGGGGTGGCCCAAGCGATCCACACTGGCGAAAAAGACTTATAAATGTGTTTTCTTAAATTTGATGAAGATATTTTGAGTGTATCTAACACGGCGTCCATATTTCTGCCAATTGAAGTCAAACTTTGCTCAGCCGTCTAAAACAACGTCGTTCGATGAATAGCCTGTGATTGGAGAGACTGGCAGTACATGTAACGAAGATCTGTACCGATACACCTGGACCCACTACATCTGAAGCTTTTGAAAGAAGCAAACTGGATCCATTTTAGGAGGTTGCGTGAAATGCAGCACCCAACCATGCGTATAACTGCTCTTCCTTTCGGACTATATGAACTATTTTCCACTGTTTTCCTCAAATAGTAGCACAAATTATCAAGGGGATAGATTTCTTAATTGATATTGAATGGGGATAGGGATAGCATACTTTCCCTTCACACAGTAAATGCGAGACCCGCGAGGCTGAGAGATTGGCGGACATATCATCAGACCACGATCAGGTTCGATCTTGTCACACTTCCCATCCTCGATAGATTTCCCGGCTCCTCTCCTGTGTCTAGAAGCTAGACCGTTGAATGTCGATTGCGACCTGGCGTAGGTGAGTGAAGAGTTCATCAACACGCGGCTCAATTCAACGGATGCCCGAATAGGGAGGCGCAATGGTGAGCGTTTCTCGGACTTGTACTTTTATGAAGGATGATTCATACAGTAGAAATCACTCAGTAGCAAGTAACAGGTTGCGGCATGCATTACTGCGGGTTTTCATTGATACCCTATTTTGCAGTATCTAGTTCTAAAAATGAATTCAATAAATCATGATAACAAACAAGCAACAGTTTTAAAGGCGTCTATATCAATTTAAGCCTTCAGCTATTTCAATCTTGCGGTATGTAGTTTATGAGTCAACTTGCTCAGGGGTGCTCAGATTCTCCCTTTCTCCCTCTCTCCCCAAGACTTGAGGTTCGTGATTCTATCTGCAATGAAATGTCTAGGCGAGCCCTAGCCTTGAAATTATGGTTAGAATCACAATGAGTTTTGCTATCCTCTTTGACAGACAGCATCAGGACTAGTATACCTATTAGAGAAGATGCATGTGTTGCACGGAGCAAGTGCGCTCTGCGCGTGTTACTGAGCTTACTAGCGAAACGGACATAGTTGTAGCGCTAACTAGGTAATCTCAGTCTTGCAGCGTGGTAATCAGTACGTAGTACGGTCGTAAGTTACGGCACCGTAGCTGCTTTGTAAGCCGTACGTACGTACAGGCAGTTGAGTACGTATGGTTGTGGGGCGTACCGTAAGTGATTTTCAATTCTACGCGTATATGGTACCGTAAATAAGATTGTAGTTTTCGCGTTTAGGCGCCTACACAGGCGATTGTTTGGTGTTGTAAAAGCTTGTTTTGGAGTAGTCCTATAGCGGTTAACTATGCAAACCTCCTCTTCCTCCACAAGTAGCGCGCTGCCCTACCACTCAGCGGGTTCGAAACGACCTGTAAAATTGCCTTAGTAGAGCTACAATCAAAGCAATACAACTACAGAAAAACTGGCTACAAAACAAGGCTGTGGAGAGTCATCTTATCAAAATTCGCGCCTGCATTTCGCGCCAAGACAATAACACCCGTATACGGCGTATACGGTGGTCTCCGTACGTACGTATAGAGAGGTGCAAATTTGGATCCGTAAGCTCATCTAATCTTACAGCTGCCGTACGTACGTACAGAGGTGCTAATTTGGACCGTACAGATTCTTCAAATACTACGGATATACGGTGTACGTACGGATTACCACGCTGCAGTCTTGTCCACACCTTTACTATGGTTTTATGAAACTTAAACCTTTATTTTCGTTTATGAGGCCGTTCAGCTACACTACCCCACTGATTCACGTACTATTGGTTGATCATACATGCAGCTGCATCATTTCTAGATCTAAAATCGGCATCGATGGGGTAAAGGAAGAGATGTTGGCCTTGTCTGAATGTTGTGGTTGATGAGCCGGCACGGCTTTCACAGGCTCGTGACATTTGCAATGGAATATGAAGAAGGCGGGCGTGAGTGGCACAACCAATAAGCGAGGTGAACGGGTTCTCTTACTAGCATCAGGAACTAAGCTGGTGGTACTCTATGAATACTTTGAGTATACACCACCAATGAATGCATACCGGGAGCATTCACTATGGAAGTGAAGGTCAAAGTTTGCTAATATTAAACGCTATCGAAGAACATCGATGGTAGGACAGGTTTTGAAGCTAGGTGCTGTTTGGTGTATTGTAAAGGCTAATGAGTTGCCGTAGGTCAAATAGAGGGTGTCCAAAAAAGAAAAAAGTACTGCACTTGGTTTAGAACTAAAGAAGGACTACTGAGAGTAGTATATCTCACCTAGTCACTGATATGATGTGCTTTAATGTGCCACTATGGCGCGTGTGCGCAGTGAATGCCGTCTCATTCCCACTTATGCAAAGACTTTAACGGCCTACAGGATGCAACGCAACAGGGGCAGCGAGAGCGGGATTGGGTACTTTTGATAACACGCGAATGTCAGCGAGACTAATACACACAGGGTGTAGCAAAAGTTTGCTGCTTGGTGAAGAGGTTTTTGTACAGCTGCATAGCACCACTCCATAGCGGCAGAAGTCCTCAATCCCTAACAACGCATGAATAGTCAAGGACTTACCAATATTATTTAGCAAAAATTGCCCTCGAAGTCACACTTTCGAAGTGTGAAGTATGAAAATTATCGGGAAATACTGCGGCTGCCTTGCTGGTCCGATGATCATACCGTTACATTACTGCTTTGATGCTTCTTGTGAGTGAAGTCCTGAGAGTTCTTCCAACGAAAGTGTGAGGAGTACCGCATCTGCTCTTCACCACGTGACGACTTGACTTCTTTCATATTAATCCTTAGGCGCAAAGCGTGATTCTAAGAGCATGCATTTCTTACCGGTTAAACGAGTTTCTGTTGCACGTTGCACACCAGAAAATTACAAGACGCGGTGCTGTCCTTCAAGCTTTCTTTAACCGTCACTTACATTCCTCCTACTTCTATTGTTCAAAATCATCTAACGCATATAAGAGTGGTCTCCGAATTTGAACGGAGATTCAAGCCGTAAACCTACAATGATCCGTCAGCTCCACTCTCTTCTTTTCTCTTCTGATACGACCCAGTTCGGAAAGGCCTCCACACACCACACACCTCTACACCCTTCACTGCGGCCATTGTAACGAGTGACTATCACAACTTCTCGGCTTGTGGAATGTCGCGAATGAATGGCCCTTCGATCGAGATCATAACCACCCCCGTAACGGGTGGCCACCATATTACTTTTGATTGGCTTTGGCGGATGTATGAACACCAGGAGTCTGATTCCCTTACGCTCGTTGAATGTGCTATCAGTCAATGTAATCGCAGACATCCGGCCACTACAAGGGGAAAGTTACGCAAAACAGCCACTTTCGATATGCAAGCCAATCTGTGCGAAGAGATTCCCATCCATTATTTCACAATCGCGAGTGTCCGCAAATCAACAGTGGCATATTGTGGTGCAGTCGAGCCGAGGTTCGGTTCTATACCCCAGATATGATCATTGAACGGAGGTTACACATTCGTCAGCCCGTCACTCCTGCAAGCCTTCTAGTTCGACACCTCCACTTCCGATTCTCCGCCATGTCTAATCTTCGGTCACAGTAATCACTACTATCTTAGTCCGGGGGGGGGGCTCCCTTCCCCTATCTGTTCTGAAATAATAGGAATCTTGTAAATAAAACACTCGGTGTGGTCTGTTATATTCCCCTAACTATACGCAGCACAGTTTTTACTAGAACAGAATACAACAATTTCGATTTGTGCATGGATAACCACCTATCGAATCTATATCCAGTATTACAATGAACGCATACCACATACCACATATATTTTATTGATTCTGGCAGACTATTAGCAAAAGAGTGTCACGTATATCACGTGTTCTACTATGTCACGTGTATCACATATGTCACGTGTCTCACATGACATACCATCTGTCCTATTCTAGCTAGCTCACCCTTTATGGGTATATATAGTCGTCGTGCGAGCAGTCAGCTCTTCAAGGCTTTCACAATCTTTATACACACTCTATCCATCAGACAGTTGACTTCCGCCTCTACTCGTGACAAAGAGTGGTGTAGTGAAAGGAGTTTACTCAATGTGTAACCAAAAAGACGCATATATATGCTGCTTACAAAATGGTTTGGAGTACAGGATGATTGTGGATGACACATAGAGCTAAGTGGAATTATGTGAATGTGTAAGCAAGGGTGGTTTTGGAGGAGAGTAATGACGACGTATTGTATGGTATGCATGCGTAGGTGTGTGTGTTCTCTGTGTGGTGAGATGCGATCAGCTAAGCCAGCTATATAGAACCGCGGATAAGTCAGCACTGTAGTAGCATCCTGTTTACAGAATGGAAGCTTTATTTTATCGATATGCTCCGTTTTAAATGACATATGATATTGGATTAATCAAGAGAGAGTCTGAACAGAGAACGAAAGGCAAAAGAAAAATATAATTGATATGATATGGCCCAAAGAAAATTTGAATCTAGATGTACGACGAAAGTGGATGAATTCCAAGCTTTCTAGTGCAGTCGACTCCCGTTTGTGCGATATAATTTTTCCAATCAATTTCTATCGCGGTATTGAATAATCGGCCTATCAAACTGCTTACAAATCATTCTCATTATCCTTATGCATCCCTTGGCGCTGCAGAACCCCAAAAGTAGGCCAAAATTGTCGTCTGTTTGCGTGCAGCAATGCTCTTGCAAGTGAGTCTTTGATCTACAACATTAAGGAGCTTTGTGTTATTAACTGTAGAGTCCCCTTACGCCTTAATAAATTGTCAGAGAGTTAAGAGAGCTTTGTGAGCCTCAGCTAAAGACACCTTAGGCAGTGGCTTATTGTCTTCTTTAGGTACTGTTTCAACACCGACATTGCTAGTGTAGTGATCAATAATCTCTTAAAGATCCACCTGCTGCTCTAGCTCCTTATTCTTATCCTTAGGGTTTATAAAAATCTAAAAATCTCTAGCGTTATTAGCTACTTCTCTAACTGCTTGTGCCCTCTAAAGTAACTTAATAAGATCCTTAGGCGGCTGCAGATTATCTGTGTTCTCTGTCTTTTTAAGGATTGTAGATTTTCCCTAGTAGTTCTAAATTGTTGTTGCTATAACAAGATCCCTCTATGCAATAGAGGTCTATTAGACAGTATTGTAGAGCGTGACAGTCTTAACAGGATTAATCTTTTGGACGTAGCAGTTGATGCAAAAGCGCAGCTATTAACGTTTGTAGTGCGCTTTAAAGCTAGCAATTATGCCTTAATCTAGCAGCTAGTAGGCAGAGGTGCTGTTCTTCAGGAGGAACTCAATGCGTATGTTTAGTGGTGGAGGGGCAATTTCTATGCCTGTAAGATGGGCAGAGAAGTTATCTATAAGTGTAACAGTTTAAATAATCGTTCCATTACGTGACTAACCCGCTCCCTACCCAACCCCAATACAGGTCCTGTTCCCATCTGAACCTGAAATACTCTGGCTCCTAACCAGCTCCCCACTCAACTCCAATACAGGTCCTGTTCCAATCTAAACCTGTAGTACCTCAGCTTAGCTATCTCACATCCTTCTTACTGTATATAAGCCAGTCTTCTTGTTAGTTAGATTAGGTAGCTTTTCAATATCCTTTCGTGTAAGGGGTTGGGGGCTCAAGGAGCCAATATAGTGCTAGAAGAATACTTATAAATTTAATAAAGAGTCTCAGAGGTTTGGAACCTCAGCTATATACGTGAAATGTGCTTAGTCACCCCAACCTAAGGTTCCAAGGTTCCCAATCAATTGTTCCCAAGGTCTGTAGCCTCTTACATTTTGTACCTGGCCTATAGGTATTAATTCAATCTTGGGTATTTATTCTCAATCATGCACTCCTATATTCCTTAGTAGTGATTCCTGTAAGGAAAGAGATTCCTTTGTTCGCTGGGAGGAAGAGGGAATGTGGCGCACGTGACATCGTGTGGTCCTGGCGTTGGAAGCGAGGTGCTAGTCCTAATCAGGCCTAGTGCGCACGCGACTTCGCACTCATAAAAGTAGCCTCCGTAGAATTGCTGATTGACCAGCGAAACAACCTCGTTCTACACATAGTCTTTGGTCCCGCACCACGTGCCTTACATTTTGTTTTGCTCCTTAACTAAATGGCCTTATTGGAACAATGGAAAACAGAGTACGCGGGCGGCGCAGATAAAGCTGCACTTACCTGATACGTTTTTGAGACAGGACAAACTCTCTCCTAGGACTATGGCGGAGCACTTGCACAGGCTACCCAAGAGCTAATTGCAGCGTACTAGGGCCCTATAGCTATACAGGGTGTAACTGAACGTGTCTTTGCAGGCGTCAAAGCACGCAATAAGGCGTCTAGGAACCCTACAGCCAACAAGCCCCCTACCTTTAGGTATCCTTGCAATAACGCCTGGCGTAGCAATACTAGCAACAGCAACTTTAGTAACAGCACATCTTTAGTTATGTCCTACGCTTCTTGCCTTACTAGCAGGAACCCCTATTAACACACTCCCCTAGTTACACACACTAGTAGCTTTAAAGGTTTCTAACCTGGCAGACTCTTCACGCAACTAAATAGCAATAGTAACAACAACAGCAACGGCAATGGCAACGGCAACTACAACAGCAACAGCAATAGCAATGGCAACAACAACTACAACAGTAATAGCAATGGCAATAGCAATAACAACAGCAACAGCTTTAATAGTATTAGTTAAGGTAATAGTCCCTCTGCAGGGCAGTGGGACAAACATAACTAGAACAGCTACTTAGAGATCCCCAACAACGCTAACTTTAAGGACCCCCTCTGCAACTTACAGGAGAAGTTTAAAGAGCTTTAACGCATAATACAAACAGGTGGCACTTAGCAGCTAAATGCACTAGGACTTATTAACTTTAGGTTATACGGCGTTAAGTGCGAGCAACCACAGTTTAATAGTAATGTAGCCTCCTACAAGATATTTAAGCACAAGATCTCTAAAGTCTTTTGCAATAAGCCTTTAGCTTTCCACAATAAATATAGCAAGGTTAGCTATATTTTTAACTGCCTTAAAGGTACTGCAATAAGAAATATCTAGCCCTAGTACAACAGTAATAAGGCTGTTTGTACACTCTACTAGTTTTAGGACTACATAGATGTCTAATTTACTAACTATTAGGCTAAACAAAAGGCAATAGATGCACTAACTAATTTAAAGCAGCAGCTAAAAGAAGACGCCCACACGTACTTCCTGCGCGTGCAAGAACTTACTATACGTGCAGGACTTAACCTTGTTAATGACAACGTCAAGAAACAGTATTACAAGAACAGCCTCTGTGAAGACCTCTTGAAACACCTTGTTACTGCAAATGTTGGCAACACTACAAATAGCTTTTAACACGCTGTAATTACAATAGAAGACAACATAAACTATTATATTAAGAAGCGTACAGACACCCCTACCCTTACTACCACCACAGACTCTCTAAGTGGAGACCTAATAGATTGGACTACGTTAGTTAATGCTATTACTACTAGGAACAACTGCAGCGGCAGCAAGCACAACAACAATAGAGGAAGATACAATAGCAATAGCAGAAATAATGGCAACAGTATTAGTTAGGGTATTAGTTAAGGAGATAGTTAGAACTGTAGTTAGGGCAACAGCAAACGCGCCAAGTAGGTTTCTTAGGACACACTAAACTAACGTTGCAGAAACAACGCCTGCCTGCGCTGTAGTAACCTTAATTATTACATTAGCTAGTGTAATCTACTACCTACTTAAGACCCTAACAGGACCCTGCAGACAAATAGTAGCAAGGAGGGACAAAACAACAACAGAGAGGGCAATAGAAATAGAGGAAGTGGTAGTTGTGGCAACTGTGTTAACGTTAATCTAGTTAACGTTGCGCACATACAGTCTACTGTGGAAGATGTTAATAAGGATAGCCTTTAGAGAAATGTGGTGCTCCTTACTTAAGTTGTAGTAAGGAGCTAACTTCTAGCTAGTTTAAGGATAATAATAACATTATAATAGATACTAAAGAGAAGGACAAAGCAGAGACAACATTATTAATAGAGTGGGAGGAGTTTAAGAAGGAGCACATGACTACAAACCCTTTTACAGTTGACACAATTATTAACAACAACTTAGTTGCTAATACATTAATTAATAATAGTTGCCTTGCTAATAGTGTTATTAAATCCTCTTATGTTAGAAGTTACAAGCTAGAGCGCATTACACTACCCTATCTAAAGAAACTAAAAGGCGTTAGTGGCACAGTTTACCTAGTACGCTATTCTATTAAAGTGGTAACTAATATTAGCAGCTATAAGGAGACAAATTTTTTCTATAAAGTCAACTTTAATCTACTATACAACCTTATCTTAGGCTGCCTATAGCTAAAACGCAACAACGTTACATTAGCACCTGCAAAAGAGACTATGTTTATACACAAAAGCAGTATCTAACTGCGTAACAGCAGGTTCTAAAAAGGAATAGACATTAACAAAGTTACTGCTGTTGCTATAATCTAACTTTATAACAATAGCTAGGACAAGAAG
>BCHH01000001.1:5177800-5218710 GCA_001599595.1 Beverwykella pulmonaria
CAAAGAGGAAATATATAAGGAGGACAGTTTCCTATGTTATGTTTGCTCTTTGTAGTCAACTCAAATAACTTCACTTGTCTCTTACCTAGATTGATACAGCAAGTTAGTTAGTCAATTTATTGATTGGATTTACCACCCCTCTGTCTTATATCATTGTCTTCGAACCTCACAGAATAATCCTACGACACCTACGCTTACGCACCGCCTTAGTACGGACCGGACCCAGTAAGTGTTCACCTCGTATAACACTTGCCCAAGCTTCCTGCAATATTTGCCCTCAAACCACTTGATAATATCCTTTTGTCGCAGTTTTGGTGTCGTTTCAGTGTAGTAGCAGCAGATCTCCTGCCTCTCAGCATTAGAAATAGGCCTTAGAGCTATTTTAAGTGTGTTCAATACGGCGATTTTTGGTGTTTGGTAGCCGATTTATCGAGCATCGGGGTAAGGTAATTTTTTTAGTGGGAGATAATTTTGCCAAGGCAGTAGAATCGCCTAAGCGAACATATCGCCTAGTCGGCGATCGCCGAAGCGGGACTCGACTGTACCGTAATTACACATCTTTACGTTTTTTCAGAGAAAATGAACCGAAACCGACCAATCGTCGGACAAGATCAGCACAGGGTAGGTGAAGTTTTGTTCCCAGAGTCTGCGACCAGGCTGACAAGTAAATCGTTACCGGTGAATTACAGTGAGAGCCCAGATCATACATGCTACGCGTAAATAGCCCGGCAACAGTGCTTCAACGACGAGACATGAGAGGGGGTCTAGAAAGGGCTGGACGATAGGATTTGGTTTATAGGATAGGACGGGAATGGCGGACCAAAGAAAGCAACGCGCTCCGTAGAGATGATCCCGCTTGGTCTAGATGGCAGGTGGTAGGCAAACCTGAGGGAGGCAGCGCAAAAAGTGACGCGGTGGTAGCGCGGCATCATGGTGGCTGTGCACGGCTCGGGAGGATAGAGGTGGTCCCTGCGCTTGCCCCTGCACAACATCAAAGCTCGAATCGGAACAGAGTTCGCCTCAAATTATTCGGTTATTTGAGTATAAAGTCAAAGGTTTGTTCGTAAACTTCATGAAAACCAAATATTGTTGGATTATATCTCTCGAGCTTGCAGCGCTCTTCTTTTCTCAGATGCAAAACTGTCCGCACATTTTGCGCATATATGCTTATATTCATCATGCCAGGTCCTTCTGTTGAAGTCATCACAACCATCGTGATAGGAGGCCCATCGCTGCTCATCGCTATTCTCACGTGGTTGGAGGCCAGGCGAAGAAGGTCTGGGAGACACCGTTTGTTGACCTGTTCCAAACAGGGTTACTTTTGCTAAGAATATACCTGAATAAGATGCAGAAAACGACGATATTGAAAGGAACATCGAAACCCGGCTCCCGACTACCGGCAATTTATACTACAACCCAGCGTCACTAAGTCACGCATACCAAGTGCCACAGATGTCAGTGCCTTTGGCCATAGGATACCAGCGGAGGACAACTGTTGTGTCAACATTCCAGGAAAAGGATGAGCAGGTTTGGATACAGGATATGAAAAGGTGACAAGGAGAACTTTAATAATGGAACACACGAACAAAACTTAGCGGCCCTGACTGAATATCTTGAGCCCCTCTCAATGGACTACAGCAAGGTTGGGTGTAATAGAGATATCCAGGCTTCTTGAGTCGCAGGTCCTATTTGAAGATAAAAAAAAGTGCTTGTGTTGAGGGACATGAGCGGAGTATCTTGGAAGTCTCCTAGGGAGGGGTGGCGCCGGTAGGCAGAAGCTTACGGTTTCAATAATAACTAAAATGGCCCAACTTGCAAAGCAACGACAATGAGATACTTGTAAGCCAAGCTATTCAGGCATAAAATGCTAGAAGCAACGTGCACTGCTGGAGGAGTCCTCGGTGAAGGGGATTAATTAACATCAGGTGAGCCTGCTAGTGGACCTCGTGACTTTAGCACTCCTCTCTACCTCCTCTACGCCATGAAATTCTTAAAAAGAACGCAATAGTAATGAAACAGGCCCTACAAAGAGAGCGTAGAGGGTGGGGCAAGGCATCTTCAACCCAATGACAGCAAGAATACATTCACGGCCAATCAGAGGCTAAGAATCAAACTCTCTATCAAATAAGATTTGGAGACCTGCGACCAATGATAGCGAGCCTTAGCGAGTATTGTGAGTTTCCCGAGGGCTATCGAGCTGTGTGCTTACTGGTCACGTTACATGAAACTCCATATATATGGTCTCTCTGAACCCCTGAGCATCCTCAAGGATTCATCTCTTCCCTCTATATTTAGGAATTGAGCCTATTCCCCGGATCATCTAATCACTCTATACCCTGCTAGTGTTGATCTCACAGTAGTGCAGCAAATAATAGAATAGGATAGAATAGAATAGCATAAAATACGTAGATAGGTTACCGCTTCAGGCACTTATGAAATCGATGAGGCTGTCATCTAGTCCGACATCACGTTACTCTGCTACAGATCTCTCTGTGGGTGAGTTCCTTCCGGCGTGTACGGACCCCTATCGTCGCCCCATCGTCTATTTTCGGATAGCTGCACAACGCCCAGCGTAGTAGCTCCTCCGCTACATATCCATTTGAATATAGAACTAACACTTATATACCTACCACCTACTTAGCCCCGAGAGCCAGGTTCCCCAAAGGATAGTATCCTAAGATTCATCTACATTAAAGAAAGGACTAACTGCCAGTCCATTGGAGGCATTATACACTTCCAACGTCGTCGTCCCAGTCAAAAACCCATACTTCGTATAATTCCCACACCCACTCTCCACATTGACACACTTCTCTGTCAACTGGCCCGCAATCCTCTCCCCGGCTTCCCTTCCCTCAAACCACGCACCATGTAAGAACCCGTAGTACGCAGCCGAAGTATGCTCACCTGCAAAATAAAGCCTCTCAACGTTCGCACGGAGATTCTGATGCGCTTCGAGGGTAGTCCCGGGAGGCCAGTTCGAGTAGCTTCCATAAGACCATGGCGTGAGACTCCAGCGCGGGTACATGAATGCGATGGGCTCGGGTATTTCAATATCAGGGAACATCTCGCGGAGAACTTCCATCAGTTCTGCCTTTGTGGTTTCGTCGTCTTGGGCTTCGATGCGGTATGACTCGCGACCTACCACTGTGGCGAATATGATATTGGAGCCGGGCATAAAACCTTCCGTCGACAAAGATTGCCACACAGGGTAGTAACCGCGCATTGTAGGCGAAGCGTAGAGGAAGAACTGGGTGTCTGGATCCCAAAACGTTTCGTTGAACTGGAGGAAGATCTTCGTATAGGTGCCCATCTGGAAGTTTGCGATGGAGGTTTCTTTCCAGTCTGGCAATTCAGGTTCAAATGTCACCGCGTCGTTCTGCAGGACGCCGAGGGAGAAGGTGCAAATTGCGTAGTTGGCTTGCACACAGCTCCCGTCTTTCATGGTCACGGTGACGCCGTCACTTGAGTAGGCGATATCCGTAACGATTGTGTTGAGGAGCAAGCGTGTGTCGTTAGGTTGGAGGAAGGTAGATGCAACGCCTTTGATCAGAGCATTGAAGCCGCGCTGATCAGTGACAAAGTTGTTCTCTTCGGAGAATTGGTAGAAGGTCTCATTGTATCCAGTGATTCCAAAAATGAACGATGACTCTTCTGGAGAGTAGGACGTCTCCCAATCCCATTCCCACCACTCCACTGCCTGAGCTGCCATGTTCTTCTTCGGCTTCCAGCTCGCGAGGCTGATCCCTGCGCGCATGTTTTGGTCCTGAAGATTCTCGGTCAGAAGCGTGCCCGCATTTTGCTCAAAGACACTCCAAGCGTCTTCGAAACCAGTAAGAAGATCTGTGTAGTTGACTGGACCCGTCTCGTTGTATGTGAGAATGGAGCCGTAATCTGAGTATGTGTTGGATATATTGTATTGCTTGGCAAACGTCCAGATCGGATTTTCCGGTCCGCCTTCAACTCCAAGTCCTTGAACCTGAAAGTGTGGTTAGTCTCTGTTATGAATTCAAGATGTTACGCATTGGCGTACCCAATTGGCCCCCAACTCAATCACATACGGATTCCCATCCGCATCCTCTCCAAAAGTGGTATGAGCCATTCGACCGCCAATATCTCCATTGTACTCAATGATCAAAAAGTCCGATATAGACTGGTTTGATAGAGCTTGCTATAGCACAAAATTAGATCATGGTGCACTCAAAGGAGAGTGACTACAATACCGCAGCTGTGATTCCGGCAACGCCTCCACCTCTTGGATCAGGTCAGTTATGCTTCTTTCAGGCGCCTGTAGATTACTAACAGGATGGCAACGCTGGTCTTCCGACACGTGCTGTTGTACCCTCGAGACTGGGAAGCCGGAGCTGCGAGGGTTCCCCATGACCAAAGAGCAAACAGGGCATATCTGGAGAGCATAATGACAGACTTGGGTGCGAGAGAAGAGGGGCGTTGAAAGAAAGTTTACCGAGGGAGCAGCTGCAGCAATCTAAATAGCAACCATGGCACTGCATGGATATTGACATCCTCGTGCAGGTACAATCCACAGCCAATGTCATAGTTCCCAAGCCGGCGGGTATCATGATAAGCCGGGGAAGGGGTTACTCGGCACTAGGCTTCATGGAGCAGCTCCATGCGCCGGGAATTAACCCAAGCAAGCATGGAGCGGGAACGCGCGTGTCTTTGAGAGAGAAAGGACGTGGGGAGAGATAAGGAGGGAAGGAGATGAGATCAGAGAGCGCGTGGACATGCTAGATCGGATGGATGAAGCGATCCATGGATAACAGCGGGACGTTGAGCTGCAAACATGCGCCCGAGCGAGGCGGTCCAGAAGTGACAAATGCCACATTGTCAATGGGAGCGTGTCTCCACGATCTGAGAAAAACTGGAGCCTACGAGGTAGTCTAGATGTTCTGGGTGAAAGATGGCTGTTGTGTGGAAGGTTAATAAGTCGTGCAAGTCTGACCAAGGGTCGTTGAAAGTTGGCGACGCTTGGCGTTTTGGGGAGCTCTGGAACTCGACTTTTTTTCCATGCAGCACCAGCTTTCTGTATCTTTGTTCCTACCCGCCTACCTTTGTATGACTGAAAATCAACATCAACACCGTATTGGAAGAATCAATTCCCGTTTCTGGACGTCCACGAGAAGTATGCGATGTCACGAGTGCGGGGTTATCGAGTTTTCCATGCTATGCAGCTTGAGCTGCAAGCCACTGATAAAGCTTCTCCAGACGCCCTCTCTTCTTGGTCGCATCAATTGATCCCCATCTTATCATCGCTCGCACATCTTCATCTCACGAGAACGCCTTCCAATCTACAAACTCAAACAGTAGCAACATCCACCTCAGCCTAAGTACGGCAACAATTTCCACCATGTAGCTGAGTAGCAGAGCGCGTCTCGATCAAGGTATTTTCATTAGCAGTCGCATGAGACCGGTGTTCGCCAGTCGTCTCTCTGCGCAACCCACCCGGAGCTCCGGTCTCGGTGGGTAGCGCAGTGGGCTGGTTGGCGATCTGAGAAATACGGTTCAACTTGATCAGGATAATACCTGCGAAAGGACCCCATGCATTGCTTCCGGGTCCGAAATGTCGCTGCTGATATTGTCTAGGTCTTGATTTTCGATTCCGATGGAGTCAGACGCCCAACGCTCGCCCTCCCAGACTGAGAAGACCTCGCGTATGGTCCTCGCACCGAACGACGATGGCTTGCCTACGAGCGACACTGGCGCGATAGCGAATCCAACTACCTTCGCCGGGAAGGCGCAAGTGCAATGGAAGAAGTTCGAGAAGCAGCTAGTGGCTTACAATTTGGAGGCGCGCGGGATTCAGCGCGTAGAGCCAGATGAACGCCATGACCTGCGCTTGCTGGGATACACTCAGATTGCCGTGCTATGGTTCTCTATTAATTTGGCGGCGAACAACATCACGCTAGGTATGTTGGGGCCAGCTGTCTTTGGCTTGGGGTTCCTAGATTCGAGCTTGTGTGCGGTGTTTGGCATGCTCGTTGGGTGTCTTCCCGTGGCGTATATCGCTACCTTTGGTCCAAGAAGCGGAAACAGGACCATGATATTCGCTCGGTCAGTGAACTCTTGGGAAGCCTGGAACTACCCACTGACTCAATATGCAGTTACATCATGGGCTGGTGGCCATCAAAGCTTGTCGTCATCCTGAACATCATTGTGCTCTTGGGATACTGCTTAATCGACTGCGTTGTCGCTGGCCAAATACTATCAGCCGTGGCCACTAGCAACATGTCTGTTGCAGTCGGGATCGTGGTTGTTGCCATCATCACGTGGGGAATCACTACCTTTGGATACCAAGTCTTCCACTACTACGAACGATACGCCTGGCTACCGCAGATGATTGTCCTCTGCATTCTCGCTGGAGTCGCTGGTCCAAATTTCAACATCTCCTCCGTCTCAGAGGGCGATCCAGCAACGCTTGCAGGGAACCGCCTCTCCTTCTTCGGGATCAATCTAGCAGCAGCAATTACCTATAGCGGTGGAGCTGCCGACTACTTCGTCTACTACCCTGAGTATACACCAAAATGGAAAATCTTTGCAGTCACTATGCTTGGACTCTCCTTGAGCTTCACGTTCGCCTTCCTCATTGGTATCGGCCTTGCCTCCGGAATGATGACGAACAATGCTTGGGAGAACGCATACCATGTCTCACAAGGTGCGCTTATAGTCGAGGGTTTCCGCCCCTTGGGAGCGTTTGGTAGCTTCTGCGGCGTCATTGTGGCTCTAGGCTTAGTGGCGAACCTCATCCCACCGACCTACTCCTCCGGCATCGATGCCCAGATCCTCGGTCGCTGGGCCGCTCTTGTGCCCCGCGTGATTTGGAACACCATCGGCGTCGTCATCTACACCGTCTGTGCGCTCGCTGGGCGCGGTCACCTTGCGGAAATTTTCACCAATTTCCTCGCGCTGATGGGGTATTGGGTGTCTATCTGGATCGGCATTACGCTTGAAGAGCACTTCATTTTCCGCTACGAGACTGGTTTCAATTGGCTTGCTTGGAACGAGCAGAACAAGTTGCCGTTGGGGATTGCAGCGCTGATTGCGTTTTTGGTGGGGTGGGTGGGGGCGATATTGTGTATGGCGCAGGTTTGGTATATTGGGCCGATTGCGAAGCTGGTTGGGGAGTATGGGGCTGATGTAAGAGAACAACTTCGGGGGAGAAATTAGGAACGTGTTTACTGACTGTTGTGCGTAGATGGGAAATTATGTTGGGTTTGCCTGGGCCGCATTGGTGTTCCCGTTTCTAAGGATGTGGGAGCTGAAGAGGTTTGGGAGGTGAGTGTCTCTTCGGAGTCACTAACGCACGCATCTCTGGACATATTGAGGTCTATTGGATGCGTGCACTCTATAAGAAGAGGAATGTGGATCGCTTGAACGAGAATATAGCGAATTCGGAGCTCCGTTCTGAAATTGTGGCACAATCTTTGCCCAACCCTCCCGAGAGAGCGGCAATCGCAGCGGTGGGTCGCTCTGTATCCCAGTTCAACTCAAACTGAATAATTCGTTTTATCTAAGTTTTACTCGGCCTGATCTTGTCTCACATTATATCCTCGTGAATATCTTGAATTTCAGTACACCGGACACGTGTGCTCGTCAGGCGGCTCATCTGGTCATCGTCTTTCAAGTCCCCTTTATGAGCCAACGCTATTGTGTGATCTCACGAAGCTCTCGTATATTCTTGTCTTTAGCCCCTCAAGGGCAGTCGGGAAAGATACCTCCAAAGTATCACCCTTAGAAGCCAATCTCCCTCACATTCCCGAGCGCGGCTCCTAAAAAGACAATTTCTTTTTAGAACCTACATATACCATGCTCAGGCATACGCCTAGATGCAGCTCCTATGCAGGGGTGGTCATAGACCCTGGTCGAATAGATGATGTGACCTCTGCATTTTCCGAAAATATCGTTCTATTTATCACTCCGGCCTGCAGGAAGTAGGTAGTTTGGTTGTGGAATGCTTGTATTGGGGGCCAGAGCTCGTCTCGCCTCACGTAATTGACCGATAGGCTCAGGCTCCTACTCAGGCTCGTGATAGGCCCCGTGAGCGTTGTGCTTGCCTTGAAGCTTGCCGTGAGCTTAGCAAGACAGGCCTATCAGAGTAGAGATAGTAGAGCTTCTCTATCGATCAGTGAGGTGTTGATCCCCCTGAACGGAGACCGAGACGAAGCTGGGAGATGCTATCTAAAAAACAAAAACAAAAAAACAATGCTAAAGGGGACGGCGGGTGGGTGATTCAAATCGTCGATCAAGCGTCGCGTGAGAGGCTTGATGAGATGAGCTCACATGAGGTAGATGTGATGAGGCTGAGATATCTCGTCGCGAGAATTCTTGTAGATGAGGTGCTTGGCAGCCTAACTGTAAATAGAACAATACATTTGTGCAGTGGTGGTGTGTGCCGGATCATGCGTGATATACTATGTTTTTTTCCCGCATGTAACTTGTAATCAAAGTGATCTAGAAAATAGGAAAATCCGGGTAAAGTACTCATACCCTGTACAGTATCTACTCTAGAAATTACAGCTATCCGCCAACAGGTGTTGGGTGGTTGAGACGGGACTAGAATTGGATTGTGGAACGGGCGAGTCCTGTCGTTTTGAAGCTTAGAGAGGTAGAGGTGGGATCGGAGAGCCGCGCAAGATGCAGATACAGACCACGGGTGTGATGGAATGGTAGATTGAAGAGGTTCCTGAAGTCTGTTGCTTTTGAAGTACGGATGTGGAAAAAGAGAGAGAATTGTGCGAGCGACATATATAGTAATACAAGATATATACGCCTCTGGGCTGTCAAATGACCTGTTTGTCTACCCATGGCAAAGGAAAGTTTTTAACGTGGTCCCAACAATGCGCTTGCGTGTGACCAATAACTCCGGTTCAATGTCATGTACATATTCATATCTCCTCCCCTAATTTTTACCCCTCTCTCTTCATCCAAGCCACGGCCTCAGAGCACAATCAAATTTTCAATCCTCACCCCCTGACTCCTAAAATAATATCTCCTCCTGACGCCCACAGCTTGCGCTCTCCTCAACAAAGCCATCGTTTCGTCCCCACCGCGGACCATGATGAGTGGGATGGGGTTTGGACGGGGGAGGCCCGAGGGCGTGTATTGGGATTCGTCGAGGAGGGGTTGAATGAGGGCGTTGTAGGGTTCGTCCCGATAGGGTGGCGGGGGTACCGAGTTGGAAGGAGGGGTTGTGGACTTTTTCTTGTTGGACATCTTGGAGTTGGGAGAAGAGTGTTGGGGAGTAGAAGCTGGCTGATCCTGAGGCGAGGGTGGTGACGCAGCGGAGGAGGGGTTGACAGGGTCTTCAGCGTGACGTTTGCCCATTCGTCCTTGTCCTTGGCGCTTTTCCTCTACCCCTGCTTGTTCGACATCCGCGCCCCCCTGGACATTATGCTCTGGATTCTTCTCCCAAACTGAGAAATCATATTGTGATTGTTCATGCTCAGGATACGACACTACAACTACGAGCTGGAGCGACGCACTATCAGGTGGAAAAGCGGGAATATTATGTAGCTTGGCCGAGAAAGAGCAGCCCCCTCGCGGTACCACAATGATCTGATAAGAGCGCGGGATATCAATGGGAAGGCGCTCGTTGCAGAGATTGTTCGGATTGACGTATATACTAGTCCAGCTCAGGGGATTCGAGTCGCTGTATGTAAGCTCTGGATCTGGTATATCTGGCAACGGCGCAGAGCCCGGTCCTGTTGGTAATGTGCCGGCGATGGCAGTGCGTAGAATATGAGGTAGATCTTGTTGCTTCTTCGGGAACGACGAGGGGGATAGAGATGTAGTCGATGGTGATGGTGGGTTGAGGAGGCTCTGCAAGGATGCAAGTAACGAGGAGAGATATGAAGGCTCCGATGCCAAGGCATCCGGATCAACATCTACTTCGAAAGTCTCCATCATGTCGATATCTGACATGCTTGCATTTTCACTGAGTGCATCTTCGAGGAGATCAGTCAGCGCCCGCGATGATGTTGTCATGACAGGGAGGGGCAGCGCATCGATGACTAAATCAAAGGTCTGCGCGTCTCGTGTGCGCGTGAAGAATGGATCGAGTGGGTTGAAGCTCTCGATAGTAGAGCGAGACATGTAAACCTTTTCATCCCGACCAAGAGCGACGTTTGAGATAGCATATATACGGAAGTGTTCGTCAAAGTCGAGCTCCGTTCCTCCAGGGAACGAGTCGGGCTCGCGTATCATGCCGAGCCGGAGACCGCTCATCGAGTTGACGAGGATGCCTTCGTGAACTCGTTGCATTGTGTTTTGTAGTGTATTTGGTAGGTTAGGAAAGGATAAGTCAAAGGTGGTGCGGACGGCCATCTTGGAACTCATGGGATTATGTGGAATGAGCTCGGGTGGGAGGGTCCAGGGATAGTAGGTGTAATTGGAGGGAGATTGGATGTCTGAGATAGAAATACTGGGGTGATCTGCAGTGAACTCAACTAGTGGCGAATCGAGAGTCGTAATAGTTGGCATTTGGTGCAGCCGTGCTAGGCTGGCTGCATGAAAAATATCAGATCTGGCAGCTGTGGCAGATATGCTGAACGGAACGGGTGCTGGCGGGAAGGGACACATTCCAGGAGCAGGCTGCCACTCAGGGGTGGGAACATCATTGCGCGTAGGTTTGGATGGTCGTAGACGCTTCGGGATGATCAAAGGATGGCCTTCTGTAGTAAATACAATGGGCGCATCCACAGTGTTCAGCGGGTGCGATGGATCAAATAGCAGGAAGAGGTACTTGACTGTTTCTCCCAGGAAGAAACTTTCCATGCGGTCACTCAGCTCTCCAGTGCGTACGTCTTGAAGCCCAGCCCATCCACATTTAGTCCAGCACCGTCTTTTAATGTCTCGAAGCACCATCTCGCCGACGTGTAGGTACCATGGATCGTCTGTCGCTCGATAAAGATACCACGTTGACTCAATGAACTCCGGACGGCCACCCCACCAACGTAGACCACTTTCAATGTTTCCAGTTGCGGTTGACCATCTTTCAGGCATGGCAGAATATCTCGTCCAAAGCGCAGTATATAGCAGATGCGTTTCGATCGCCTCGTCAAGCTCTCCAGCGAGTGTCAGAAGACCCTGGTAATAAGCGCTCAAGCTGTCGATCCAGAACGCCCGCATAGCGCCAGTGTATAGATCAACTTGTATATAGTGAGGATGCTGGTGGGTTGCCCCGCGATAGACATGACGTTTGAT
Organism: Beverwykella pulmonaria; assembly: GCA_001599595.1. Classification (NCBI taxonomy): domain Eukaryota; kingdom Fungi; phylum Ascomycota; class Dothideomycetes; order Pleosporales; family Melanommataceae; genus Beverwykella; species Beverwykella pulmonaria. Next base: position 5,189,018 of record BCHH01000001.1, read on the forward strand.
GCCCTCGTGGGCATCTAGCCAAGCTTTGAGGAATGCATCTGGCGAGTCGGTACCGGGATTTTTGACGTCATACGGCAGCCCCGACAGCAGAATGTGCGACTTGAGGGAGTACTCGAAGAAGCTGTCAATGCCCGCTCCGATTCCTGTGTACGGAGACACCCACTGACCAGTTTCGGCATCTATGCCAGCTCCGATTAATCCGATACTGCTCCTTCGGTGCCACACTGCCCAGAAGGCTTTTTTTGCAGCAATCTCAAAGCGTGGATCACCTGTCAGCCGACTCAAGGTAGAGAACTCGAGGACGAGACTCCCAGCCCCAGCGCTACATGTTTCGGTAATTTCGCCTTTGTCATTGGGATCCTTCTTGCACTGGCCCTGTTCTGCATCATTATTGTAGGGCGAATTGGCATAGAAATGTACACCATGGCGAAGGTTGACCCTGGGATAGGGCAGACCAGTCGGAGTGTAAAACGCTGGCATCAGCCGGTCAGCGAGATCCGTTGCCAGACGAAGAAGTTGTCCATCATAGACCAAGCCGTTACGCCAAAAGAGCCCTTCTCTTCTCTTCTTTTTTTGGACCTTGGGTTCATATCCTCGAATGGGCAGATCTCCCACCGCAAACAAGTGGGCGCTCAGCAATCCTCCCACGCCACGGATGACCGTCTCAAAGACCTGCACCTTGCTATCCAAATCAAAACCCCGCGCTCTTTTCCCTTCGCCGCCTGGGCCTTCTGTGCCATCGCCGTAGTAATCCACGAGCAGTTTTATACCATCTTGGAAGTCGTCCAAAGGCTTGTTGCGCCCTCTTTTGGCGGGCGGGGGTGACGATGCGAGAATGGCGAGCGTGGACAGGCTGTCAATCAATGTCAAGGAATAGTTGCCCAGGACGTCGTTGACCTCGATATGGGCCGGGTTCTGGCGGTCCCGAGTGAGCGGCGCGCAGGTGAGCGGCCGCAGTTCGTCCTCGGGGAAGGCGTGCTGCATGTAGTTGTCGTAGCCATGGTAGAAGATGTCTCGTGTCTCCTGGCGGAGGCTCGCTATGAGCTCATCCGCCATGCCATGTGCGCGCGTCGCCCAGCACGCGATGGACAGGAGGAGTAGCAGCCACCGCCATGGCGGGCGAAAGGTGGCTCCTCCGGGCGCTGGCGCAACCCGCCGCTGAAGAGGCCCTCCAGTCGATTGCATGCCCGCGGAGGTCGTCGGTGTGCGGAGACATGGGCCAGAGGAATGAGTGCCTATATATATCTAGTGAGTCCTAGAAGGAAAGCAGCGCATCGTGGCGGGCGCTTCTGGATCAAGTGGAAAGGTGCAAGGTGTTCAGTCTTTCACATTCACGCGGCTGAGGTAAGCACCCTAATCAGGACTAGCGCCCCGCCGCTCAATTATTTTGCAGTGCAGGTCAGTCGATGCCATCACCACGCCCGCACCGCCGACGCGCCTCGCCGTCTCCCTCGTCCGTCGCCCAATTCCTGGCCGTCCATGTATCCTTATTGCGCATCTTCTTCGTAATCTGCAGTGTCTGTCGCTTCAGCACCCTGCAATGCTTTCCCGGGCAGCCCTCCGCGCTTTGCGCGCCCGCCCTGCCCTGGCTGTCCCTCGACCATCGCCTCTCGCCTCGACGTCACAGTGGGCAACCGCACGATTTTACGCCAACAGCACCAACGACCGTCCGCCACCAAGCCAAGGCAAAGACCACACATGGAAGCAGCCTGATCCTATCAAATTCAACCAGTCCAATAAATCACAACCCAATCCTGTTGACCCCACCGAGCAGCCAGATGCAACAGCCGATGCCGCCCAAGCCCCCGAACAGCCACAGAAGCCTCTCCCCGATCTTCGACATGGTATTCCTTCCACTTTTGGCGCTGAATTCGGCAAAGCGGAGGTGAAGTCTCATGCGAAGGCGCACGACCCCAATAATATCACAGAAGACCCAGAGAAGGAGCCCCCCGTTGGAGGCGTGGGCGGCCGTGGGGGTGGTGGTGAGCTTCCGAAGTCAGCCTTCGAGACGAGCACCGACAGGCGGCGGAATCGCGTCGCCAATTGGTCCTATCTCATGACGCTCGTTGCTGGAACATTGGGTGTGGCATATATGGGCAGGAATTGGGACAGCGAAGAGGAGGAGAAGGCGAATCCAGACGCCCCATCCGGTTGGGGATTGGGTCTTATGTACGGCCGCGCCCGTGCCCGCATTAACAGCCAGATGGGCTACTACACCGAACCCACGTTCCCAAAGCTGCTTCCAGACAAGTCCGCGTTGGGCGACCAAGCCCCGCCTCTGACCTTGGTCCTCAGCTTGGAGGATCTTCTGATCCATTCCGAGTGGACCACCAAGACGGGCTGGCGGACTGCCAAACGTCCTGGCGTGGATTACTTCCTACGATACCTCCAGCAATACTACGAGCTCGTCATTTTCACTTCGGTCAAATCCATGGATGCAGATCCCATCATCCGGAAACTCGACCCCTTCCGCGTTGTCATGTGGCCGCTGTTCCGCGAAGCCACACGCTATGAGAAGGGCGAGTACATCAAGGTGGGTTTGCGATGGTGAACGGATCGGTAAGACGGAGCTAACTGCATCAGGACCTTTCGTGCCTGAACCGCGACCTCTCCAAGACGATCATTATCGACACCGACCCCGCTCACGTAAAGCTGCAACCCGAGAATGCCATTGTCCTCCCGAAATGGAAAGGCCAGCCCGGAGACAAGGGTCTTGTGGCCCTCATACCCTTTCTCGAATATCTTGCCATGCTGTCGCAAGGCGGAAATCTCGACGTGCGGCAAGCTATCAAATCATTTGAAGGAAAAGACATCCCGACCGAGTTCGCGCGGAGAGAAGCAAAGATGAGGGAGGAGTTCAACAGAGATCTGGCGGCGGAGAGGGCAAAGAAGCCCAAGCACAGTCTTGGCGGGGCATTGATGGGCTCCCTGGGGATAGGCAAGCAGGGTGGGATGATCCTCAGCGACGGAACGAACGTATCCGAGGGCCTTGCGCAAGGGAAGATGATGAGCGACCTGTATCGCGAGATTGGCCAAAAGAACTACGAAGCCATGGACAAGGAAATCCGCGAGAACGGCGAGAAGTGGCTGAAGGAGATGGCCGAGGAAGAGAAGAAGTTCCAGGAGGAGCAGATGAAGAGCATGAAGAGCAGTGCATTCAGCTGGCTGGGAACGGGCGGTTCGTCTGAGAAGAAATAAATCATTCTGCGCCGGCTACGCAAGGAACCCATTTGGGGAATAGAATACAGGCGTTTGGCTGTACCAACATGATGTAGTTTCCACTCTCGGTATACGAAGGGTTGCATGGACTGTGGGCGGCAGACTGGATTGTAAAGAAATATGTATTATATGCGAAAATGAATCATCCACACATGTCTGCTAGAGAAGTCGCGCAACGTATGACTGCACACTCTCTTTGTATGCCTGACTATACTAGGTTCGAGATAGCCTCGGCCCTTTCCCCTCCAAGCTAGTCTTCCCGAACATTCCGCACCGCATCGTCAATCTCCCGAGATCATCCAACACACACTCCACAGACCTCTCACTTCACCTCCCATCCTACCTGTCCCTCATACGTCTAACCTCGCCCCCATCTCGCCCCGCGCAATGGCCACCGCATTCCCCTTCTTCCGCCTCCCGCTTGAACTGCGCGAAGCCGTCTACTCGCAGTACTTCAACCCCGCATCGCGCCTGGTCGATGGCGAGTACGGCGGCGGCCAGTATCGCTTCGAATTCGACCTTTGCCTTGTCAATAAACAGGTGTATTCTGAGGCCGAGCGTGTATTCCGGAGAGAGAATGTGTTTGTCAGGATTGAGACGCCGTGGCCCTCTGCAGGTAGGTCGAGGACGAGCCTGCATAACTTGAACCGCGCCTCCCGGCCATTGAGACATCGATTGCTCTCCCGCGTGTTATGTTCGTGCAGCTGTGGCGACACTCATCCATGCGCTTACACACCAGCAGTAGATCACATCTCGCAAGACGGCCTCGTGCCCATCGTGGCCGCTGGCAAAAGCGGGACGATGTTCCGACGCCACCACCAGCTCGTCAAAATCTCCGCACCCGTCGCCCAAGCGCATCCAGAGCACGTCATTGTTGTGCTGCTGGACGACTTGCATTTGTTCTGCCAGGTCTGGTTTTACTCTGCACTGAGCTACCCGGCGCTCAACAATCATCTGAGCACGACGTTTGTCCTGCAGGACCCGTATTGCCCCGCAGACCCCAAGCCGATACCAATTGCACTGCAGAAGCGTCTGCTCTTCCCATTCGAGAAGGTCAAGGGGCTATGCGAGGTGGAAATCAACGGGTACGATGAGGGCGTGAAGCAGGAGCTAGAGAGACTGATGGCGAAGCCAATCAATAGCATGCAGAAGTGCTGCGAGGACTGTGTGGATCTGATGGGCGCTGGCGACAGCGAACTCGCTGCTGGTGAAGCGAGAAAAGCCCTCAAGCTCTATATCCAGGCCTTCCGCGCAATACATATCATCATCACCGGCCGCACGCGCCGCGTCCTCGGAGACCCGTTCTTCCACGACTGCATTGAAACCGGACGGTTTCGTGGGCAGAGCGGGACCACGGTCCGCATCATTCTGCGCATCAGGCTGGTGGCCCGTACCGTCAACGCCTACATCAAACTCCAGCAATGGGAAGAAGCAGCGTTCTGGGGCATCCGCAGCATCCGCATCATGCGCGAGGCGATGGAGTCCGAGTTCGAAGACTTCTTGACCGAGTTCGTGGGTGCCGAGGATGTGGGACTTTTATACCTCCGGACAGCAATTGCGATGCGGAAGTTGGAGGTGGAGAGGAGTAAAGAATTGCCGTGTTACGAAATGGTGGAGGAGGGAAGTGAACGGTTGTTTTCGCTCACGGCAAAGTATCTGAAGGGGAGAAATCAGAAGGTGATCAAGAACGAGTTGGATGGCGTAGGGATGCAGGTGCCGAGTGAGCTATTAGGGTTGGGCAAAGAGGACACGGATAGGGAAAGCATGATGCATATGAACCAGGATTCAGATGGGGAGAGTACTTCGTGATGGGTTTGCGGGACGTGATGGAGTGTGCATATGAATAGTTTAGCATTACATAGTCTTTCAACTTGGTTCCTTGACTCTGAACTGTATATGAGACTCTGGATAGTAGGTCTAGAGGACTAAGATCGTAGTTGACTGGAGGCTGAGGGGTGCAACGAGTACTTCGGCAGAGTGTTGCATGGGCGACATTGAACTAGTGCATGCAAGAGTCGAAGAATAACAGGAAAACTCTGGTACGTGCGCAGGATCTAAGTGGCTATGGAAGGCACAGCACACCACGTGATGGAGATAGAAAGACACTGCCACGATGGATGGACGCCTAAATGACGCAAGAAAATGTCGCAGTGCATTCTAAAACATTATTGGGTATCTCCTTCACGATATGCTTAAGCTTGGGCTTGAGTTTGAGTCAGGTGTAGACAGCACGATCATGCGGTACTTCGGGTCCGGGCAGCATGCCGTATCGGCCACGCTTTCACCATCTCCGATCCTACATGGGAGGTGGAGGATACTAGAGCGGGTGTGAACACTGCACAAGAATGGGACCTCAGACGTCATGTGCTCCAGGCTGTATGCATGGGGCAGTGGAGAGTCTTGCGTCCTGCTAAGGGGACTAAGATAGGTTTTTTGTTGTATTTGTCAAGTTTGAGCTACGGCAGAAAGAACTACGAATATAAGAAGTCTTGTAGCGGAGATGCGATTAGATGTAACGTGACAAATAGACGTGGAGACTTAGAATGGAAGATTTCAATGCCTAGAAGCATTTTTTAGATATTTTAGTCTACATCCTTGTGATTGGGTCGATGGAAGGGAAGCAAAATTTTGTATTAGAGAAGAGTATTCTGATTGAATGATTTTTGGTATATGTGAAAGGATTATAGCCGGGATCTTTGGAAGGAAAAAGAGAAGGGAAAAATGAATGGAGAAACGGGGTGGAGGATAGATAAGGGGGAAATGGGCATAGGTTGGGATAATGGGGAGTTGCTTGGATGCGAAAAGTAGAAATAACTAAACAAGGGTCAAGTGAGAATGGAAATAAATGTTCATTGAAAAAATAAAGATATGGAATGTGAGATGGCAAAAGCAACAGGAAAAGAATTGCGATGGACGTAAGACAGAATTGAAACCGAGATGGAAATAGATTGAGGATTGACAAGAACCGGAGTCGGGCTAGAAACGGACAGGAGATAGAAAGAACAAATAGATGAAATCAGACATGTACATGAACGTAGATAAGATTTGGAGAAGGAAATTCTCCTGCGAATGAAAATGAGATCGAATAAATATGGAAATGAGACCAAGGGGGAAGGTAGTGTTAAATCGGAGTAAAAACCAGAAAGAATGTGAACAGGGAAGGAACGCAGGTGAGTATGAAGGAAGAACATATTGCAGAGAAAGATTAAGGGTCCGTGTATATAAGCGTAAAGGAGAAGAAACTTGAGCACAGAACAAGAGCTAAAACAGCCAGGGAAAGGGGAAAAAAGGCACTAAGGAATGGGAGAATACATTTTCACTACGAAAATGACTCTAGGTGTGGAGAAATGTGAGCACAGAGCTAAAAATGAGAAGGCTGAATCTGATCAAGAAAGTGCCCCAATATATGTGAATACTACGTTCTACGAGGGCATCATCTCCACCGTAGGGTTACCTTTCGATTCTTACTGCTATCATATTGATTCTGGCGCATTTTACTTCAGGCGTCCTGCTTAGGACCAAACAAGTTTCAGAGGATGTGGCGTAGTTAAGATTGACGATGTTTGCTCGTACGGCAAACTCCCGATATCTCGCCATCTTATAAGGACTTAGCCCCGCTGCTTTCTAAAGTGTCTTGCCAAGAGTGAGGGGATTGCGGCTTGAATATGTAGAAGTGTTGTGGATGGGGCTTGGAGGGTGTTGGAAAGAGGCGAGGCTCGGTGAGGGTGAACTTTATGCGGGGTTTTCTTTCACTATCTCTAACAGAACGCAGCCCCAAGGTCTAAGGTATGTTCCTCCAAGGATGAGGGAATCAAGGCTTGAGTGACGTTGGAGTGTTGCAGTCGAGGCTTGGGAGCAGAGGCGAGGGTGAATGTTGTCAGGCATTATGTAACTAGCTCAGTCTTGGCGAGGCGGTTGTCTTTCCGAACCATCTGCGTTCAACGCTTCCTTCGACGTCGAATTCAACCAATAGCATCCTATGAACATCACAAGATTTTGAGATTTTTAGCCCCAGGCAACTGAATCACTCGCATCGTCCCCACATCATGTTCGTGGCGCAGGGGCCGAAACTGCCTTATGCGGTCGGACTTCAGGTGGCGAAAAGGTAAGACAATGCTGATTACCAAGAGAACGAGCTGTCGCCCAATTGAAAGTTGAATGTAGTGTCAGTCTGTTACACTGCGAAGAACTTGGGGTTATGCATTCTCGGTATAGAGCTCCAGAGGCTTGGCCAGATAGCACAGCCTTGTGCGGTATTTCTTATTCCTGAGTTTGTTGAGATATGTTGGTAAATGCCTGGCAAGTTCGCAGCGTTATAGGTGCGTTTGCTAATTACCTTCCTAGTCCTGCAAAGAGCTATCGAAGCTGTCCGTACAATGCATTCTCTTTGGACAACGATCAAGATTCAGCAATCAACTTGGAATCGTTCATCTTTCTGCATTGGCACGCGATCATCAGGTACAATCTTACACACTCAGCAGGAGCAACGAATCAGGAAGGTCCAGGGTTGAGATCCCATCCCGCCAAGCGAGACACCCTGCATGCTTGGAGTGCCAAGCCATAGATGTACCGGTCCTGCGACCCTACTTTCCTAATCAACGCCAAGGTTTGCGCTGCCTCCCATAATCGTGAGCTCCAGGAAAGGGCTCACGATGGAGCAGATCCTGATGAGGCAGTCCATCAAGGCTGTGTTTGTCTTGGGTACTGCAGCTGATGCGGTGAGGTAGTGAGAACGTTTTGGAGTCGGCATGACGGCCGAACTAGACTTGTGATTGAGGTGAAGTATAAGTACGAGGTAGGTCCTGTTGTTCAGATATCAGCATCTTTCATTCAACCTTCTCTTTCACAGCATCTCCTTCTATCTCCCATCTCATTCGTAACTATGAGGTCCCTTCTCATCGCCTCTCTTGCTTCTCTAGCTCTCCCCAGCGTCATTGCACATCCACATGCCCGCCCACACAAATCTCAACAAAGCCTTAAGAAGCGTGCCATTGACGTCAACTCCCTGCGGTATTCCGCAACGGGTTTAGGCACCGAGTATGTCAACGCAAAGACCGTCGGATCTAATGCGTCTTTGAAGTCTCTGGTCAAGCGGGCAGATCCAAAAGATACTGCGACTGAGTTGGTCAAGAACACCGTGCCCGAAGCCAGTTTCAAGTTGGTCGAGGATAGCTATGTGGGAGACAATGGTGTTGCGCATTTCCACTTTAAGCAGACAGTCAACGATATTGTCGTCGATAACGCTGACTTCAACGTAAATGTAAGCCCTTCTACTAAAATATATTTCCTTTGAACCAAGATCTAAAAATCCATAGATCGGCCGTGATGGCTCAATCTTCTCTTTCGGCAACTCCTTCTACAAAAACGCCATTCCCACCCTCAACAAGCACTCCAATGTCGATCCCGCCATTGCCTTCGCAGGCGCAATCAAAGCCCTCGACCTTCCCATCTCTTTCGATGAAGCAATTGCAGAGGCAAAAGATGGCCAAGACACCTTCGGCATCAAGGGCTCAACCGGCGTCATTGGCGAGCCAGAAGCCCGCCTGGTCTATCTCCAAACTGCTGATGGCGGCCTTGCCCTCACATGGAGAGTAGAAACAAACATCAAGGGTATGAGCAACTGGCTACTATCCTACGTGGACGCCACATCTGGTGAGAAGGTGCATGCTGTTGTTGACTACTCTGCTGCTGCAACATACGAAGTCTATCCCTGGGGCTTCGCCGATCCAACCGAGTCGTCCCGCGTGATTTTGACTGACCCCTTCGATCCTTCTTCCAGCGAGTTTGGCTGGCTATCGAACGGTTCCGAGAACTTCACAGTCACAGAAGGCAACAACGCCATTGCGCAGATCAACCCTGACGGTGGTGAAGATTACCTCGACAACCCGCGCCCCAACTCTCCAGACCTCAAATTTGAGTACCCCTTCTCCCTCAACGAATCCGACCCCTTAGTCTACCAAAACGCATCCGTCACACAAGTCTTCTACATCGCCAACGTATATCACGATCTTCTCTACAAACTCGGCTTCACCGAAAAAGCAGGAAACTTCGAATTCAACAACAACGGAGCCGAAGGCGCCGGAAATGACTTTGTCGTCCTCCAAGCACAAGATGGCTCCGCAACTGACAATGCCTTTTTCTCCACGCCCCCCGATGGCCAGCCCGGCGTCATGCAGATGGGAATCACCACCAGCTCAGCCCCAGTGAGAGACACCGGTTTCGACGCCGGCATCATCATCCACGAATACACGCACGGTGTCTCCAACCGCCTCACCGGCGGTCCCGCAAACACAAACTGCCTTAATGCCGTAGAATCGGGTGGCATGGGTGAGGGATGGGGAGACTTCATGGCTACGGCGATCAGGCTCAAGCCTGCCGATACACGCGCGACGAATTACCCTATGGCGGCTTGGGCGTTCAATGACGCCGGGGGTATCAGACGGTACTTGTACTCTACAGATATGACTACCAACCCACACGTGTATACCGATGTCGACGAAATCGGGCCTGACGGTGATGTCCATGCCATTGGCACCGTCTGGGCGACTATGCTGTACGAGGTTCTGTGGAACTTGATCGATAAGCATGGAAAGAACGACGCAAGTACTCCCGATCTATCCAACGGTGTGCCTACAGATGGGAAATATCTCACCATGAAGATCGTGCTCGATGGTATGGCGCTACAGCCTTGCAATCCGGATTTTGTGTCTGCGAGAGATGCGATTTTGGATGCAGACAAAGCTTTGACTGACGGAGAGAACGTCTGCGAGATCTGGACTGCGTTCGCGAAGCGTGGGTTGGGTAAGGATGCTAAGTTTGATGAAACGAAGAGGACAGGCAGCTTTGACGTGCCGGAGGGTGTGTGTTAGGGGTAGGGTCTTATGATTAGATGTTTTCTTTTAGATTTCTGAGTTCTCTGGTTCCTTGCATAGCGGGCGTTCTTATACCATTTTTTTTTCTCTCTCTTCTTCGTGTCTAGCATGTTACGATACCAATAAATGATCACCTTGTCACATTGATCGTATGGCATCTCTCAATAGATCATCATCATAACTCTGGCTCCCTCATTTCAATTGAAGTCGAATTCTGTGAGAGACTGTGATTAAAGCCTCTGGTCATCCTCAACTCTACTCTCCCGCTCTCTTCTATTTCCATTTGTATAGCTTATCGTTGACGTATGTACGCCAATCCTGGATCATCTCTAGTTTCACCCCGTAATTCGACCCAGTTTCTGAGTAAATTTGTACGTTGAATTATGTAGTGGACTGTAAACATCAATTCTCTTGAATCGTTTGTTGTATTGGGATAGTTGGAAGGGCTGAAAACCAGCTATGTAGCGACATGATCCGCTCTGATCATCAATTGGCCGTGTTTGAGGTCAAGCGTTGAAAGAAGTAGAATTAAATATGGATCTATGGAGTCAGCCACGATGGGCTTGACACCGTACCAGCCCGAGCACGCCGAATTGACAGAGCTCAATCGGGTCCGCCGATCCGCCAAAAGTCTGTCACAGCGAAGAAAAAGGTGAAATAAGAGAAAGTGTGCAACCCAAAACAATACTCTAAAATGATTCAAAGAAAATACGACTTCTTGAAGGCTCTCGGAGAAACAAAATAGTTTTATACACACGATATCAATCAAATTTTAATGAATGGTATTCCCGTCTATTTCAAACTCCCGGCCACACCGAAACCGCGATTGGAGACCTGCTCCGCAAGCCCCTCTACCCCTGAAGATCAATATATTCGCCCTTGTTATGCTTCATAGCCGCAATCCTCTTCGTGCGACCAAACAGCCAACCCAAACCCCCCTTTCTTTGAACCTGCCAGAACGCGATAGCCAGGATGATGGCGGAGCAGATGAGCAGCGGGAACGTCATCATTCGTCCGGTTTTCTGTGGAGGAAAAGTCAGTATCGCCGAACACTTTGGACTGTGTGTATCTGGATATTGAGGTGACGCGAGACTTACCAGATTCGAGCAAGCCTTCCCAGCCCAAGCCCCCTCCCGCTCATTATACAGCTTATCCATGCTACATGCCCACCCCTCCCTCGTATACAACTTCCCATTCGTATCATAGTTCCCATTCACATACTTAATCTCCTCCGTGCTCGTAGCCGCCGGATGCTGTCCCTGCACAATCTGAACATAGGCCAATACTCCAATCTGCGCCAACATATTTAGCAGCGCAGGCCCGAACATGGCCCAGCCCCAGATATTGTGCCGGGAGAAGTGGCGGATGGTCGCGAGACCAGCGCAAAAGAGTATCGCGGAGATGATGGAAATGAAGGCGCCTGAGATGACGGCGTCGTTGGCGCCGGAGCTGGAGAGATGTGGTTAGTGAAATTCTTTGAGTTCAAAGATGGCGGGTTATTGTATTTATAATAATCGGAGCTTCTTCGAAAGACAGATTCGAACAATCGAATTGTTACGTACAGGAGAGAAAACGAAATAGTTTTTGTAGTGTCGATGCCCGCTTTTATTTCTTTGGTGCCGAGAATGATGTTTGGAATGTACACCTTTTCGAATATAATTGCCGCCACGCCTACAGGAATCCCGAGAACCAACACGCCGGCGCTGATGGCGAGGGTGGTGAGGGGGTTGAATTTGTCCATTTTGGTGAAAGTGGTTTAGATTTCGGTGACGGAAGGCAGGAGACGATGGCAAGACTGCGAATGAAAACTTCGAGAAACGAGAAAACTTGGAGATGAAAAGAGAAATCGAAAGAAGAGAAACAAAAACCACACCGAGAACAGAACAGCAAGGATCAAACTACCCGTCAGATTGTGAGCTGGATGGGTATCACGTATACTTAAGCGTTTCGCCCGGTGGTGAGGTGGGGCGCAGCAACGACGCTGATTGGCCGGCCCCTAACAGGGGTCCGCACAGCCCGCCTGAAACCGCCAGCACGACTTTTTCTCCGTCACCCCAACTGCCTCAAATGCCTGAAATAGGACGCTTGGAAAGCACTTCGCATGCTTTTGTGGAGCTGACTGAATGGCTCTTACTTCTTTGCGTTGCATGCCTTGCACAGTGCCTAGTCGAGATTCCGCTCCGATCGATATTCTCCGCTGCATTTTGGTTCCGGAATAATCCACTGCAGAGTTGAGATACTTGTTAGGATAAGGATACTTGGTCCATCGCAAGAGTCAGAATTCGATTTACTCTTCGTGTGGCTTTGAGTTATTCATCTCGGCATCTTCATTCAATTTACTCAGTCCAAAGCCCTATGTTTTGCGCGGAAAGCAAAACCAAGTTCGACCTCGAGCCTAGCGAACAAGTTACTATAGATCTTGTAGGATGTACAATGATGCAAAATAAGTGTTCCGGTCACGAAAATCAATGCAATGCAGTGGAAAATTGGTTGTCGGTCGTCATACATATTACCGGTACCAGACGTGCAGAAACCCCGGAGTCCGGCGCCACCCACAAACACAAACACGACCATAGCCCCCACCCAATTACAGTGGAGCTCCGACTGTGCATGGTGTAACAAGTCAATTTGTAGGAAACACGGACTTGGAGAGCTATGCAGGCTTTCGCTTGGAAATGGACTGGGTCCCAGGAGAACGACCAAGAATTCGAACTTCGGCGCCGCTTTTCTGCTGAAGTGTAAGTTTAAAGAATGCGATAGGATTGTATGTCGCTGTCAAGATAAAATACGAGAATAATGTGTTCTCCACCTGGCGCCGCCAGCAACATCCTATAAACGGAAACGAGAAGAAAAAGGCTGCATTGAGCTATAATGAATGCGGATCGGCTTGGGATAAGAGGCTGGGAAGATGATCACATTGCAGCTTGAAGGCAGAGAAGGCGTGAGTGTGGGTTTGTGTGTGTGAGAAAGAGAGTGAGAGAAAGAGAAAGGAAACAGAGAACTGCTCACGCGACCAGAGCAGTGAGGGAGATGTCTGTGTCCTCATAGCTCGGGTACAGGCATTTATTGTAAGGCGACCATCCACTTTCAGAGCGACCGATGCCTGGGAAGATGTCAAAGGCAGCTAGCTACGCAGCCTCATTTCACGCACGACAATAACAAAAGCGCGTAATGATTTTGCCCTAGTCGTAGAAGCAGTAAAACTTATGCCGTCAACAGAATGTGCTGGCTGACTTCATCGTAGGTTCCCAATCTACAGCAACAACGCAGTGCGCTTTGATCATCTGTGAGTGATCACTCTGAAATGTACTGAAGGTTTTCGAACTCTTAGTAAATCGTGCCCCATATGTTCTTGCACTTATCGACATCGGCGTCCGCAATTACGTAAATGATGTATTCGTGGGGACGAACCAACGAAAGGGTCTTCACCATGCACTTAAACCGATCCGCATATGTGTTACGCTCGCAGAAGAAGGCCACTTCTACATCAAGTCCTTCGTTAGATAATGGGTGTGCTGAATGATATAACCCATCACAAACCCCTCTTACTTAGCCTCTCGAACTAGGGCTGGTCTTGAACAAAGGCCGAAGAGAATATACAACGCATCATCAACTTCCACGATGTTATATCGATGAATACAACAAGTGGAGCATACAAACTTACCGCAACCTTAACACAATCCGAAACTGCAAGGCAATACCCACTAAAGCCCATTCAGTTCAACGATATTCCCATAACAATATGCCCAAGGTAAACGTGATCAACTATATGTACCCTAGCTTCAGTATCTACTTCCTAGAGCTTTACTTTCCATATTGCCACCCCTCGTTCTCAGCAGTTGCTCTATGCCAACTTAGCTAAGATATCTTCCCAATCACTTCTATTGGTGAAACCAACGCGTAGTAACTTGGTTTCCAGGCAAACAGATAAATTCCGCCCACTCAGCGCATCAAAATTCAAGCTTTCAGGGCCCGAAACCACCCCTAGGCGATTGCGTAGCATCCATTTGTAGGGTTGGAGGCCGTAGCCACCCGAAAGGTAGTTTGCGATGGACCCGTCGACTCCTGGCGCTGATGTAGGACTTTTCGAGCTTATTAATGATGGAGGGTACGGAGATGGCTCAGCATAGAACTACCCAGCAATGCCGCAATTTCTTGTCGCGGCGTTCTCATTATACTGTTCTAGAGGTTTCAACAAGGACTTGCGGTGCATAAGGAAGCGGAAACAATCAGTCTTCCGTTCCGTACTCAACACCCACAAGATCCCGTTCCGCGTCGAAAACTGAACCAATTAAGTTTCCAAGCTCTCTAGATTAATTTAGTTAGTGATTAGCTGAGCCGAACTAATAGTTGAAAGAAGCAAGAACTATCCTTTGCATAGATGAAGGGCTGCTTACTCACCCACATGCGCCTTACTACACTCTCTGCCCTGCCGCAACATCAGTAATCCATCTACTCGAAAAGAAGGCTATAAACCACACCTTCCAGTTGATGCTTTGAAAAAATCAAGAATTTAATATCTATCTAGCACACTATCAGCAACCTAACATCTTCATCCATTGTCTCTCCTCAAATTCCAAAATATCCATTTTCTCATTCACAATGTCCTCATCAACCTTCCGTAGCACCCTCAGCATAACCCACATCGGGACCGCAACTGCAATTCTCAGCATCGACGGGATAAACTTCCTCACTGATCCTTTTTTTTCGCCCGAAGAAACCTCCTTCCCCATCGGCCCTGCCGTCCTTAAAAACAGCGCTGGCCCAGCTCTTGCACTGCAGGACCTACCTCCCATCGATGTCATCCTCCTCTCGCACGAAGACCACCCGGATAATCTCGATCCGCTAGGCCGGCAACTACTTGATGGGCGGAAAGTACTGACTACTGTCGATGGGGCGCAAAAGTTAGCTCCTCGGCCCGGCGTTGTAGGCTTGAAGCCCTGGGAAACAGAGGGGATCAGTGTTGGTGGGAAGAACTTCGACGTAACAGCGACACCGTGCGAGCACCTCCCAGGCGGGGAGTGCACCGGCTTCATCCTCTCCTCTCCGTCCTTCGGGCAAACCGATGGGCGACTAAATGTTATCTACTTCTCGGGAGACACAGTGTATATGGATGAGCTGAGGCAGATAAAAGATAGATACCATGTTGTGGTCGCGCTTTTCAATCTCGGCGCCGCGGTGGCAGTCCTGGAAACGGGACCGTTAACAATTACGATGGATGGGAAGCAGGCAGCGAGGTTGTGCAAGGAGATTAGAGCGGAGAAGTTAGTTCCGATGCATTTTGAGAGCTGGGGGCATTTTACACAGGGTAGGGGGGAGTTGGAGAGTGTGTTTACGGAGGAGGGGGTGGATGATAGGGTGGTGTGGCTTGTTCCGGGGAAGGAGACGAAGTTGATTTGATGAGCGTGCTGTATAGAAGCGTAACCTGAGGAAATATACGGGGGGTGGGAGGATGGGAGTCTTTTAGTAAATAAGTAGTTTGGCTTATGCTCATTAAAGTTTTTTTTTTTAAAAATCATTTACCTTGCCACTATCTATCGTTAGACTAATACAATAATGCTTATACAGCCCACTGGGCTATGAAGCACTACGATTACTCTGCTAATCCCTCTTTGCTAGGGCTCTAAAGCAGGCAGCTACAGCAGCAGTCTTGCAACTGCGTCGTGTGCGGGCAAGAAAAAAGAAGAGAGAAACATCCTATTACTCTTGTCCTGCACTTGGTATGTTTTGACATTTGGTTATGTTGTTTGTGTCGTGGTGGTAGGCTCTTAAAGAGCTCCTGCTGCTAGCAGCCATCTCGCTGTAGCAATTTCTGTTTCTTATAGGAAGCCTGTTAGAGCTGTCCTTCATTTTGCAGTAATAAAGATCTTAGGTAGCGTAAGTGTGCGAGTTCTTAGCACCTTTGTTGCCTTTACTCTTTCCTTTCTGTAATGTTATAGTGTACGAGAAGGTGCTTGGGCGTCTGCAGCGCCTTGCAGTTGCCACAGCATTCTCCTTTGTCATTTTAGCCAATGGCCTTAGAAAATTGCTTAAAGAAGCCCTTTCCTAGTTTTAACTCTTTAAGTAGCCTAGTGAGGTAGAGGGGTTTGTTGCTTTCCTTCCTAGACCTACTTTTGCTAGCTTGTCTGCATACTCATTTCCTTGGATGTTGAACATTAAGGTGGTTCCTCCATCGTGTAATCCTCAATTATCCCATCTCTATGTTAATGGTTTCCCATTATACGCGACGAACTTCTCACTCAAATTCTACACCATTGCACCATAATATACCTCCTTTACGTCAGCGCACACTCTCATCTCCTCTCCGTCGAGGTCATACATACCGCATCCCTAATCTCCGTCGTACTGCAGGCATAACCTACGGCGAAACGTCAACCTTCTCCTTGAGCGCCTTGAAGCCATCTGCACCCATATCTTTAGTCATCATTTTGATACTTCATTAGCCACCAAAACAAATTAGGGAGTCCGTAAAATAGCCCAGATGCAAAACCCAAATGATCACCTTCCTCCTCCAGTGCCAGCGACCTCAAAAAGATATTTATTAGCGCATTAATTGCTCCTTACGCGGCAAGGGGAAGTACGATATTCATTTTGTTACACTGCCCCGACACTAGAGATCAATACGAATTTCGCTTCCCAAGCTTTGGAGTGTGAAGATGGCAGAGGTCATCGAGGGGATGGAGGAGAGCGAAAAGAAAATCGAGGACATTGCAATAAGATGAATGTATGATTAACACTAATTTCGGCGAGACTAGGAACTCTGAGAGTTCATGACGAGACACTTACGTACACCTTCATCCCTACAAGCCCAGCCCACATTCTCCGCGCAGCCTCTCATTCATCATCGTTAGACTCTTCGTCCTCATCCTCGTCCTCATCCTCGCCCTCATCCATCATATCTGCGTCTTCTTCGCCGTCGTCATTCTCGTCGTCATTATCACTCTCGTTGCCAATGACTGCTGGCGGATCTGGCCACTTTACCCTCAGGCTGCTGATCAGCTGAGGCAAGAAAGTCTTCATGTCGCCTTTGCACTCTCGCGACTTCACCAAGTAGTCCGATTGGCCGTCCGCGAGGTTATCGCTCTCCTCCTCCGTAAGTCTACTGAATTGGACTGTGACTGATATTCCTGTGTGGTCAGTCTGGTTGATGCAACCCAGCATCATACCCGTGAGGTTGAGATTGTCAATCTTCGAGACATGCAGGAGGAAGTTACGCCAAGGATTCGGCATATTGCCATCGGACTGTTGAAGGGAGCGAGTGTAGCTCAGGCTGACTTTCCAGAGACCTATGTAACGTAAGGTTGGCTTGAACTTGGTGATGACTTGGAGCAGTAGATCAGGCGCTATGGTCATCATTCCGAAGTCGAGTTGCTCTAGGCACGGAAGCATAGCATGGCTGGTGGGCTGAATGAGTCGCTGTAGAAGTTCTGTAGAGCCCTCGTGCCCGCGGTGCTGGAAGTTTAGTCTGAGATGTCTGAGATTCCTAGCATGTAGGAGAAAGTCAAGCAGATAGAGCCGTCGATTGGGAATTAAGGAAGCGTAATGGTGCTGCACTACGCCTATGTGCCAAGAATGCCGCTCAACTTTCACAGTCAGGAGCAGAGTCTTCAGACGGTTCAAGACAGGTTCGAGCTCAGGCATAGAATCCGGGGAAAGGAAGAATGCGGCGTCACTCAAGCCAGCATTATGATTGCGTAGTATCACTTCTACCGATGGAATAGTGACGTTGGCTTTGGCGAGAGCTCGGAAGAGAGTGGTGAAGACCTTGTCGGCGAAGTCGAATTCAAGGTTGGGGCCAGGCATACTGCAATCGAGAGAAACGCCAGTCTCTTCAAGAACTGTTGGAGCGCCATAGCTGTGCCATCTTGCACCGTCGCGGGCGCGGCCGCGGGCACTGTAGTCTCGAATGCCAAGCGTTTCGAGATTTGGGAGGTTTCGGAAGACTTCTGCGAGCAAGTCGCAGTCGCGTCCGGAACTGGTGAGATTCTTCTGGTCTGCACAGCCGTGAAGGAATTTCTCGAGACGTGCATGATCGGTGATTTGGTGATATGTAAGTTGCACATATTTCTCCAGGCCGATGATGACATGTTTGACGAACTTGGAGAGAGCTGTATGCCTCGAGATTTCGACGAGCGCGCTCAAGCTCGGCGTGGTGAGCATGAACTGCTTCTTGGTGAAGAATTCCTTAGCGAAGGTGTCGAAGAGGGCCTTCTCGAAATATCTGCTGGTGAGGCGGAGGGCGCCGAGGTCTTTGGTGGACAGATAGGTAGCGATGATGTGCACGAGCAGCTCAATTGGCATGCTCGCGAGTCCGGTGGGCGCCATGGTGAGTTCGTGTCTATGGAAGACGCGTTTGGACGCCCTCTTGTTTGTATGTCGGAGGTCCGGTGTTCGATAGCGCGCCAAGCCCTGGTTAGGCTGCAGCGCCAGGCAATGAACCCTCAAGTCGTAGGCAAGCTCTCTCTTTAGAAGCGGTAGCAGGCACCAGCGCGCGAAGGATGCACTGGTGTTGAATTGATTCGGCGGAGGTGATTGTGGGACGATCGCTGCCTGGAATGTCTCTCGAGCTGATTCTTGGCGTCACCTGTTTTCGCGTTTTCGCGTCACGGTAAATATCAGCTGTCCCCTTAGCCAACTCTCACCTTCAATTCTTCCACCACGACCACAACTATCTTCACTTTTGCCCCCATTGCAGTGCCTTCTCGCCCACAATGCCCC
Source organism: Beverwykella pulmonaria (assembly GCA_001599595.1). Taxonomy (NCBI): domain Eukaryota; kingdom Fungi; phylum Ascomycota; class Dothideomycetes; order Pleosporales; family Melanommataceae; genus Beverwykella; species Beverwykella pulmonaria. The sequence continues at coordinate 5,207,827 of BCHH01000001.1, forward strand.
CCAAAAAGGCCCCAACTCTGCCGCTTGCTGGCTGCAGCATCGCCATCAGCGGTGCACATGCCGTCACCCACCCCGTCATACAAAATTCTATCACCTCGCTCGGTGGTGAGGCTGCAAAGGCTGTGAACGCATCAACCACCTACCTCATCTCAAACCAATCCGACGTGGACAAGGAGTCGTCAAAGGTGAAGGCAGCCCTCAAACACACCATTCCCATTGTCTCCCTTGATTGGCTCGACGACTGCGCCTCGTCTCTCGTCCACGAAGACCCCCAAAAGTACCTACTTGCATCAGCAGCCACGTCTGTGACCGCTGCAGTACCTGCTCCACGCCAAGGCAGGAGCAAAAAGGCCGCCGTATCTCCCGATCCACCTCTAATTCTCGCTCCTCCACAGTCCCCAACCCAGGCTCCAGCTTTGCCTCTTCGCAAAGGTCGCTCCAAGAAGCCCGTGGTTTCTTCAGATGCATCCCCAGTTCTTGCACCTGCGCCTGCTCCGTCCATGACCACCGTGACTCAAAAAGGCAAAGGAAAAAAAAGAGCGGCATCTCCTGACAAGTCTCCACCTCCCGCTACTGCTCCTCCTGAGTTGAAGAAGCCGAAAACCGCCAAGACAACTGCACAGTTCGGGGAGGGCTCCGTCGCGAAGTCAAAAGACATTGTGATACCACTCGACGAGAATTGTCCTCTTCTTGCCTACAGTGTCTATGTCGACGCTGATGGGATTGTCTATGATGCTTCTCTCAACCAAACCAATGCATCACACAATAACAACAAGTTCTATCGAGTTCAGGTATGTCGATCAAGTGACGGACAGTGAGGCTATGGCTGACTTGCGTAGCTTTTGCAAAATCAAGGTGACTACAAGACGTGGACGCGATGGGGCCGAGTTGGCGATCGGGGTCAGACTGCAATCTTGGGCAGCGGCTCCCTGGCCGACGCCATGAAGCACTTCGAGAAAAAGTTCAAAGATAAATCAGGCCTTGCATGGAGAGATAGAGCTGAGGCGCCGAAAAGTGGGAAGTATGCCTATCTCGAACTAAGCTACACTCCAGACTCCGACGATGATGAAGATGATGAAGCGGAGGCCAAAGTGAAGGGCGGCGCAGTCACGAAACGTTCTCCGCCCCTTGCGTCCACTCTCGCAGCCCCCATTCAGTCTTTGATGCAGTTGATCTTCAATCAGCAGTATATGACTGCAGCCATGAGCGATCTCAACTACGATTCTGAGAAGATGCCACTTGGAAAACTCAGCAAAGCCACCATCAACCGCGCATTTCAATCCCTGAAAGATCTAGCAACCCTATTACAATCCAGCACATGGTCCTCTGCCGATGTTGAAGAATTGTCGAATCGATACTATTCACTCATTCCTCACAATTTTGGCCGTAACCGTCCTCCAGTGATCGACTCCCAACGACTGAAGCAAGAGCTTGACCTCCTCGAATCGCTAGGTGACATGAAGGATGCTACAGATCTCATGAAGAAGCAGCTGGACGAGGGCGAGCAGATACACCCTCTTGACCGCCAGTTCCGTGGTCTGGGTCTCGAGGAGATGACCGTGCTAGACCCTACTGCCCAAGAGTTTCAAGAACTCGCTTCATATCTCGTCAATACTAGGGGTTCCACGCACCATGTCACCTTCGACATTGATTCCATCTTCCGCATCGAGCGCAACGGCGAGTTTGACCGATTCAAGCAGAGCGCATTCTCCAAAATTAAGAGCGATCGTCGTCTGCTCTGGCACGGATCCCGTGCAACCAACTTCGGGGGCATTCTCAGTCAAGGTCTCCGCATTGCGCCACCCGAGGCTCCGGTATCGGGATACATGTTTGGCAAAGGTATCTACCTTGCAGACATGTCGTCTAAATCTGCCAACTATTGTGCCTCTCACAGCTCCGGTGGTCATGCTCTCCTCCTGTTGTGCGAGGCAGAGCTTGGTCAGCCAATGTATGAGCTCACAAATGCATCTTACAATGCCGGGGAAGATGCTGTTGCTAAAGGGAGCGTATCAACCTGGGGTAAAGGCAAGACTGGACCACTCAAATGGAAGGATGCCGGGTGCATCCATCCATCTCTGCAGGGTGTCATAATGGTAGGTATCATAATTATGCATCTATTATTGCTTATAGTGCTGACCAGACATCTTATAGCCCGACACAATGCATCTGCCCACTGACACCAAAGTCCCCGGTGCGTACCTACAGTACAACGAGTACATTACGTATGACGTTGCCCAAGTTCGCCTCCGATACCTCTTCAGGGTCAAGATGGGAAATCGGGGCTGGTAATTTTAGCTTCCGAACTTGGACGACGGAGAGCTTACACGTAGCATCTTTGCCATGTGCGAACCTTCGGGTATTTTCCAATCATGGTTTTATGTGCTCACTGTCAGGGTAAGCATCTTTAGTTAATCTTCTCGACGCTCATCCTTTTTTTACCATCCTACTGATAAAAGCAGTGGCAATGATGCTAGAGTATGCGGATATGTTTTACGCATATAGCCTGTGGCCAGGTAGTGTACAACTGCATGCAAGCAGGTGGGGGTCACTGAACAAGGTGCAGTACAAATATCTAGTATACCGTGTAGATCAATTCAAATGGATCATTTACTTTTGATTTCTTGCTTTCATCGCTCGTCGTTCTTAACTTGTCAAGAGTGATGCCTGTCCTTTTCTAATCGTTTTAGTCAAGGTCCCCGTCTATCATCTTCAACGTAGCGACTTCTTCTGATATCATATCTGAGGAGGATAGCGGGAACATGGGGCAAAAAGATCTGGTTTCATTATTACACCCTACTGTAAAGTTGTAATGAGCGAGTGAACGGCGGAAGACGTCGACTAGAATAGTAAGCAAGATTGAATTGTGATTCAGAGTGCAGCCGCTGAATTCTTCAATTTCGGATGTTTTGCGTTCATCCCCTAGTAACAAGTAGAAAAAGTGCGGGTAGAGGTTGAATCGAGATTGTATCCTGGAGCTGAGAGTGCAGTAGTCTACATATTACAATAAGCTCCCTAGTCATACCATTGCCTCATTCCGTTCCTTTTAACCGTTAACACTTAGATATCCAAGAAAGAAATTTTTTTTTACACTTTCCTAGCTCACTTTGAAAGGAACAAGGTATATTTATTAACATACTACGAGTAGGCTGTTGGGGGTGAGGGGGTCAGGGTCGACACCACCCACAAATTCATGCATTGCAGCCAGTACTTTAGCTTCTCATCCGCATATTAAGTCAATTTCTCGCCCCGCGTTCTTCTTCTCTCTTGTAAAGGCAAAGCCTGGCGGCAAGTACAAGGAAAGCATTTCCTTCGATTGGTTGAACCAAACGATCGTGGAAATGAAGATCAAGGTCTTTGTATAATTCAAGCCAAGCTTGTTCTTTTCGCGACGGATAATACTTGGAGAGTCAGTGGCAGTACACCATTCCAGATTACGACTTGCCGCTATTCGCAGTATTAACGTGGGATAGCTCGGACTAGAGAAGAAGTTTTCCGCTGAGCTAGAGGATTACGAGATTAGAAATTTGCTCCGGCACAGAGAGAGAGGTTGGTTGCTAGACCATGCGGGTTGGGCGTCGAGGATTATATGCTTGCATAGAACGATATGGGCTGCGAGGATTTTTATAGGAAGTGAGGAGAGTTTGGAGGAGTGAGTTACGCGGGCGAATATTGATGTAAGTAAGACCTCCACGTGCTTACTTGGCCCTACTTTTCCAAAGCCGAGATACTAAATAGGGTAGATTGGACATTTCTCGATGCCACAGGTTTGGGAATATATTGTTTATATCTTGCTCTTGGTGCCCCACCAAGTTCAACGTGCCTCATATACTCCGTCGAACGTCACATGATGCCTCTTTATGCTGCTATGTTGCAGAGGGGAAATGACTTTGGAAGCAGGCATGTAAGGATCCCCTTTTAAAGTGAGCCGATATATGCGGTGAACAAGTTTAAGAATGAAAAAGACGCAGCTGGGATACCAACAGGTGCATCTCTCTTACATGAATGCCTTAATTACTGTTTGAATTAACATTACACTTTGCGATTCTTATTTCTTCCCCTTTATGAAAACAACCGCTAATTGTAAAGGAGTGACCATCAGATGGCCGCCGCTTACACAAGTAGTCTTGCCGTCCCATCCCCTTCCTATCCACTGTAACAGACTAATGCGCAAAGCGGAAATCAAGCCTCTTATTCCCCTTATCTTTTGTCGTAGCAAGATAGTCCTCTTTCGCCTTGGCCGTCATCGCATTCCAGATTTTATCTCTCTTCGCATTAACCCTGACGTAAAATATCTTTGCACCGACAAAGACAAACATGTTATATACACATATGGCGATCAGTACCTTATTACCTCTGCGATACAAGGGCTTATCGTCGTTGCGGTAAACCTGCGAGACATGAGTTCTACGGATTAAGCCGTGTTTATGAGAGAGTGGAGGTGCGTACGTTACTTGCAATAATCGAGCTCGCCTGGACAGACATGTTATATAGCGCGCTCGCCACCGTCCTCGTCCGCACCGTCCCCGCATTGCGGCTCCCCAGCGCCACAAGAATAGCATGCATATACGGATGTCCGACAAGCAAGCAACTCAGCGCCCACTTCGTCCAAGGACTTGTGTTCTTCGGCAGTAGAACTAAGGCGATGAGCAGCGGCAATGACCAGATCTGGCTGATCATCGCTACTAAGAAGCGCTCGTTGATCTTCTCGGATATCCACGTCCAGAAGAGTAATTGTAAGATGAAGAGCACGTACGCGGGGATGGTGAGCAGGTTTGTCTCGAAGGTCTTGAAGCCCACTGCGCGTAGCTGGAGAGTCAGGTATGCTTGCATGGGGTTGTTGGGGATGAGCCAGGAGAGGCCGGCGAGGTACAGCGGCCACATGTGGTAATCTGCTAAGCATTGGCCAATGGCGCGGAAGGAAAGGGCTTGGCGGTTGTGCATATCGCCTTTGGAGGGGTCGTCGCGGAGGATGCGGTTCACCATTATTTTTTCCTCGTGCTCGTTGAACCAGCCGTCTTTGCCGCGGAATTTGCTGGCGGTTTGCGTGGGCGACGGAGGGAGATAGAAATAGGAGATTATGCCGATTATGCCGGTAATAGTACCCTCGAGGGCGAACAGCCAGCGCTTGGGAGAGGATTAGTGAAGGGTAGGTTATGGAGTTCAGTAGTAGGAAGTGCTCACCCATCCTCCCATGCCGTGGTGACCACGTAGTCTTAGGATCCCATAGGCTAAGAATGCAGCGATGATGTTCGTGCTTTGATAAGATACCCAGAAGAAGCTTAGTCGTTTCGGAAGTTCAGTGCCAGTATAAAAGTAGCTCAGGTAGAGAATGTTGTCAGGCTGCAGGGTCAGCACGCAGTCGCGGGACTGGTAGTAACAGATATGTTGATCTTACAATGAATCCACCCTCAATGAGACCAAGAAGAGCACGGCAAGCATAGAAAGAGCTTCGGCCACTTAAGAAAGCTTGCATTGAGGCAACGAGTGACCAAACGACCATCTGGATTGGAATCCATCGATCAGGGCCCAATTTCTTCGAGATTAATTGGGAGGGAAGTTCGGCAAAAAGGAAAGACAGGTAGAAGATTGTCTGCCCGTAATTGTAATCGTTCGTCGTCAGCTTTAGATCATCCAGCACTGAAAGCCGGGGTCCAACGTCAGTGTAGTTCATTAGACGAAGTGAAGAGAAGGAAGAGCACAGAGGTAAATGTGGAGTATGGGTACTAAATCCGTGCCACGTGCGAGGCTGCGAGACAACACCTAGGGTGGTGTCCCACTGACTTTGCAGCAAGACATTGACCTTGCACCTGGGGCTTACTCACTGTTGTCTGACAAAGCCTGAGAAATATTCCCACGATCCAATTGTAACGCGAAGAACATAAGGCAGACCCATGTGCAAATCCTCTTGTCAATCTACCGCAAAATCAGCTCAGCACCCGGAGCCAACTCGACGGACACTTACCTTGCGAACGACCTTCTTCTCCTCCTGCGGCTCCCATGTGAAGGCGGGATCATACCGATGAATACCCTCATACTTCGCAATGGGCTTGTAGAACTCGTCGTCAACGCCAGAAGACTCGAAGGTTGTCCCCGCATGTCGAACCTTTGCGTCATACTTCTCGTCCGAGGCAGGGACGCCGCGGTCAAAGGAAAATCGCGCCGGTGGATCCATGGTTGTGAGATATCAAGTTAAGAATTTATTAAAGAGGATGAGACTCGATTTCGAGAGCCAGCGTGGTCAGCTTTATACAAGATATCAGCAAGCCAGTCTTCAATTTACTTTTGCATTCTTCTCTCGCCACTACTGACGACATCTGCATAACCCCGAGGAAAAATAAATGCCAATGACATGTATACGAGTCTTGCTCAATACCTCCGACTTCACTATCGACTGTTGTGGAACTGTAGTCGACTTCGCCGACGCCATCGCCCTCAAATATCCCACTCATAGGTTGAGAAAAACGCCGCTTTGTACGAGGTATCGTCTAGACCGCAGCGACATGCGATTTGAGTCTCGAGGCCACATTTTCCGCCATTTTCACAAGAGAGACGGGTATCTTGGCAGCCTTCATATATGTGTTCGGGAAGCGCGACGATGCATGACGTGCGAACCGCCTTGTTTGGCGTGCGTGCTGCGAACACTAGCCTCTGGGCACTACATGACCGCGCATCGAACCTGACCTGATCGCTCGATAGTATATCTCCTGATATCAATAAAGATTCGAACATAACAGGAGCACTCGATTGTGGCTACTGGATGTGTATGGTGGCGCAGTTGAAGGCCCAATCAGAGGCGAGGAAATGCAATGAGGTTAAAGATGGCTGTTGTGACGCCACATCCCGAGCTTGTGGTTGCCCACGAGGATGGGAGGAAACGGGCGTGGAGGTGGAGATGGTGATATCATATGGATGCGCGCAAGGACTACGGAGCGCGGCCACGAATCCAGCTACAACCCTCTTTGCTAGGATGATTAAAAGCTAGTAGTAATCGCAGTTGCTAGATAGCTACGAAGGAAAGGATAGAAAAACAAATACTATAAAAATATCTTGATCTCTCTCCTTAGCCTAAAGAATGTATGATCGTTTTGTGTGTGTGTGTTTTGTGTCGTTGTTTTAGGCCCCTAAACGAGCTCCCATTACTCCTAGCTGAATGCTATAGCAATTGCTGTATTGTTGAGGCAGGGGACGTCCTCAGGTTGTCAGATTTGTTGCTTTGCTGTGACAACTGCAGTAGCTGTCATAGAGAAGGCTGTTTCTTGGTATGTTGAGGCAGGTGGTGTCCTCAGGTTGTCAGGTTTGTTGAGGCAGGAGGTGTCCTCAGATTGTCGAGTTGGTTATCGCTCGTATCAATCAGATCGTCAAATCGTTTGGACAGGGACAAAATATCCAGATCTTACAGATCATATCAACAAGAGGCGAAAAGTTGTAATTGTTTAAGGCAGAGGGTGTCCTCAGGTTGTCGTGTAGGTATGAAGAGCCGGTGCTCTGTCGGGTAGGAGTCGTGGCTCTGCTCAGACGGGAGAGAGCCTTCGTATTAGGACTGGCCGTGCCCCATCAATTGCGAGAAAGAGGAGTAACGAGGCTGCCTCCAAGTCTCTCGTTTTGTGCCTTCGACTGAACGAGAAAATCTGAGTAGCGTACGGGCCATTTGAAGAGTTTTCAGCTCACGAAAGAGCTGAAAGATTAAAAGATGGCAGCGCGCCTGCCACAACACCTGCAGCAAGAAAAGAACGTTGGAAAACAGATTTTAAAAAGCATTTGGAAAGCATTCCGATGAAAAATCGATAGATATCGATCTTTCAGTAACTTCAAGAAGTTGGTGCTCGGTGGGGGCAATCCCAAGATTCAAGGACAAATCACTAGAGGGGAGGATAGTGTTACAATCTAACGCCAACAGCTAGCTATTTTATTAAAAAAAAGGAATATTACGCCAATGGGGGCCAGCCATTACAGAAAGTATTACGGCAATATTGGATCACGTGACTAGCTTACCCTTGGCTAAGCGAGCTCGCGCCTGGATTACGTGACGGCGAGCCAAGTAAGCTCCTTGTATCGCAACAGTATATATAGTCCGCACGAAATACCCTTATGGTTGATCGTGCTCAATCCTCGAACAATAGCTAGGAATACATTGGTTACTACTTGATCGAATACTCTTTTCAGAAAGCTCACCCCTTTACTGTCTTAGTATCGCACCGTTGATCTTCGTCTATACTCATATCCCGAGAACTAACCCGCTAGAACTCTAGTAGTCATCTTCCTCACCCGAAGCTCTCCGACTACCTTGAGAACTTAACAAGTTGTTCAAATTATGTCATAAAATTAGACAATCATACCTAGAATGAAGAGCTTTCTAATACCTATTGTTTGACTTAATTTGGACAGCTACTCACTGTGACTTTTGGTTTTCAAAACCAGAAATAATTTTTGCACGAAACCCAACAACTGTTATGAACATAACCCAGGACGACTACCAAATTGTTACAAACGCTACCCATGAACTATTAATGACAAGTCGTACTGTCCGTGACAGTAGCGCGATGAGCACTCCGACAAGAGGTAATGAGACCGACTACAACATGGGGACGATGCTCTGCCATCAACCAGCGAATCAAACCAGCATGATATTGTAAGCCACAGTGCCATCAACCAGCGAATCAAACCGGCATGATACTATGAGCCACAGTACCATCAACGAATCACAATGAATTAGTGGATCTGTTGGATCTGTGATCACAGATCCACAGATCCACAGATCCATGCTTGGCGAACAGATCCAGTTGAATATATAAACTTCACGAATCTCCTAGATAGTCTTTGTAGTCAATCTTGAATTGTATCCGCTGCATACATTGTTCTGACATTGACGCTGCTTACAGTGAAGCCTCTCGTCCGTCAGAAACTTATTGTCTATCACATTACCTATTCCCTGCTTCGACATTTACCTTGTATTCACCCCTCTCACCCTCCACCACCTAGGACGAGCTTATCCCTACCTGTTACGTGACGACGCCATAGGATCCGGGACCCGCCCTTAACAACAACAGTCCATCGTAGATGGGCGAACAGCGTACCTCACTGCAAAGATGCTTGTCCCGCACAGGCTTAGCGCCGGCCAAGCACTGGCTAAGCGAGGAACATCAAAGGGAGCAAGGGAACAGGACGGATTTTAGACTCTTTGATACGAATACAGAAGTCTGCTTGCTGCTATTACAAACCCTCTTTACACTCATAAAACAATGCGACACGTTAGCTTTCAACCACCATGTACACATTTTTTTTTTTTTTTGAATTAAGACAGCCTAACGCTATCTACTTTAATTAATTCTTGCGTGATTTAATAAGCTTACTAAGTGTTGGTATCACATGATTTCTCAGCGTTGATATCACGTGATTTCCCCGCTCTGGCGGCAGTCACATGATCAGCTTTCTGAGTCAAGGATCCTCAAGGATCCTCGGCAGTCACGTGATCAGCTTTCTGAGTCAAGGATCCTCAAGGATCCTCGTATCTTAGAACCTTAAGAATATCATCACCACACAAGCAGGACACTAATACTACGGTATTGGAGCCCACTGCTACGTGGTAATACATTCAACCAGTCGATTACCTCTTACTGTGACCGTGAATAACCTCGGGGTTACCAACACTGATCAGTTTCTTTTCTTTTTGTTTAGGACTCGAGTCTTCGCGCACCAAACAGATCAAACCCCACGCTATTCACCCTTTAACACAGTTTTGAGGACCCCATGGTTTCTACAACTTTGAGAAACACCCCTCCAACCATCTGCGACCGCGCAGAATCACACCTCAACCTCCCCTCCAAACCTAACGAGATTCGAAACACCCCTCCACGAATCTCCACCCCTCACGAATCTCCACCCCTTCGCGAAGATGACGACCGAGAAGATGACGACCGAATACAAGGAGATGAAGACGAAATGGAAAGATAGCATCAAGATTGATGATGATACAACTGAGGAACAGGTGAATGGATACATAACCTGGAAGTACTTGCAATATGGGACAGCTATAGACAGAGATCTATGGGAATGCTATCAGGAGGACTTCAACACGTTTACGGAAGAGGCCTTCGCTCTTATTAAAAAACGCGACCTCCAGGAGTTGAAGTCATATCTACGAAGCAGAGGCGTTCACGTACCTCCAAACAATAAGAATACCACAATTAGAGTATCACTAGTCTAACTTGCTCATGAGGACAAACAACACAAGTGGTTAGACAAAGAGATTGACCTCGCACTTGAGCAGGGCGTTGAATTCAAGTCCAAGCTACTATTGAGAAGGATCTCTGGTACGACTATTAAGCGTGTCCCACAGCAGTCTCAAAACGCACAGCAACCTTCCCCCCAGCATTACCTCCAAGAACCTCTAGTTTACGTACAACCACCCACGAATTAGGGACCTGTACAGGGCCATGGTAGGAATCTCGCAAACCTATCAAAGATGTACACAGACGAGTTCAAATACGGCGGAACGGGAGACAGCCTAGACTAGAAGCTAACTATCTTCTATGAAACCTGCAATTGTGCAGACGTACCCTAAGAAGCTTACCTTAAGGCATTTCCTACTATGCTAAAGGGAATAGCTGCAAGCTACTGTTACGGTTCGAAGAAGTAGCACAGATGCGGGCTGCAGATGAGGAACCAACCCCGTCAACAGGCGCAGCACGGCGCGCAGGCGGGCGCAAAGGAACAGCGAGGATTCGCGCAGGTAAGCGAGGCACGTGACAGTGTCAGATTGTAGCACTATTTCGGCTACAAGAATAATGTGGTCACGTTGTGAGATGAAAGAATGATGAGTATTGATGAATTGATTGATTGATTGTCGTGTCGCGCCCCAGCCATCGTGTTCTCGGCTGGGTTTTA
>BCHH01000002.1:3623-25763 GCA_001599595.1 Beverwykella pulmonaria
ATCTTCTAAGTAATCTATGTCTTCTACACTAGCTTCCTAAGCTTTAATCTAACAACTAAGTGCACAAGGAGGTCCTAGCTAATTTAGATACTTATTGTAAAAGGCCTTTAGCTTGTATAGGGCTCCTATAAAGTTAGATGCCTTATACTAAACTAGGTTAGGATTATAGCTAACCTATTTAACCCTGTACTTAAGCTTGTTACAATACAACTTGCTAGCTAATATCTCTTCTACTTCCTATTCTTCAACTCTGTTAATAGGGATACTAGGTAGTTTTAGAGCTTCTTGTCTAGGTAGGGGGTCCTAGGGATTTTTGCATAGAAGATTAGGTGCAAATATATTAAAGATCTTTAATCTAGGAGGTAATTCCAACTAATAGGAGTTACCTACTTGTTTAAGCACCTTAAAAGGACCTTCCTACTTATTAGATAGCTTTTAGCTAGGACGTTGAACTGCTAAGTTGTGAGTATCTAGGTAGACTATATTACTAACTTCCTAGTTAACTAGTTAGTGATGTTTGTTGACTACTGTTTGCATCTAATCTTAGGCCTTTTCTATATTAACTTTAGCTATTTCCTAAGTAGCATGCATGCAGGTGGCTAATTTTAGAGCTTCAGCGCAATTAAGCTTGTTAGTAATTGTAGCAGGCTTAGCTAAGTGTTTCTAGTCCTAACTCTGTTAAGGTTTGTAACTGTATAGGATATAATACAGAGTTATGCTAATAGCTAAGTAGGGCAGTAATATCTAAGCTTAGTTAATTATTAGCAAGAGTTCGCTCTAATTGTCCTAGTAGAAGGATATGAAAGGGCGCAGCCTCTAGTTAATATACTTGTTTATAATTTCTGTCTGTCTGTTAGTTTCTTTGTAATAGGCAGTTAACAACTTAACTTTAGTGCCTATAATCTAACAGAACTTAGACTAGAAACTAGACACAAACTAAGGTCTGTGATTTAAGATAATAGTTTTAGGAGTATAACTAAAGTAATATACCTATTAAATAAACAAGTTGGCTATGCCTTATAAGTTAATTGTCTTGTGGCATAGGATAGAAATCACCTGTTTTAATAGCTAGTTGATTACTACTATTATCTAGTTGTAACTAAACTTGTCCTTTAGGAATTCTTTAAAGTTAATGCACAAGTGCTGCATAGGATAATTAGGAATTAGGAGTGGGTAGATTAATCTAGGGATTTAGGTCTGTCTTAGATGTGCCTTCTAACATGCAATGCAATTCCAAACATATTGTTTACACATAGCCTCTATACCTTTCTAGTAATATCTTTAGGACAATAACTAATAGGTTTTTGTAGCACTAGGGTAAGCTAATAATAGTTAGTTGTGTGCTTCTTAGATAAGACAAGTAATTATAGGGGAGTCTATTAGGACACACAACTAGTTACTATAGAGTAACAGTCTGTTCTCTATCTAATATTGCTTTAGCAGTAGTTTCTGTTCCAAGTTAAAGAAGGCACAGTTCTCTTAAAGTAAGGCATTTATTAGCTCTAGCAAATCTAAAGACATAGCTTCTTCCACGCCCTAAATAGTGTTTAACGTGGCTACACAGGTGGTAGTCTACTTAAGGTATACTAGGGCCAATTTAGCATTAATTTAGTTGTTGAGTTGGTGTGGACTAAGTAAGACCTGTAATTAGTTGTTAATTTAAGCTAATCTAAGGTTCTCTATGTCCTGTTCTTAACAACTAAGAATATTAGCACAAGCATTGTCCTTGCCTAGGGTGTACACAATTTGAAAGTTATACTAGGCCAATACGTCTGCCTATTAGACCTGTTGTAAATTAAGCACCTTAGTAGTTATAAAATATTCCAACAAACAATAATTAGAATACACCTAGGTCCTAGTTGTAATAGAGGTTAATTTAGCTCTCTATAGTTAGAAGGCAGTAATAATTGCAAACAGTTCCTTGTTATGTATTTCCTAGTTAAGTTCTAAACTAGACAGGACCTTGCTATAAAACACTACAAGATACTATTTTCTGTCTGCGTGTTTCTGTAAGAGGGTTCCTGCTACTACTCTATTAGAGGCATCTGTTTTAACCTTGGTCTCTAATAAAGGGTTAAAATAGCAAAGGGTAGGTATCTTAAGTAATTCTACTTTTAGCTTCTTAAAGGCTGTATTATACTCCAAAGTCTATACAAAAGGGATTGCAGGGCTTTACAACAAGAGGATTAGTTTTGTAATTTAAGAGAACTTAGGTACAAATTGTTAATAGAAACTACAGAAGCCTAAGAAAGATTTTACGCCTGTAATTGTAGTAGGCTTTTTCTAATTGCACAGGGCTTCTACCTTAGAGGGGTTAACTTCTAATCTAGTATTAGTAAGGATATACCCTAGGTAACAGGTCTAAGTAACATAGAACTTACTTTTTAGGATATTAATCTAGAGGCTAGCTTAGCAAAGTTAATTAAATACTTTCTTAACATGTTTAACATAAGTAGCTTTGTCTTTAGAGTAGATTAGGATGTTGTCTAGATAAGCAATACAGAAGTTGTCTAGATAGTTAATTAACACATTGTTTATGTAACACTAATAAGTAGCTAGGCTGTTACATAATCCAAACAGTAGGACCTTACACTTGTATAATCTGTATTAGCTCTAAAAAGTAGTATACTCTTTAGAGGCAGGGTCTATCCTAATTTTGTTGAAAGCCGCACAAATATCTACCTTAGTAAAGATCTTGGCTTTAGCAGGTTGTGCTAGCAGTTTGTCTATGCGCAGTATTAGATAGGAATCCTTATAGGTTAAGGCATTTAATTTGTAATAATCCACACAGATGCGTAGACTACTGTTAGGCTTCCAAATACACAACAACAGGGATGCAAAAGGGCTCTTGCTTGCTTTAATCTAACCTTTTGCAAGGTAGTCTATAATGTAGGCCTTAGTTGCTTTAAGCTCCTCTACATTCTACTTGTACAAGAGGCTGTAGTAATTTAGAAGGGGTTTAGTAAGCACTATCTTGTAATTATAGATGCAATGTTCTGCAAGCTAATCTGCCTCTATCTAATTAAACAAGTTATAGTACAAACTATAGATTTTTGGCAATTATTTGTTTAACAACTGTTTGTTATCTAGATTATCTACAAGTACCTCCTGTTTCTCTTCTAACACCTATTTAATCTTGTACAAGGAGGTTGTAAAGAATTTGTTTTCCTTTCTCTTTATATTAAAATAGAAGGCGTTGGCAGAAATTAGGGCAATTAAGGCTGTTTAGATAACAACTAGAGTAGTCTTTGTTTCTAGCTAATTCTTGTTAGTTTAGAGTGCTTGTAGTGTTTGCAGAAGGTAGGGGACTAGAATTTAGTTAATTTTTAGAAATTAGAGTAAGCCTTAAATACAATGTACTGTAGGGCTGTAGGCCTGCTAATAACTGTCTTGTTCCTATAGGAGATTTCTTTGTTTTACATCCTCCTTAGTATTGTAATCCTGCTTAGGACAGTTAACTTGCATAATAAGGGGAGGGGAAGGCTTATATGTTAGGGGATATTTAGCTAGCTAGACAATCTAATTTTTGTCTGTATTAAGTAGGAGTTTAAATTTGCATAGCTATTTAATTCTAATAATACAATCCTAAGAACCAAGATCTATTACTACAAAAGGGCAATTCTAAATAGTGCGTCTGTTAATTTGCATGTAAAGACAGATGTATTAGTAAATGTAGGTCTTAATTGCGTCTTAGAACTCTTTTACTACAAGCTTAAAAGGTAGGTGTTAGATAGGAATATAAAGGGATTTAGATAGGGATTTTGCAATTTTTGTATTTAGAAAAAGAAAACCTTGTGCGCTAGTATCTAGTAATAAGTGTAATTAGACGCTAGTGCCCTATAAACATAAAACAATAGGGACTTAGAAATGTTTTCCTCTAAACAAGTGCAATAGATCTATGCCTGCTAGATTATACTTGTTTAAGCCTAGGATAGAGAGTTTTCCTAGGCGTCTCTGTTTCCCACCTAATATGCATTAGGATTAAATTCTTTAGCATTAACAAACTTATCTTCTAGTTCCTATTGTTTAACTTTAATCTCACAGACTCTAGGTACAGGACAATTGTTTGTAAAGTGTCCTAGCTTGCTGCAGTTGTAATAGGTACTAGGGGTTGGCTGCCTTTTAGGGGCAGGTGTTTAACTAGGCTGCTAGGGGATAAAGGGCGTAGACTAAGGCGCTGCAGAGTTTACATATAAAGGCTTAGAGTTATTAGCACTATACACAACCTTAGGGGCCACTACAGTTGGCTTCTAGTTCTTATCTAAACTAAACTAGGAGGTGGAGGAGGACGTTAATAGAATTCTGTCTATTGTAGGATTGTGCCGCCGTTCTATGTTGTAAGCTGTGAGGTGGCGAACTATCTCCTTAAAGGAGTCCTTCTATAGGTGTTTGAAACTAAGATTAGCTATTCTTAGGGTAGGGGTAATCTTTTCCTATAGGTAGAAAAACCACTCTAACTAAGGTACAGATCTACTAATAGCTACACTAAGGAATTAAGCTTTAAAAGCAGGAAAGGTTTTGCTCTTTTCTATGTTTAGTCTCTAGAAGGCCTGCTAGGCCTCTACTTCTTTATTGCTAGAGAGGAAATAGGATTAGAGCAGGGAGATTATCTCTTCTACATTTTAGAACTTATACTTGGGCAAATTAGACAGGTATTAGGGTTCTAGATACGTTGTTACTAATCTAGAAGTGTGTCCCTATACAAGGTTTATACGCGCGTGCTTGCTCTAATAGTGGTCTGCATTAATTTTAAGTTAGTTAACAATTAAGGCTTGCTACTGTTTAAACGTAGGATTCTCGCTATCTTTAAGTTTAATAATGTCAGGCGTTTATTCTGTGAGTTTAATCTAAGATAGCTCTAGGGTGCCTAAGGGAAATCTTATGCTAGGAGGAGCAGGAGAGATTTGGGCGCTTATTATTGCTAATTTAGTAGTTAGTAGGGCTTGTTCTAGAGGGACAGATTGCGCCTGTGTTAAATAATTAATCTAGGCTTGTAAGCAGGCAATTTCCTCTAAGTATTAGGCTTAGTTATAATTCAACTCTAAATTAGATAATTTTTTAACTTTAGGTCCTGCAGATGCAGGTTTAATTGTTGGCAGTAGAGGTGGGGGTTTGTTGCGTAACTAGGTTGCTTTACCCTTCTAGCTAGCGTAATTTCTAGACCTAGTAGAAGGTCCTAGGGTTGGTTAAGAGTTAGACATTAGTGTTGTGTCTAATTCTAATAGGTTATTGGTAGTCTCTAAGTTTCTACTGTAGCGCAGTCTTTGTAACTTTTCTAAAGGCAATCCTAATTGCAGGGGATAGGAAGTTCTAAACCTAAAGGCTTTAGTTAATTAGAGGTCTTAGGGATCTAATCTATAACTAAATAATTTAATGTGATAGTGTGTGAGTTGTATAACTAAATTAGACGCGTCTTAGGGCTTGGACGTAATTAAACAAACAATTGTTGCGATATTATTAAGAGGCTGTCACTAGCTGTTGTAAGCTTTTAAATATAATGTAACAGCGCAGGATATTAGGACAATTAGATTTAGGTGCAAATTAACTACTAAGGCATATAGGAGTGCATAAGTAATAATAAATACCTAAGATTAAATTGACACCTATAGGCTGGATACGAAAGGATATTCAAAAGCTGCCTAATCTAACTAACAAAACAACTAGTTTATATACATAAAGAGAGATTAGAAATAGCAAAGCTAAGGTACTACAGGATTAGGTAAGGACCTGTTTTAGAGTTGCATTAGGAGCTGGTCAGGAGCTAAGGTAATACAAGTTTAGATATAGACTAAGCCTGTATCAGGGTTGAGTGGGGAGCAGGTTGGGAACTAAAGTCCTACCAGTTCAGATAGGAACAGGGTCTGTATCAGGATCGGGCAGGGAGCGGTTTGGTCACGTGATGGAACGATTGTTCGAATTGTTACACCTCTAAGCTTTCTAGGAACTAAAGAAGGTGTTTACTACAGCACCTATGCTACAAATGCATAATCTAACAAAACCTACAAGAGTAGAAACAGATGCATTAGACTACGCCTTAGGAGCAGTACTCTCACAGAAAGGTGAAGATGGGAAATAGAGACTAGTATACTATTACTCTAGGAAGTTCTCTGGAGTGGAACTAAACTACAACGTCTATAATAAGGAATTACTAGCAGTAATTAACACCTTTAAAACATGGGACCTACAGCTAGCAGGAGCTAAGCAACAGATTAAAGTATACTTGGACTATTAGAATTTAACTAGTTTTACAATAACTAAAAAGTTAAATCAACAGCAAGTTAGGTGGTCTGAAACAATAGCAAACTACAATTTTAAGATTTATTATTGCGCAGGAACATTAAACAGAGCAGCAGACGCTCTAAGCAGGTGGTTAGACTTGAAAGAAACAGACAAGCCTACCACGCATAATGTAGTTCTTAGGAAAGAACAAGATAGTAGCCTCACATACAATTAACTATAAATAGCAATAGTTGCTATAACTACAGTGACAATTACAGATGATTGGCAACAGTAAGTATAAGACGTGTACTAAGAATACATTCTGCATAAGGGGCAACAAACAACTTAAGACATAGAAGGATTCCGCAAGAACCCAGCAAATAGACTAAGACCCTATGTAGCCTAAGGATTGCAAGAAGAATTAATACAAGACATGCACAAGTTAAAGGCATAGAGACACCTAGGAATTAACAAAATAGTACAAAAAATAGCAAAAGAGTACACAATTCTAAAACTATAACAAGTAGTGGAACAAGTAGTGGGGAACTGTATAGAATGTTTAAAAAACAAACTATAATAACATAAACCCTACAGATTACTATAGCCACTACAGCTAGTAGAAAGGCTATAGAGCAGTGTTATAATAGACTTTATAGTGAAGCTCCTGAAATTAATAGAACCTAGCTCACAATAGTTATGTGACGCAATACTAGTAATTGTAGATTAATTAACTAAGTACACATACTTTATACTAACAAGTGAAGAGATATTAGCAGAAGAATTAGCATATAAAGTCACAAGAACGTTGACAGCAAACTATAGTATGCTAGACAAATTTATAACTAATTAGGACAAACTCTTCACATCTAAGTATTAGAGCACACTGTTAGCTAAACTAGGAACAAAGAAGAAACTATTAACTAGCTTCTACCCCTAGACAGACAGGCAAACAGAGTAGACAAACTAGACATTAGAACAATACTTACAGATGTACGTCAACAAGCTGCAGGACAACTAGGTTAAACTCCTGCTAACAGCACAACTAGCGTATAATGGATCAAGGTTAAGCACAACAAAATACTCACCTTTCTACGCAAATTACAGATATAAACTAATTACTTATTAAGATCTAAAGGACAAAGAGAGTCTACACGCAAATACAGCAGACAAAGCTAAAAGACTCCTAGAACTACACAACAAATTAAGCAAGAACATAGCTTAACAGAACCTCACAACATCTAAATCAGCCAACAAAAAAAGGATTGAGGGACTAACCTTTAAAAAGGGGGATAGAGTTTTCCTCTTATAGAAAAACTTGAAAACTAGAAGACTATGTAGTAAACTAGACAATCTCTAAGTAGGACTATTTAAAGTCTTAGAGACCAAGGAACYAGTAAATTACAAACTAGGTCTACTAAAGGATACCTGCATACATCTAGTTTTTTATAAATTACTCCTAGAACTAGCACCAGCACACGCTAAACTAGAAACTAGCTTAGAACTTAAGGATGAGGACTACAAGGTTAAATTAATTAAGGACCTAAAGAAGTTTAGACGTTAGTAGAAATACTTAGTAAAATGGCAAGGATAGCTAGACAGTTAGAACACATAGGAACTAAAACAGAATCTTACAAACTGCAAGGAATTAGTAACAGAATACTACCAATGGCATCTAGATGCAGGAGATCTAAATAGTCTGACAGAAATGGCACAGGATTAGCAAAGAAGGAGGAAAGGTTAAAAGAAGAAGTATTAGCCTGTAACTAGCCTAAGTTAGTTAATAATAGTTTAATTAGTGGTGGTTTAGAAGCAGCAACAGAAGTTGTACTAGGCAACTTTAGTAAAGGTTCCAGAGCAGCAGCAGTTCTCAGATTATAAGCAGCGTAGGATTGCTCACGCTCCTCCACCTTGGCAAACTCACAATGAAGGCGCGCAGCCTCTAGCGCAGCAGCAGCCTGCCGCTCCTTAGCAAGAAGCAAGGCAAGACGCTTCGCACGCTTTTCCACCTGCACTTTCTCCCACTCTTCCTTAGATATCCACAAGCTACATTTTGCATGGACTGCAATACAACTAGCACACTCCCTAGAGTAAGTGTTGACAAAACAACACAATTTCTCTTTCTAACAGCAAGCGCAACTAGACAACATTTTAGTACTGTGGACATGAATATGTTTGGCGCAGGCGCAATAGTTCTTGGTTAAAGTTGGTTTTAATTTTAGGACCTTGGGCATAGTTAGGACAGGACAAACAGGAACAGGAATCTACTAAGCAGGACAACGCACCTTTATACCTAGACAACCACGGACAGAACGCCAAGGGTAAGGGTGTTAGGACGACACTGCCAAAGAGGGAGATAATGTTATAGTTTGAAGAAGTTGCACAGATGCGGGCTGCAGATGAGGAACCAACCCCGCTAACAAACAACCAAAACCCTGTCAACAGGCGCAGTACAGCGCGCAGGCGGGCGCAAAGGAACAGCGAGGATTCGCGCAGGTAAGCAAGGCACGTGACAGAAGATATCCCGCCAAGGAAGAGGAAACTCAGGAGAATTAAAGGATCCTAGAGATCCCGCCAAGGAAGGGGAAACTTAGGAGAATTAGAGGATCCTTGTTATCCCGCCAAGGAAGAGGAAACTTGGGAGAATTGAAGGATCCTAGAGATCCTGCCAAGGAAGGGGAAACTTGGGAGAATTGGAGGATCCTTGTTATCCCGCCAAGGGATGGGAGACTTGGGAGAATTGGAGGATCCCTAATATCCCGCCAAGGGATGGGAGACTCAGGATTCTATGTTCAAAGAGGAAATATATAAGGAGGACAGTTTCCTATGTTATGTTTGCTCTTTGTAGTTAACTTAAATAACTTCACTTGTCTCTTACACAGATTAATACAGCAAGTTAGTTAGTCAATTTATTGATTGGATTTACCACCCCGTTGTCTTATATTATCGTCTTCGAACCTCACAGAATAATCCTACGACACCTACGCTTACGCACCGCCTTAGTACGGACCGGACCCAGTAAGTGTTCACCTTGTATAACAACAGAGTTGCAGCTTTCTGTTTTTCTTTAGTACAAACAGTATTAGTAAAGCTATCTTGCTTTGGCTTGGTCTAATGTATCCTTATTTCACATTCTTCTTAATATATCTTTAAAGTTCTTTGTGTTAATCCTGTAACAACAGGTACATTAGTCTAGGGCGCAGCTTTGCGCTATTCTCTAGGATAATCTTGTAATCCTATTCCTTGTGACGGTGCTGCTCGGCAGCTCGACCACACATCACATGAACACGTGTCTGAGACGATGGTGGCAGGAGCTGAGCGGGATCCCGCATCAGATGCGACGGGGTGGCGCACGCTCAGCTTCACGTCGGCGTGAAGTGTATCAGCCACCATGCCACACTGTYAGGGCATGCTCAGTCRGACCGCGCCCGGACCATACCCTTCTGTATATAGGATCGTTCTCCCTGAGAACCTCT
Source organism: Beverwykella pulmonaria (assembly GCA_001599595.1). Classification (NCBI taxonomy): domain Eukaryota; kingdom Fungi; phylum Ascomycota; class Dothideomycetes; order Pleosporales; family Melanommataceae; genus Beverwykella; species Beverwykella pulmonaria. The sequence continues at coordinate 13,316 of BCHH01000002.1, forward strand.
TCTCGCTCTATCTTAGTGTACTTGAAATAGAGCCAACTTATCCTTTCATTTGCCTGCGCGCATCCACGATAGTGAAGACCGTGCTCGTCATCACATTACACTAAGATCACATTCACTCGGCCGGACGACGGCGACACAATATCTAGGTTAAACCGCACGATCAAGCTGAGCCTTGCATTCGTCAAACGACCGCCCCTGGGGATCCATTGCACAACTACAACGGACTGTTAGTTCTTGATTGGATTGCCCGCCCTAGGGATCTATCGCACGACTACAACGCGTGTAGGTTGTCGAGTAGATCGCCTGAAGCTCAGTCGGACTGGGTGTGCACCTTGGGAAGCACGATAACTGCTCTAGGAGCAACCTCAAGAACGAGCCCTGTGCTGGTAGCTAGCTCGGAGCTAAGCTACAGCCAAACCGACACGTAGGGGGGGGCCTACAGAGTCAACACCACCACCACCACGATCACCACCACGATTGACGACCATCTTCTCCCCGCCTGAGAACCAACCGACCATCGCGAGCTTTGCCAGCTCATCTTCTCCCTGCTCGAGAACCGACCGACAAGCTTCACCGCTAGCACGGCTCCACTAATAGGATTTAAGCAGGCCGGCCTGCTGAAATCTGATCGGCCGACACCGATACATCGCAAATACGCCGCTGCGCTAGAGGACCTGAAGCTTCCACACACACACACGAAAGGATAAGGCTGGAACTATGGGGAAGCTCTCAGAACTAGAGAAACGGGTTGATCCTACGGCAACAGCAACAAATGAAGCCCATACGCCAGGTTACAAAGCCCTTGCATGCAGCGCTACGCACTACACTAGCAGTGAAATTAGGGAAGACTATTTGATTAAGTGTGCCCGCGCTCAGGCACACCATGACAGGAGGCCTGCCACAATCACCACTGAGGAGGTCACCTGGGATGATAATACCTATCCGCCGCAGAAGATAGCTGCTAAGCTCCCTGAACTTATAACCCTAGCACCAGCAATTCTTGCTAGCGAACTGGAGCGCTTCAGCGTTAGACTGTCTGCATCCCGTGACCACGCTGATACCTTAGTCAAGGCCCTCAACACTGCCGAAGCAGAGCTCACCACGGCAATAGTCCGCCTCTCTGAGACTGAGACTAAGCTCACTGAGACTGAGACTGAGCTTACCAAGGCAAAGGACGAAGTTTCGGGGCTGCGCCAGCTGCTAAACGACACTCTAGAGCGTGTGGCGACCCACGAAGACAAGATTAAGGAGTTAGAAGGAAGGATTCCGCCACCTCCGCAGCAACCATACTCTTTCCTCTCTGAGCGAGCTCGTCGAGCGCTGCAGACCTCGCTACCAACCTCGCAGCCTGCCAAGAAGGCTCATTTCGCAACCCTTCCTCAGACACTAACGCCGCATCGCGAGACAGACGCGTCCGAACTAGACGACAGCCTAGCGACTCCCTACCGGAAACGAGCTGGTCAAACGACGCCCTACACGCCCGCTACCCCGCTAGCCACGCCCGCGCGCAACAGCCGCAGCAGCCGAAGTGGTCGATCAGCACGATTCAACGACCCACAGCACCTAGACGACGGCAAGGATGGGGTTACCTATGACCAATGGCGCGATAGCTTTGAGGACAGGATTAGGTCTAACTATGACTGGTTTGAAGGTGCTACTGAGCAGGCCACGCAGGAGAATATTGTCTCGCACATGCGAACAGTGACCAAGGGTGAAGCAAACAAATACCTCTCTACGCTCATCCGCACAATCAGGCAAAACGGTCAGGACTTTGACTACCAGTACCTTCTTGACCGCCTAGAGAGAGCCTATAGCAATCCGCACAGGAAGAGTGAGGCACGCCGCGAGTTCCAAAAGCTCTACCTGCGCGATCCTGCAGACTTTGCTTCCTTTCAAGCTAACTTCTACCGCCTTGCTCAGGAACGCGGCCTCCCTAATAATCAATGGGTGGAGGAGCTCCACAAGAAGCTGCCAACTGCCCTGCGCACCCAAATGAGCATCTACCAGCAACAGCTCAGTGACCAGTACGACGACTATGTGGATCTAGCTCAAGACTTTGCTAGAGAGCTTGCCTTCAGAGCTAAAAGGACTGCCGAGCAGCTCGACAAGAAAGCTAGAAGAACGCCGCGTCAACCATCAGCCACTGTTGCTCAACCAGCATTAACAGCATCAACACCAGCGCACAGGCCAGCAACTGCCAACAAGCCAGCAGCAGCCGCGAAGCAACAGGAAGGCCTCTGCTACAAATGTCACAAGCCAGGACACTATAGCCGCGACTGCCCAGACTTACACCGCGCTGAGAACAAGCTAGTTGAAACCACTCTGTCAGACGAGGAACCTAGTGAGCATAAGGATGCGGAGGCCACCGACAGCGATGACGAATTGGGGGAAGACTTGCTCTAGGAAAAGTCTCCCCCCTAGAGCCACAGATCAGAGCTATCAAGCTATCTAATCCACCGCGACAGCTCTTTAGCGGCAAACCCTTCACAATGCCCTGCCGCATCTCTACCGGCGGACTAGCCATCAAGATACACGGCCTTATCAACACTGGCGCGAGCAGCTTCAACTTTCTGCACCCACAACACACCCAAGCTGTTAGGAAGGGCTTAGGAGCCAAAGTACGCCAGATAGAGCTAATTCCCCTAGCAGGATACAACAGCAAGCCAAATGGGCAGGTAGATCAATACTTTGAAGCAGATCTAGTGCTAGACAACTGTCATATCCCTACCTTCTTTGTTTTCTGCGACACTGGCAATCACAATCTTATTGTTGGACGCAAGCTATTTGAAGAAACAGGCGCTCTGCTGAACTGCAAGGACTACGCGCTAGTGTGGCCAGAGGATGCTTAGATTGACTGCAAGCGTGACATTGTTATTCCTACTAAAGTATCCTCGTGAGCAGCCAATCCCACGCACCAAGCTGATGCCAACCGCCGCGACAAGCTTCTAGAGGTTGCAGTCCTACAGCGCGCAAAGACAACACATCGCCGCGACTACTAGAACAGCCTTAGGAAGATGGCCGCGCAGCTGCATCCAAAGGAGCCACTAGCACCACTGCCTGCTAGACACCGCTCCAAGGCAGTATCACGAGAAGCGCTTGCCTCAGCCAGTCTAGAAATTAATGTAATCAACGCTCCTGCCTTTATAATGCACGCACGGCAAAAGGATGTAGTGATAGGACACCTCAGCGTCTATAAGGTCAACAAGCTAATTTAGGACCGCAAACAGACTAGCAAGGAGGATCCTAACAAAGAACTGCGCAGGTTGATCAAAGACAAGCTACTGTCACCAGGATATGCAGGTGCAACACTAGTTTACTTCTCCAAGAAGGATTCAGATATCCTACCGCCACACCGCGAGGGTGTAGACCACAATATCCAGTTGACGGCCAAGAACACGCTCACTTCAAGCCCATTGTACAGCATGTTGCTTGAGCAGCTAGAGCTAGTCAAAGCCTATCTAGACAATCACCTGCGGCGAGGAGTCATCACCCACAGCAATGCTAGCTACGCCTCACCAGTACTGTTTGCTAAGAAGCTAGAAGGGGGGTGGCGATTCTGTGTGGACTACTAGAAGCTCAATGCAATCACCAAGAAGGATGCTTACCCTATCCCGCTAATCTAGGAAACGCTCACTAGGCTCGCGCGCGCCAAAGTGTTCACCAAGCTTGATATTTAACAAGCCTTCTATCACATTTGACTTAATAAGGAAGTAGAGGACCTAACAACCTTTCGCACACGGTATGGCAACTACAAGTACCGCGTATTGCCGTTCGGCCTGTGCAACGGACCTGCTACCTTTCAGCGGTATATCAACAAGGTGCTTCATGGCCTGCTAGACGACTTCTGCACTGCCTACCTAGACGATATCCTAATCTACTCTAAGGATCCTCTAGAGCATGAGGAGCATGTTGCGCAGGTGCTCAAACGGCTCAAAGACGCAGGCCTCCAGGCAGACATCAAGAAAAGCGAATTCGCGGTCACCAAGACAAAGTTCCTAGGCCTCATCATTAGCACAGACGGTATCTAGAAGGATCCTGAGAAGGTTGCTGCTGTCCAGGACTAGCCAGTACCCACGTTAGTCAAAAGCCTGCAATCTTTCCTAGGCTTCTGCAATTTCTATCAAGCTTTCCTAAAGGACTACAGACAAATTGTACGACTGCTGACAAAGCTACTCAAGAAGGGCGCCTGGCACACCTTTGGCGAACAAGAACTGGCTGCCTTTCAGCAAGCCAAGGACCTGATGCTATCTAACAAGGTTCTAGTGCACTACTCACCCTACTGCAAGACCCGCATGGAGACTAATGCAAGTGACAGAGTCATTGCAGGAGTACTATTGCAGCTGCAAGACAACGGTCTCTGGCGACCTGTGGCCTTCTATTCTAAGACAATGAGCACCACCCAGATAAACTACGACATACACGACAAAGAAATGCTAGCAGTAGTTCAAGGCCTACGCGAGTGGCGCTCTCAGCTTATAGGCTTGCAGATGACAGAGCCTTTTAGTATCCTCACCAACCACCGCGCACTGGAATACTTCGCAACCAAGCGAGAGCTTACACCTCAACAGATGCGCTGGGCAATGGGCATAGCCAACTACAACCTGTTACTCACCTATCGCCCTAGTACCGCCAATGTGGTGGCTGACGCTCTATCCCGCAAGCAGGAGGAGCTGAAGACACAGAAGGACAAGGACAAAGTAGCACAAACACGCGCCTTCCTATTAGCTGAACAGATCAGTATCAGTGTGATCAATGCCGCCTGCAATAACCTAGCCGCCTGCGCAGCAAAAGGTCTGCTAGCTGTTAACGCAATAGAGATAGCTGCATCTAATTCCTTCATGACTTCAACACTGCTAGAGGATCCTCACTCACTAATTGACCGCATTATTGAGGCTAATTGCAGCCATGGCAGCCTGCAGCATGTTCAAGAAAAGGCCCTGTCTAGGTCAACTCTATAGAAGCTTGACAAAGGACTGCTCCTATATCAAGGCAAGCTAGTAGTCCCTGCGGTACACTTTCTAAGGACCCATCTAATTCAAACCATCCATGCCACCCAGTTGACTGCCCACCCAGGAAAGCGAAAGACGGGCAAGCTGCTCCAAGATCAATACCACTGGCCAGGCATGAGCAAGGATGTTGACAACTACGTCGCTGCCTGCAAAGCCTGCTGATGGAGCCACATACCCCACGACAAGACCCCTGGCTTGCTGAAATCACTGCCAATACTAGAGCAAGCCTGGCAGGATGTGTTAATAGATTTCAAGTCTTTTCCGCCTGACAAGAAAGGATATGACTGTGCCTTTGTTGTAGTAGACCGACTAAGCAAGCGCTGCTTCTTATTGCCCTGCCACAAGACCACAACAGCAGCACAGGCAGCCGACATGTACTATCAATATATCTGGCGTGTATTTAGCTCTCCTAGGACAATAGTGTCAGACCGCGGTCCTCAGTTCACCTCAGCATTTATGGATGAGCTATGCCAGCTCACTGGTGTTAAGCAGAAGCTATCGACGGCATATCACCCGCAGACCGACGGCAACACAGAGGTGTTGAACCAGTACATTGATCAGCGCCTGCGTCCGTTTATCAACTACCACCAGGACAATTGGTCAGACCTGCTGCTGTGTATGGACTGGGCACAGGCAATATTGCCGCACGAGACTACAGGCCTATCGCCCTATGAGATTGAATTCGGTCATCAACCTACCTATTACTAGGACTGGGAAGAACGCACTAGGACATACTCTACCGTCCAGGAGCAGATGTCGCGCAAGGAAGCTCAAAGCTACGCCAAAGCCCGTCACGACGCCGTTAAGCTAGCCACGGAGATAGCCCAGCAAGGCATTGCTCAGGCGCAGAAACGACAGGCGCGTCAAGCTAACAAGAAACGCCAAGAGCCTGATTTCACAGTAGGAGATGAGGTATATGTCACACCCAAAGGATTTACTTCTGGCCGCCCTAGTCAGAAGCTTGACCAGCAGACATACGGGCCTTACCCTATTGTAGGAATGAAGGGACACTCCTATTGCGTCAAGTTACCAGCCTACATGCGCATGTACGACGTCTTCCATGCTGAACGCCTGCGGAAAGCCTTAACTAAACCACTGCCTGGCCAGATTGAACCAGAGGAGCCCGCCATTGAAATTAACAGTCACCCTGAATGGCCTGTGCAGGAGATCCTAGACAGCCGTCTATTCTGTGGCCAACTGCAATACAAAGCCTCATGGGTAGCTCATGACCCAGACCTGACATGGTACAATGCCCGTGGCTTCATAGGAGCTCCGCACAAGGTCAGAGACTACTACTGTCAGATTGTAGCACTATTTCGGCTACAAGAATAATATGGTCACGTTGTGAGATGAAAGAATGATGAGTATTGATGAATTGATTGATTGATTGTCGTGTCGCGTCCCAGCCATCGTGTCCTTGGCTGGGTTATATTTCTCGCTTAACCCCATGCGCTTAGTCCTATTTCGTTGATCTGTTGCAGGCCCATTGAAGCCCATTGCGCCCAATACCACGACTAATACCCGTCCATCTGACACACCCCCTCAGCTTGGAAGGCGTTGCAAGCTGGATTAGACCATCTTTGGGGTTCAGTAGACGTGATAAGGTTGAGGTCGTCAAGTTGTGCCTGAATGTCTTCCAGAGGTGCTTCGTTTGCTACCTTCTGTTCCTTCACCTTTACCAGACCAAGTTGGGTCAGAAATCCTTCCCACTTGTTCCCCAGGAGTACCTTTGTGAAGCCGTTGGCAATCATATCCATTAACTGTACGTACTCCACCCGGATCCTTCCAGTAGACACTTCTTGTCTTAGCTAGTGATTGTGTATGTCAACATGTCAAAGTTTGGTCTGAAGCTTTGAGATTTCCTCTGTTACCAAGCGGATTGTCTGCTTATTGTTGCATTAAATAGTAATGGTTGATGAGGATAGTTTGATTTGCAGTTTGTTTAGAAGTTGTGATGTAAACATTGCTTCCTTGGCCACTTGCAAGAGTGCGAGGAGTTCTGCTTTAGTAGTTGACGTTGTAACTGTGTCTTGTTTATTTGCCCTCTAGGCAATAAGGCTGTTGAAAAGTTTAATTGCGTAGCCTTGTGAGCTTTTCCTATCCAGTGTGTTGTTAGCAAAGGATGCGTCGCTAGCTACCTAAAGGTTATCACCTCCACCAAGCTGCAATGCTCTCTATCTTGTATCTGATAGGTACAGGAGTACTTAGTTGGCTGCATTATAGTGTTTAGGTCCTAGGTTTAATAGGAAGCGGGCTAGTCTTAAGGTTGCAAAGGCAATGTCAGGTTGCGTTGTTACCGCTGCGAACAGAATTAATCCAATTTTGCGTTGGTATTTGTTAATTTCTAAGGGAGTTGCTAAGCCTGTTTGGGGCTTTAGTTCAGTAACAGCTATTAGGGTGTCATAACAGCAGTCTTGTTAGTTAATTAGGTAGCTGATTTTGTTAATATAGCTAGCCTGTGAGAGTTGGATAAGGCGCTGGTTGTAAGGCACGTGGTGCGGGACCAAAGACTGTGTGTAGAACGAGATTGTTTCGCTGGTCAATCAGCAAATCTACGGAGGCTACTTTTATGAGTGCGAAGTCGGGTGCGCACTAGGCCTGATTAAGACTAGCACCTCGCTTCCAACGCCAGGACCACACGATGTCACGTGCGCCACATTCCCTCTTCCTCCCAGCGAACAAAGGAATCTCTTTCCTTACACTGGTCTCTTTGTCAGATAATCTCTACGCCTAGAAACTATTAAAGATCTTCTCCTCCTGTCATGGCATATTTCTCTTGCAGGAGCTTAATTGCTTGTTCCACGCTCTAACTGTTTTCCTTGTTGAAGGCAACAATAATGTTGTCTACATAGAAGAAGATGATGACACTGTTCTTAATTATACAGCAGGGCTTATGCAGTACAGCTTCAAAACTAATAGTCCTAAGGGTCATTGTAAACTCCTTTTGCTACAGCATAGGTAAAATGCGCAGACTGTACAAGGCCTTCTAGAGTTTAAAGATCGTGCCTTTCTTCTAGTATCCACAGGGCATCTTTATATAGACTTCTCTGTTAATTGTTGCATAAACAAAGGCGTTGGTTACGTTGTATTGTTTTAGCTCAAGGTCGTACTTTGCTGCAATTGCCATAAGCATCCTAAAAGACTAAGCTGCTAAGGTTGCAGCGTAGGTATCTTGTGATGTAATATCCTTTTGCTAGTCTCCGCAAACCACCAGGCGTGCTTTGCATTTAAGAAATTGATAATGCTTGTTTAGTTTGTAGGTATATACCCACATGTAGTCAAGTATCTAATGGCCTGCTTGTTTAGTTAGCTTAGAGGGTACTTCTAACTAGGAGTTTATCTGTTTGTAGCTTCTAAGATAGGCTTGTTCTGCTTCTTTAAACAGTTCGCCTATTAGATAATCTTTAAGCTTTGTTCAGCATGTTAGCAGGGGTGGGAGTTGACTTTAATAGAGCTTTAAGCCTTTGGCGAGCATTCTTTTCATCTTGGCCTTGTCTACCACTTCTCCTTTGTATTGTCCAACATTGCTAGCTTAAGTTCCAGCCATAAAGGCGGCTGCCCATGGGATAGTTTTGGATGACCCTGTTTAGTTCACTTCTAATTTGTTTCTAACTATTAGCTGTGCTAGCAGTGCTACAGGTGGCAGTGTAGATAGAGGAGTTGGGTAGTTGTCCCTGATTTTCCTTCCTTAATAGTAGCCTAGTAGATCTACTTTATTATAGGGATTTGATAACTCTTCAACCGCGTCATCCTTGTAGAAAGACTCTGTTTCTGGCTGTTAACTAGGTGTCAGCAGTTCAATTGTTCTCACGTGCGTGGCGATTTCATCTACTGTGTTGTGCATAAGGTTGTCTAGCAGGTCCTTAGTCTTGCCATTAAAAATCATTTGTTTGTCAAAGATAGCGTCGCGTGTGCTTATTACCTTGGCCAGTGACAGTATCTAGACACAGTAGATGTTTGAGGATTGGTATCCAACCAGGTAGCTAATCCACGCTTTAGGATCTAGACGTTGCAGCCTTAATTTGTTTCAATAAGTATTGTCCATCATTGCAAACGCCTTGCACCCGTATGCTTTGAGGTGAGCAAGGTTGGGTTTCCTAATTAAGGTGACTACTCTGTTGTTCAGAGCAGCTCGCGTGAAGAAGATCTTATATAGTGTTTTCCAGTTGTTGGCGTAGTTTAGTGTTTAGTTGTAGAGATATACTCCTGCTCTTGTAATATAGGGCCATAGATCCTAGAGTAGGTTGGCATTAAGCTGTATTGCGCGCGACTTCTCTTTGTTCACACCTAGGCTGGTGAATGGGTAGGGGTTGGGTTAGCTTGGGTTAGCTTATGTAATAAACCCAACCCAACCCCACTCCTACCCAGACTAATATGCTATGGCTTGGGTTGGGTTGGGTTTATATAATACTAAGATTAGGTTGGGTTGGGTCTATTGGCTTGGGTTGCCTTGGGTCTAAGTAATTGTATTTTATTGTTTTAGATATTAAAAATATCTTTTGATTAATAAGAATCAAGTCCCACTCTTACATAACAGTTATAATCTCACGTGTTATTGTATCAAGCATTTATTGCAGTTAATTGTTATAGTGTATTATCAATTGCATTCATTGTAGATACTTGTAATTGCTTCAACTGTAAAGGGATAGAAGAGGCTCAAATAATAAGCATTGTATTCCTATCTAGTGACAGAAGGAAGCATAAAGAAGAACAAAGGGGGCAGAGGCTGGCAGAGTTTATAAGGTCCTGCCAAGGCTTCGTACAAAGGATCTGAGGCGAGCTAAAGGATCCACATAACCAGGGCCTAGCCCTTAACATAAACCACCTATCTCAGCCATGTATGCATGAACTCCTACTGTCTACATAAGCAGACCAAGCTTGTTGTAGTAGCGTTTAGCTAGTTTTAAGTCTTTTTCCTAAATAGTGACCCTCTTCGCGTGAATAGCATTCATGTTGCAATCTATACATATTAGCGCATTCTATATAGTATTATCACAGTTAATAATAACATACCCTCCAGAAATCCAATTATAAATGCCTCAGCAGCCTCTTRGATCGCCTCAATAGCCTCAGCTTAAAAGCGCATGCCAGGCTTGTTGCACTGATCCTGGCAGATCTCACGAACAAGGCGCTGGAACGGCAGTTTGCGAATAAGCAGGTTGAAAGTCTTCTAAATCTTCCTGATCTCTCAGAGCGCGACAGCTGCATATTGTTAGTTTATAGCTGTGATTAATAGCTGTGATAACATACTGCCTGGCTTAAAGCGACGTTTCCTTGGAGGGGGTAGCACAGTCTTGCCGCCAGTTTGAGGGTGGCTAACTAGTGTCTTTCTAGGCGCTTTGCTGCCACGTCCTGGGCGAGGTATAGTCTTAGTTCTAGCTATTGTAGTGTGTTTGGTGAGATTGAAGTTAAGGGTAGAGTAGTTGTTTGTGTAAGAAAGCGTAGAAAGTAGAAAGTTGATAATAGAAGTTGCTCAAAACTGTGGTGAAAGTGAAGGGTTCACTAGTGCGGCTGGGACTATACAAGCTTGCAGCACCACAGTCTTGTGATAAAAAACTGTGACCACCCACAAGCTAATAGAACTTGACGTGCGCTTTTGATTGGTACTAACTTTGTATTTGTGCGAGTTTTTTTCGTGAAGTTATAAGCTTGTACAGTAGCTGGTTGGGTTATCAATAAGACTAGCGCCGCGCACGTGCGCTCACTGTTTACTTTCACCTTCACCTTCACCTTCACCATCATACATATTAGCGCGCGTTCAATCTAACCTACACCATACTTTCTTTTCTCATACACCTTGATTAGCCTAGTCCACTTGAGAGCCRATTACAATAATCACATACTGTTATCACTGTTTCTCACACAATRGAGCACACGCCCATTAAGCAAGAGCCTGTAGAAGGCACAGACTACCCAGACRGCCCTRAGGGTTTGCTCCCAGCTGTTGAGATCGAAATACCAGTTGGTTTTGAGCGCGATGAGTGGATGAAACTTACAGAGGTATTTATYGCAGCCTATTATCACAGTATATACTAATTAGTACAGGGATTTGCTTCTRAAGAMGACGAGATTAAGGCGATCATCTCACAGCGCGGCCAAGGTGGTTCAAGAAAAGGTCGACCTACTAATTTCTCAGTACCATATAAAGGCGAGCTCAGCRAGAGCGCGCGCGCTATTYGACAAAGAGAACRAGCTCTTCTGCGAGGTGAAGAAACTAAGGCTCTTGATGCAGCRAATGCAGCAGATYGGTCTGCCAGATACYAGATRAAGACAAAGGCTAAGACTAAAGATGAGTACAAGTCGCTTGGTACTATGGCTRAGAAGGAGGAGCATCTCAAGGCTCTACAAGAGAAACTTGACCAAGAGCGATTTGACAAGAAGAGCAGTTGTAAGTTATTACAGTATTTTATCACATGTTCTTACTTACAATTAATAGATAAGTGGCTACAGACTACACTAGATGTAGCCCATAAGAAATAGAAGAACATTGACCACAAAGTTGCAATTAAACACTATCAGAGCTCCTTGCAGAAGCTCCTACAGTCTAATAAAGAGCCTTCTAAGAAAGATTCAAGCTATAGAGTTATACAAGTTTGGGGTTCTAGTGGTATTCTAGAGAAGATTCAGCGCTAGACATATCAAGTTGGATTAGCAAAACTTAACAGCAATACTTTTGAGAGCAAGGAAGCTTAAGCTGAGTAGCAGACATGGGTAGATGGTCTTACAGCAGACAAGTTGAAGATGGTAACAGATACTGAGTGGCAGTAAGTTTAACACATCCTTTTATCACGTTCTCATGCTAATTATACTAGGCAACGTGAGCCTACGCCTATATTTGACGAAATGGGTGATGAGGACATTGTACTTGACAGTTACCGGCCATACGTTATGGGAGATAATGATGATGAGTGCGAGGAGGAGGTTGACTAYGATTCTGATATTGATCGGATGTACGAAGATGGTGAAGATGAGTATGAGACTAAAGAGCAGTATAAAGCATTGATTGATAAATTGGATGCTGAAGCTGCCAAAGAGCCAGACTCAGAATTAGAGTGGGAAGACGTCTCTGACAGTGAGCAGGGAGGGGTTGAGGCTGAGCAGGGAGGGGTTGAGGCTGAGGAGGACACGGTGGAGGTTACAGAGTAGATCTAGGTTTAGTGTGAGGGATATTTTGGTTTTACAACAGGCCTCCTGCGGAGGCCCCTTAGAGTCCTATTGGACTGTGTGGCTACAGGTTACGTGACATAGCACATATATAGTTTATCTGAATCCTCTGAGCATCCTCAAGGATTTGTCTAGTCTTGTCYGGTCTRATCTGGTCTTGYCTGGAGACTCTGGACTCTAATCTAGTCTTGTCTAGATTCTAATCTAGTCTTGTCTGGACTCTAGTCTAGTCTCAACTCTAATTAATTAAGCCTGTTTACTCTAATCTATTATAT
>BCHH01000002.1:26743-40659 GCA_001599595.1 Beverwykella pulmonaria
GTTATCACTCGTGCACTCCCATATGCCTCGGTAGTGATTCGCACCCGAATCCGATCGTCCTGATATCCTGCGCCGTTACATTATATTCAAAAGCTCACGACAGCCGGTGACGGCCTCTTAATAATATCGCAACAATTGTTTGTTTGATTACGTCTAAGCCCTGAGACGCGTCCGATTCAGTCGTACGACTCACACACCGTTACATTAAATCATTTAGTTATAGATCAGATCCCCGAGACCTCTGATCGACCGAAGCCTTTGGGTTTAGAACTTCCTATCCTCTGCGATCAGGATTGCCTTCAGAAAAGTCGCGAAGACTGCGCCACGGTAGAAACTCAGAGACTACCAATAACCCATCAGAATCGGATACAACCCTGATGTCTGACTCCCAACCAACCCCAGGACCTTCCACCAGGTCTGGAAATCGCGTCGGTCAGAAGGGTAAAGCAACCCAGCCGCGCAACGAACCCCCACCTCCCCCGCCAACGATTGAACCTGCATCCACAGGACCTGAAGTTGAAAAATCATCCGATTCGGAGTCAAATCATAACCAAGCCCAATACTTGGAGGAAATTGCCCGCTTGCAAGCCCAGATTGATCGTTTAACGCAGGCGCAATCTGTCCCTCCGGAACAACCCCTACCGACTACCAAATCAGCAACGATAAGCGCCCAAATCTCTCCCGCTCCTCCCAGCACGAGATTTCCTTCGGGCACCCCGGAGCCATCTCGGACTAAACTCACAGAACGAACGCCTGACATCATCAAACTTAAAGATGGCGAGAATCCTACGTTCAAACAGTGGCAAGCCTTGATTGTTGACCAACTCGAAATCAATGCGGACCACTATCAGAGCAAGCGCGCGCGTATAAACCTTGTATGGGGACACACTTCCAGATTAGCGACAACGTATCTAGAACCCTAATACCTGTCCAATTCACCCAAGTATAAGTTCCAAAATGCAGAAGAGATAATCTCCCTGCTCCAATCCTATTTCCTCTCTGGCAATAAAGAAGCGGAGGCCCGGCAGGCCTTCCAGAGACTGAACATGGAAAAGAACGAAACCTTTCCCACTTTTAAAGCTTGATTCCTCAGTGCAGCTATTAGTGGATCTGTACCTCAGTCAGAGTGGTTTTTCTACCTATAGGAAAAGATTACCCCTACCCTGAGGATGGCCAATCTTGGTTTCAAACACCTATAGAAGGACTCCTTCAAGGAGATAGTTCGCCACCTCACAGCTTACGACATGGAACGGCGGCACAATCCTACAATAGACAGAATTCCATCAACGTCCTCCTCCTCCACCTCTCAGTTCAGTGCGGATAAGAACCGGAAGCCAACCGTAGTGGCCCCCAAGGTTGTGTACAGCGCTAATGACTCCAAGCCTTCGTATGTGAACTCCGCAGCGCCTCAGTCTACGCCCTTCGTCCCCCAGCAGCCTAGTCAAACACCTGCCCCCGAAAGGCAGCCAACCCCTAGTACCTGTTACAACTGCGGCAAGCCAGGACACTTCGCGAACGATTGTCCTGTACCCAGAGTCCGCAAGATTAAAGTTGAACAACAGGAACCAGAAGATGAGTTCATCAATGCCAAAGAATTTGATCCTAATGCATATCAGGTGGGAAATAGAGACGCCTAGGAAAACTCTCCATCCCAGGCTTAAACAAGTATAATCTAGCAGGCATAGATCTATCACACTTGTTTGGAGGAAAACATTTCCAAGTCCCCATTGTTTTATGTTCACAGGGCGCTGGCGTCCAATTACGCTCATTACTGGATACTGGCGCACAAGGTTTTCTTTTTCTAAATACAAAAATTGCAAAATCCCTATCCAAATCCCTTTATGTTCCTATCCAACGCCTACCTTTTAAGCTTGTGGTAAAAGGGTTCCAAGACGCAATCAAGACCCACGTTCACCAATACATCCGCCTTCACATGCGAATCAACAGACGCACCATTTAGAATTGCCCTTTTGTAGTAATAGATCTTGGTTCTTAGGATTGTATTATCAGAATCAAATGGCTACGCAAATTCAAACTCCTACTTAATACAGACAAAAATTAGATTGTCTGGCCAGCCAAATATCCCCTAACCTATAAGCCTTCCCCTCCCCTTATCATGCAAGTCAACCGTCCCAAGCGGGATCACAATGCCAAGGAGGATGTAAAACAAAGAAATCTCCTATAGGAACAAGACAGTTATCAGCAGGCCCACAGCCCCACAGTACATCGTATTCAAGGCTTACTCCAATTTCCGAAAATCAACTAAATTCTAGTCCCCCACCTTCCGCGAACACTACGAGCACTCCAAACCAACAAGAATCAGCCAGAAACAAAGACTGCTCTAGTTGTTATCCAAACAGCCTCAATTGCCATAATTTCTGCCAACGCCTTCCATTTCAATATAAAGAGAAAGGAAAACAAATTCTTCACAACCTCCTTGTACAAGATCAAACAGGTGTTGGAAGAGAAACGGGAGGTACTTGTGGATAATCCAGATAACAAACAGTTGTTAAACAAACAATTGCCAAAAATCTATAGTTCGTACCATGACTTGTTCAATCAGATAGAGGCAGATCAGCTTGCAGAACATCGCATCTATAATCACAAGATAGTGCTCACCAAACCCCTCCCAAATCACTACAGCCCCTTGTACAAGCAGAATGTAGAGGAGCTTAAAGCAACTAAGGCCTACATTATAGACCACCTTGCAAAAGGTTGGATCAAAGCAAGCAAGAGCCCTTTCGCATCCCCGTTGTTGTGTGTTCAGAAGCCTAACAGTAGTCTACGCATCTGTGTGGATTATCACAAATTGAATGCCTTGACCTGTAAGGATTCCTATCCAATACCGCGCATAGACAAACTGCTGGCACGACCCGCCAAAGCCAAGATCTTCACCAAGGTAGATATTCATGCGGCTTTCAACAAAATTAGGATAGACCCCGCCTCTAAAGAGTATACTACTTTTTGGAGTCAATACAGATCATACAAGTGTAAGGTCCTACCTTTCAGATTATGTAACAGCCCAGCTACTTATCAGCGTTACATGAACAATGTGTTAATTAACTATCTAGATAACTTTTGTATTGCTTACCTGGATGACATCCTAATCTACTCTGAAGACGAGGCCACTTATGTTAAACATGTCAAGAAAGTATTTGACCAACTTCGCCAAGCTGGCCTCCAGGTCAATATCCTAAAAAGTAAGTTCCACGTAACTCAGACCCAATACCTAGGGTATATCCTTACCAACACTAGACTAGAAGTCAACCCCTCCAAGGTAGAAGCCCTGCGCAATTGGAAAAAGCCCACCACAATCACAGGCGTGAAATCCTTCCTAGGCTTCTGTAGTTTCTATTAACAATTCATACCTAAGTTCTCCTAAATCACAAAACCAATCCTCTTGTTGCAAAGCCCTGCAATCCCCTTTGTATAGACTTCAGAGTGTAATGCGGCCTTTAAGAAGCTAAAAGCAGAATTGCTCAAGATACCTACCCTTTGCTATTTTGACCCTTCATTAGAGACCAAGGTTAAAACAGATGCCTCTAATAGTGTAGTAGCAGGAACCCTCTCACAGAAACACGCAGACAGAAAATAGTATCCTGTGGCGTTTTACAGCAAGGTCCTGTCTAGTTCAGAACTCAACTAGGAAATACATGACAAGGAACTATTCGCAATCATTACCGCCTTCCAACTATAGAGAGCCGAATTGACCTCCATTACAAGCAGGACCCAGGTGTATTCTAATCATCGCTCGTTGGAATATTTCATAACCACCAAGGTGCTCAATTCACAACAGGTCTAATAGGCAGACGTATTAGCCCAGTATAACTTTCAAATTGTGTACACCCCAGGCAAGGATAATGCTTGTGCCAATATTCTCAGTCGTTGAGAACAGGACATGGAGAACCTCAGATCAGCTCAAATCAACAACCAATCACAGGTCTTACTTGGTCCACACCAACTTAACAACCAAATCAATTCTGAATTAGCTCTAATATACCTTGAGCAGACCACCACCTGTGTAGCCACGTTGAACACCATTCAGGGCGTGGAAGAAGCCATGTTGTTGGATTTGTTGGAACTAATCAATACCTTACTTCAAGAGAACCGTGCCTCCTTTGACTCAGAACGGAAACTGCTGCCAAAGCAATATTAGATAGAGAACAGACTGTTACTCTATAGTGACCAGTTGTGTGTCCCAGCGGACTCCCCCATAATCACTCGTCTTATCTGAGAAGCACACGACCAACCATTATTAGCTCACCCTAGTGCCACAAAAACCTATCAGTTATTGTCCCAAAGATACCACTAGAAAGGTATGGAGGCTACGTGTAAATAATATGTTCAGAATTGCATTGCATGTCAGAAGGCACATCTAAGACAGACCCAAATCCCTAGATTAATCCACCCACTCCTAATTCCTAATTGTCCTATACAGCACTTGTGCATTGACTTCAAAGAATTCCCAAAGGACAAGTTTAGTTATAACTAGATAATAGTAGTAATCAACTAGCTATCAAAACAGGCGATTTCTATCCCATGCTACAAGACAATTGACTCACAAGGCATGGCCAACTTGTTTATTTAATAGGTATATTGTTTCAGTTATACTCCTGAAACCATCATCTCAGATCGCGGACCTCAGTTTGTGTCCAGTTTCTAGTCTAAATTCTGTCAGATCATAGGCACCAAAGTCAAGTTATCAACTGCCTATCACAAAGAAACTAACAGACAGACGGAAATTATGAACAAGTATATTGACTAGAGGTTGCGCCCTTTCGTATCTTTCTACCAGGACAATTGGAGCGAACTCTTGCCAATGATCAACTAAGCTCAGATATCGCTGCCCCACTCAGCCATCAGTATGACCCCGTATCATATCTTATACAGTTCCAAACCACGGCAGAGTTGGGACTAGAAACACTCAGCTGAGCCCGCCACAATCACTAACAAGCTTAATCACGCCGAAGCTCTAAAATTGGCCACACGCATGCACGCTGCTTGGGAAACAGCCAAAGCCAACATGGAAAAGGCCCAAGATCAGATGCGAACAGTGGTCAACAAACATCAGCGACCGATCGACTGGGAAGTTGGTAATATGGTCTACCTGGATACTCGCAACTTGGCGGTTCAACGTCCTAGCCAAAAGCTATCCAATAAGTGGGAAGGCCCTTTCAAGGTGCTTGAACAAGTGGGTAACTCCTATCATTTGGAATTACCTCCTAGATCAAAGATCTTTGACATATTTGCACCCAACCTTCTATGCAAAGATCCCCAGGACCCCCTACCCAGACAAGAGGCTCCAAAACCACCTAGTATCCCCATTAATGGAGTTGAAGAATGGGAGGTGGAAGAGATATTAGCCAGCAAGTTGTATTGCAACAAGCTCAAGTACAGGGTCAAATGGGTGGGCCACGATCCCAACCTGGTTTGGTATAAGGCATCTGACTTCATGGGAGCCCCATACAAGTTGAGGGCCTTTCACGATAAGTATCCAAATTAGCCAGGACCTCCTCGTGCACTTAGTCGTTGGATTGAAGCTTGGGAAGCTGGTGTGGAAGACATGGATCACTTAGAAGATGATAGAGCGGAGTAAGAGTGGAGAAAGTCCTCCCTGAAGGGACGTCCCATTATAAGGAAAAGTGCTAGAAGTACATCCGGAACTTGTCTGACTCACCCACTACCCTCCGCTCCATCTGACAAGTCGGTAGGGGGGTCAGAGACGGGACTAATGGATCCTTCACTCGCCGCCTCCGGACGACTACCACTCGCCGCGTCTGGACGACTATCACCCTCCTCCGCCTCTTGACGATGACCACCTCGCACTCTCTTTCCTCCACCCCGTCCTGCTTTTCCTTTTCCTTTTCCTACCCGACCACCCTGAACACCTCCCGAACCCCCGCCTTTTTTGGTATCGCCTGAAAGCCTACTAATATCATCACGCAGCGAGGATACAAGCGTCTCCAGAGAGGTAACCCGCTGGAGCAACTGAGCGTTCAGATGAAATGAAGCCACCTGAACGTCAGCTGCAGAAAGCTTGGCTTCCTGACTCCTCACAACCTGGACGACCAACGCCAGTTTCCGAGCAGCCGCCTGAACGGCACTGAACGCGGTCTCCTTCTCCTCACCCTCCTCCGCCGCTTCCCACACCGCCAAAGCACCCTGGAGGGTCACGAACTCGTCCTCACAATAGGAGGGAACCTGCAACTACGTCAACAACGCTGCCGTGCATACCGAACCGCCGGTGATTCGGTTCAGTATAAAGTCTTACAGGGTGGCACTTCTCGTTCTTGGAAACGCAGTACTGGCACTTCTTCGAGCTCATACGCCCAAAACCGTATTGTACGGCCACGCCACGCGCAAACGCGCGACAGGACCGAAGGCAAATGACCCGAAAGGCCAAGGCAGAAGCACCGGGGGGCGCGCGGAGCGGCATGTTTGCGTGGTGTGTATATGGGTGTTCGTGAAGCTGCAATACAGGTCAACGATACTGAACCAACAACGATGGAAAACGGACAAAACAATACGTACGCAAGAGAAATGTATGATGAGTCGAGCAAGAGAAGAAAATAGGAAGGTAGGATTGTTGATATACTGGTGAAAAACGGTGGTTGCCCCCGACGACAACAAAATGACTCCTCTTTCACCTCGAGAAATATGAGCCTCTCATTCGTCTATCAACAAGCACCCTATTCGGAGAAGAAAACGAGGTGAAAGCAATTGTGCGGTGGTTATCATGATTCTTTCACCAAAACAACAAAGAATTGACCAGACAGCAGCTTGGTGCCACGACCACGCACCACTGATTGTTTTGTGTAAATCACCCTGGGTTTTGGACGCAGTTACAAGGACAAACAAGGGCAATTTGGACCTCACAAATACGGGACTATTTGTCTACCAGGAGGGGGGGTAGTGTAACGATTCGAACAATCGTTCCATCACGTGACTGAACCGCTCCCTGCCCGATCCCGATACAGATCCTATTCCTACCCGAACCGGTAGGACTTCGGCTCCCGACCTGGTCCCTATCCAACATTACCTCGGCTCCTGACCAGCTCCTGATACAACTCCGAAACAGGTCCTTATCCGTACCTATAGTACCTCGGCTTCGTGATCTCTCATCTCTCTTCGTGTATATAAGCCAGTCTCTTCGTTAGTTAGATCAGGTAGCTTTTGAATATCCTTTCGTACCCGGCCTATAGGTGTCAATTCTATCTTGGGTATTCGTTATCACTCGTGCACTCCCATATGCCTCGGTAGTGATTCGCACCCGAATCCGATCGTCCTGATATCCTGCGCCGTTACAATACAGCGAGTTAGTTAGTCAATTTATTGATTGGATTTACCACCCCTTTGTCTTATATCATCGTCTTCGAACCTCACAGAATAATCCTACGACACCTACGCTTACGCACCGCCTTAGTACAGACCAGACCTAGTAAGTGTTCACCTTGTATAACACACGCCTGATCAGAAAATTAATAATTAGAAATGCTAAACTTTACTTTTTACAGTTCCAGCTCAGCCTTTAATTTGTAATATAGTTTAAACGTGTAAATCTTAATTCTTTTAGAGGGGGACTTTGCAAGATTTTGAGGGGGACTTCACAAGAYTTTRARGGGGAATTTGCAAGACTTTGAAAAACTTAAAGTCCTGTTTTACTCTCTAGAATCTAGATTAACTACTTGTTAAGAATTTTGCCAATTTACTATAGCATTGCATTAATGCAACAGTATTACTCTTCTTATTTTCTATCGTCAAATAATATTATGTTAGTTATCCCTATATTTCTGCATGTTAGATACTAAATTTCTAAATTACTATTGTTAACTACTAACTGTTTATTATAGTAAGTTATCACAAACATGTCTCACACTACTAAAACCACTACACTTCCTCAAATTCTCCAACAACTCTAGCTACAAGCACCCCAGATTATTAAAGGAAGCAATAAAACAACACTTACTTTAATTAAATATCCTATAATAGATGCTAATTAAGATAAAGAACAACAACATCTCCCTCAGAAATGGAGTAAATGGTGGAATTCAACTAAATAGGCTAAGAATCCAAGATTAATAAACCCACGTTGGAATAATGCTGCTCATACTAGCCAAGTCTAGAGTAGTTATAATGAAGCTGCAGAACTATTTACTAGTCGCCTATACGTCTTCTGTCTTAACTGCAGTTTTGCACTTCAACACCCAACAACTAGCAGTATTGGTAATAAACATCTTATTAACCATATAAATACAAAGACCTGTAACTGTACAGTAATTCCTGTTCACAATTAGTCATATACACAGGATGCCAGGTTCTCTCAAGTCCTAAAACAAAAAGTACCTAGATTAGTACCGTACTATTCTCCTGCCGCTTTTGAAAAGCTACTTGTACAAGTTGTAATAGACAACAACTAGTCCTTCTAAACAGTAGAGCGACTATCATTCCAACGCTTTATACAGTTCCTACACCCTAATACTGCAATAATTAGCTGTTATAAATTCTAGTCTATTTTCCAAGACTAGTACTTAATAGCTAAAGCGTCTCTTCTTAAGGACCTTAGCAAAGAAACAAAAATATCAATTGCCTTAGACGTCTAGTCTGCAAGCAATCACCTTAGCTTTCTTGCAATCAAAGGGTATTATATCAGCAACAACTAGCAACTTCAAGAGAAGCTACTTGATTTTCTTCCACTCCGTGGTAGTTATTTAGGTGCTTCTATGGCAACAGAGGTATTAAACGTCCTCTCTAATAATAATATAAAACGTCAACTTCTAGCAATTACCTGTGATAACGCTAGTAACAACATGTCAGATTGTAGCACTATTTCGGCTACAAGAATAATATGGTCACGTTGTGAGATGAAAGAATGATGAGTATTGATGAATTGATTGATTGCTTGTCGTTGGTTTCTCGGGTCGCTGGGGTTTTGGCCCCTCRCTTGCCCACATGCGCCTTGCCCTATTTRGTTGGTCCCTTTCAGGCCCATAYRAGCGCATTTYGTCCAATACCACRACTAATACCCRTCCATCTGACACTTTGTCTACTTGGGGTTTATRGAAATACTATTTCCTAAACCCCCATATAGCCTTTACATCTAACACACCCCCTTAGCTTGGAAGGCGTTGCAAGCTGGATTAGACCATCGTCGGGGTTTAGTGGACGTGATGAGTTTGAGGTCGTCAAGTTGTGCCTAAATGTCTTCCAGAGGTACTTCGTTTGCTACTTTTCGTTCCTTTACCTCTACCAGACTAAGTTGGGTCAGAAAACCTTTCCATTTGTTTACTAGGAGTACCTTTGTAAAGCCGTCGGCAATCATATCTATTAACCGTACGTACTCCACCTGGATCCTTCCAGTAGACACTTCTTGTCTTAGCCAGTGATTGTGTATGTCAACATGTCAAAGTTTAGTCTAAAGTTTTGAGATTTCCTCCGTTACTAAGCAGATAGTCTGCTTATTGTCGCATTAAATAGTAATAGTTGATGAGGATAGTTTGATTTGCAGTTTGTTTAAAAGTCGTGATGTGAACATTGCTTCCTTGGCCACTTGCAAGAGTGCAAGGAGTTCTGCTTCAGTAGTTAACGTTGTAACTGTGTCTTGTTTATTTGCCCTCCAGGCAATAAGGCCGTTGAAAAGTTTGATTGCGTAACCTTGTAAGCTTTTCCTGTCCAGTGTGTTGTCAGCAAAGAATGCGTCGCTAGCTACCTAAAGGCTATCACCTCCACTAAGCTGCAGTGCTCTCCATCTTGTATCTAATAGGTACAGGAGTACTCAGTCAGCTGCATTATGGTGTTCAGGTCCCAGGTTTGATAGGAAGCGGGCCAGTCTCAAGGTTGCAAAGGCAATGTCAGGTCGCGTCATTACCGCTGCGAACAGAATTGATCCAATTTTGCGTTAGTATTTGTTGATTTCTAAGGGAGTTGCTGAGCCTGTTCAGGGCTTTAGTTCAGTAACAGCTATTAGGGTGTCATGACGGCAGTCTTGTTGGTCAATTAGGTGGCTGATTTTGTCAATATAGCTAGCCTGTAAGAGTTGGATAAGGCGCTGGTCTCTTCATCAGATAATCTCTACGCCCAGAAACTATTAAAGATCTTCTCCTCCTGTTATAGTATATTTCTCTTGCAGGAGCTTAATTGCTTGTTCCGCGTTCTGACCGTTTTCCTTGTTAAAGGCGACAATAATGTTGTCTACATAGAAAAAGATGATGACACTGTTCTTAATTATACAGCAAGGCTCGTGCGGTACAGCTTCAAAACTAATAGTCCTAAGGGTTGTTGTAAACTCCTTTTGCCACAGCATGGGTGAAATGCGCAGACCATACAAGGCCTTCTAGAGTTTAAGAATCGTGCCTTTCTTCTAGTATCCATGGGGCATCCTCATATAGACTTCTCTGTCAATTGTCGCATGAACAAAAGCGTTAGTTATGTTGTATTGTTTTAGCTCAAGGTCGTACTTTGCTGCAATTGCCATGAGCATCCTAAAAGACCAAGCCGCTAAGGTTGCAGCGTAGGTATCTTGTAATGTGATATCCTTTTGCTAGTCTCCGCGAACTACCAGGCGTGCTTTGCATTTGAGAAATTAATAATGCTTGTTTAGTTTGTAGGTATATACCCACATGCAGTTGAGTATCTAATAGCCTGCTTGTTTAGTCAGCTTAGAGGGTACTTCTAACCAGGATTTTATCTGTTTGTAGCTTCCAAGATAGACTTGTTCTGCTTCTTTAAACAGTTCGCCCATTAGATAATCTTTAAGCTTTGTTCAGCATGTTGGCAGGGGTGGGAGTTGACTTTAATGGAGCTTCAAGCCTTTAGCAAGCATTCTTTTCATCTTAGCCTTGTCTACCACTTCTCCTTTGTAGTATCTAACGTTGCCAGCTTAAGTTCCAGCTATAAAGGCGGCTGCCCACGGGATGGTTTTGGATGACCCTGTTTAGTTCACCTCTAATTTGTTTCCAACTATTAGCTGTGCTAGCAGTGCTACAGGTAGCGGTGTGGATGGAGGAGTTGGGTAGTTGTCCCTAATCTTCCTTCCTTAATAGTAGCCTGGTAGATCTACTTTATTATAGGAATCTTCAACCGCGTCGTCCTTGTAGAAAGACTCTGTTTCTGGCTGTTGACTGGGCGTCAGCAGTTCAATTGTTCTCACGTGCGTGGCAATTTCATCCACTGTGTTGTGCATGAGGTTGTCCAGCAGGTCCTCCGTCTTGCCATTGAAGATCATTTGTTTGTTGAAAATAACGTCACGTGTGCTTATCACCTTGGCTAGTGACAGTATCCAGACACAGTAGATGTTTGAGGATTGGTATCCAACCAGGTAGCTGATCCACGCTTTAGGATCTAGACGTTGCAGCCTTAATTTGTTTTAATAAGTATCGTCCGTCATTGCAAACGCCTTGCAGCTGTATGCTTTAAGGTAAGCAAGGTTAGGTTTCCTAATTAAGGTGACTACTCTGTTGTTTAGAGCAGCTCGCGTGAAGAAGATCTTATATGGTGTTCTCCAGTTGTTGGCATAGTTTGGTGTTTAGTTGTAGAGATATACTCCTGCTCTTGTAATATAGGGCCATAGATCCTACAGTAGGTTGGCATTAAGCCGCATCGCGCGCGATTTCTCTTTGTTCACACCCCCTAAGCGTTCAGCACCTCCATTTTGAGCTTGTGTATCTAGGGCGGAAGGCTCAACAGTAATCCCTTGCAATGCCAGCCAGCGTTCTACCTCTAGTTTCACCATGGTGATTTCATTGTCAGCTTCAATAACCTTAACTGTGATGTTGTAGTGGTTCTTTAGGAAGAGGAAGAAGTTCGTGAACACCTTAATAATTAACTTAGCTAGTCTGTTGTCCTTAAAGTAAAAATCCCATTAGAGTCCTAAGTATTTGTTAGTAGCCAGCATCTAACTCTTTTCCTTGGTAATGCTTTGCGCCTCATAGCTGTGGAAATCAATAGATAATCTTTCTCCTGGTCCATCATCACTAGTTCATGGTGCGCGGCTGATTTGTTGTCTTATCTTTGCTTTGCCGCAGGAGTCGCATTGTACTGTTGTAACTCCTTTAACGCGCACCCCCTCAGCCCACTGCACAAGGTGTTCAATAGCTGCAGGTCCAGGGTGTCCAAGTTGTTTATGCCACAGTTCAGCTAATGCTTTCTGCGAGCGTCATTTGGTTCTCGTGGTATTAGCCATAGTATTAGTCTGGGTATTAGTCTTAGTATTAGACTTGTGTGTGTAATACGAGCCTTCCTTAGTTAGATAGTACTCTAGTACCCATTAACCATAGATCTTAGTAAGGTTTCCAATTGTTGTTCCATCTAGTTTCCTTAGGGTAGTCAGTTCAGCTTGAGTATCCCACCATATCCCTTTCTGCCAAAGTAGCTGGAACGAGACAAGGTTGCACAGTAGGTCAGGGCATATTGCCACGTTGTGTAAAACAAGTCTGTGTATCCCAGATTCGCTCTGTAGGTTCAGGTTGACAGAGCTGTATCCCTTTATCTATATTTATGAGTTGCCTAACTAGATAAAGTCTCCTGGCATTGGTGGGCGATAGTTGAAGATACAGTTAGGGTCGTTTGTTATGTAACAGGTTGTTCCTAAGTTAAGGATAAAGGACCTTCAGAGCAGGTAGCCAGTCTGGTCAGCTTTAAAGGATGCCAATATAAAGGCTGTATTAACGCTTGATACTTTCTAGCCCTCTAGTCAATCCTCTTGGATCTCAGGCGTTGGTGTATGTAATTTCTTGGGGTTTGGTGTTTTTAATTTAGATCTACTCTGTCCTCTTAGCAGTCCTTGAAATTTAGAATCGTGCTCGCGTTTTAAAGCCACGAGTTCTTTAATCTTCTTATTTGGTACCCACCACTCAGGCGCTTTGTCTAGGTTGACATAGAAGCAGTCCTGTAGTGCGTGAAGATGTCCGCATGCAGGACATTTCATGCTGCTTGTTCTAGCAGGTTCTTAGCCCAAGGATAACTTCTTGTTATCTTTTTAGTCATCACGTTAATATTAAGGTCTACCCTGTTTTCTAGATGTCGCAACTTCAGCACGATAGGCGTCCCTATCATTGCCCTAGGTAGTCTTCCCACTTTTAGCAAGATATGATAAGTCATCTGTTGCAAAAGCAGCTTTGTGCTTCCCTGTTTAGGTTATTAGATAATTCAACATCATATGTTCTTAGAAGCACTTTATTATTTCTTTCTAATTTATGCCTTGAGTAAACCGTCTGCTATCCTAAAAGGTTATAGACTAATAAGGGGCGACTTTATTCACAGCAGTCAGAAAGTCCCTTGCAACCGCATCAAACTGCGTTGTTTCTGGGACATTTTGTGTCTCCGCTTCTGTGGCTGCTTAATTATATTTAGCTAGCCATAGGTCCCATGCTGTTGCGCTTCTCAGCGGCTTTAGGGATGTATTGTATTAGTCGCGTGCGCGTTCTTGTTCAAATCAATCGTTGACGCCAACTGTGGCTTTTAGGTTTGTAATCCACTGTCTAAGTGGTTAATCTAGGAGGCAGCATGTGCGCTGCAGGTGTGGGTTAACTGTTAATTAAATAAAGACAATGATTTGTTGAAGACTTAATTGTTCTCTTTCAAAATTATGTTAGTCACTCTTGTACTGTTCAGACAGTGTTTTGTAGTATTCAAGGTCTTCCTTAAATGCCCTAACACCTGCAGGTGACAGCTCAGACTGTCACGTTGGGGTTTCAATATTTGCAGCTAGAGTATATTTAGCAATTAGCAGAACCCTTAGGGCAACAGGTTCAGGTTTCATTGGGACAGTCAACTCAGGGTCAACTTGTGGCCAGATGTGATATGCTACGCATCTTAACTGTAGCTGCATTATCCAGGCTCTGTAATCAGTGTGGTCTCAAAGGGTCACTGTTTGTTCGCGTTGAGGTTGCGCAGCTATTTTTTGTGTTGATTGAGGCAGT